>JANAVB010032619.1:8691140-9073640 GCA_029216955.1 Iris pallida | reverse complement strand
CCCCCCCCCAAAAAAAAATACTTGTACTCAAAATTTAAGATCGTATAAGCACAAGCACAAGAACAAGAAACAAAATTTACCTCACAGCTCAAAAACATAAGGATATCATTCGCGCATCTCGTCCTCTCTCGCAGGTGGACTCTCCGAGAGTGTGATGCCTCCACGCGACGTGAACCAAGGAGATCATCTGGTTATACAGTATCTTCTCCCTGCGATCTAGAATTTCTGTTGGCTGCTATGGATAACTAAACAAAAATGGTCAATGTTATAATAAGTCTACCGTGTCACTATCGTGTCTCAATGGAATATCAAACAAGGAAACAATAAAGAAAGCATTATAATGTACTAAAAACATAATGCAATACTGAACTTGCCTAAACTCCTAAACAAACCATAATCACAAGTCGAGGATGAGAGGAATACTTACCTAGAAGTTATCAACCCATATCATACAATCGTACCACGAACAGTGCACGAAAGCCACAAGTCAACTCTAAGATTCTAATTTTAAAATTATAGATTAAGTGGCTAATGGGTTAATTTATCTAATATTATTTAATTCAGGAATAAATTACTTAAAAAATAATTTAACCTAATAATAATCTGATATATAAATCAAATAGAGAATTTTGGCCATAGAAAGTCATATTTCTAATTTTAAAATCATGGCACGCAAATCGAGATGTACCATTGACTAACTAGTCAAACATTATGAACTAGGCAGTTGAACTGAGTCAGTTTGAGTCGCGGCTACGCCACAAGTCGAGCATCCGACGGCTCCGCTCTAAAGGACCAATGACCAGATGGCCAAGCGGGTTGGTTAGCCGACTTAGGAATCGTTCCTCTTTAGGAAATTGTATAGTCAGCGGCTTGTGCCACTGACATCTGGGCTCACCCCGCTCAGCCCAAGCGGCTGACAGCTGGGCCCGACTGCAATGACTGGGCGTTAACTATATAATTCTTTTCCCGAAATTGATTTAAAAATCAATTTAAATCCAAATAAGTTCCTAAAAATTACAAAAAAAATTATAAAATATTTCTAACTATCTAGAACCGAAATAAAAGTACTTAGTCTAAAAATATCCCTGAATGACCTTATAGTAAATCTTGAAACCAATAAAAATAATTAATCAATCTATATTAAATCTCGAAAAATCTCCAAACAATATAGAAAATTCTAAAATACCAAACTAAGTTATTTGGGGCTACTCTAGGACCCTAGTGACCATTGGTGACCTAATATCACCATACTACACCTATAGGCTTGGTTATGATCTCAAAATAAACTGCAAATAAAAATAAAAGTAAAAATAATCTAGGAAGCAGGTGCTACATACTATCACCCTTAAAATATTTTTGTCCTTAAAAATGAACATAACATGCTCACTACTAAAATACAGCAATTTGGCGATGGCCTTTTAGCGACGGCTAATATTCGTCGATAATAGCAACGGACTAGCCACTAAGTTGTGACGGATTACCGTCAGAAAGCAATGAATAAATTTTTTATTTTTTGTGTGTAAAAATCAGTCGCACCACCGTCACTAATTGGACGAAAAGTTAGCGACGGACTGAAGTCCGTCGCTGATATGTCGCATAATTTGGCGACAAAATACTAAAAAAATGACGCGTACAATTAGCGACGAACTGTCGACTAACATATCCGTCGGTAATCTACTCCGTATTTAGCGACGGATATATCCGTCGCTAGTCCTTCGCTAATTGCTATACCCTAACATAAATTTGAACCGACGGGGGGAAATTTTTTATTTCCTCTCCCCCCAAACTCCCTCTCTCTCTCTTTTCCCCCTCTTCCTCTGACGATTTTTTTTCCCAAGCTATGGCGATTTCTCTCCCTCCGTCGATCGCTCTCCCTTCGTCGATCTCGTTGGTAAGCTCTCTCTCTCTTTCCCTCTGTCTCTATTTTAGGGTTTCGATAGGGTAGTGGTCGGTTGTTGTCGGGGCAGGGGGGGAGGGGTGGAGGGAGGTCGGGGAGGGGGGATGGGGGGTGGGTGCTATCGGGAAGGGGAGTCGGGGGAGGGGGTGCTGTCGGGGAGGGGGGTCGGGGAGGGGGGGGTCAGGTGGGAGAGTGGGGGTGGGGGGTGGGTGCTGTCGTGGAGGGGGGTCGGGTGGTGGGGGAGGGGTGGGTGGGGTAGGGGAGGGGATGGTAGGGGGTCGGGGAGAGGGTGCTGTCGGGGAGGGGGGTCAGGGAGGTGGTGGTGGGGTAGGGGAGAGGGATAGGGGGTGGGTGCTATCGGAGAGGGGGGTCGGGGGGTGGGTGGGGGGGTGGGTGCTGTCGGGGAGGGGGTGGTGGAGTGGGGGAGGGAGGATGGGCGGTGGGTGCTGTCGGAGAGGGGGTTCGGGAGAGGGGGTGCTGTCGGGGAGGGGGGTCGGGGAGGAGGTGGTGGGGTGGGGTATGGGGGTGGGAGTGGGGAAGGGGGTCGGGTAGGGGACACACAGGTAGGGTTTCGGGACAGGGGCAGGGTTTCGGGTGGAGGGGTATCGGTGGTTTCGGATCGGACCATTTCTATGAGTATCGGTGGTTTCGGATCGGTGTATCGGATCGGGGTAGGGGATATAGGTGGTTTCGGATCGGACCAATCCTATGAGTATCGGATCGGGAGAGGGGGGTATCGGAATCGGTATCGGAATCAAAATCGGAATCGGTATCAGACTATTCCTATGAGTATCGGATTAGGGGTATCGGTAATATCGGTGGTTTCGGATCGGAGTATCGATTTTTTGGTATCGAAAAACAAATAACTATTAATAAAGTTGACTGTCCCCCGACATAGTCCCTGCAGCCATTCGACTGGCGAGGCAGAAAGTATGTAGCCGTAGATAAAGTTGACTGTCCTCCGACCATCATCCCTCGGCAATGATGATATGACAACCTAGCACAATATCTTATATAGTAGTAGATGATGTCTTAGTATTACATAATTAGGATATGGCATAGGTTTTCGTATTAGCTTTTCAAAAAACTAAACGAATCGCATTTTCGTTTCCGGAAACTCCCGAAATCGCAAAAATACTGAAACACGTTTATTTTTCGGACATCTAATACTCAAATAGTTTTATAGAAATCTACAGAATGAATTTTGTCTATTGGAATATGTTTTTGGAAACCTTACCTCGATATGCTTCTTTTAGAAAAAACTAGAGGCAAAACGGCGTTCAAAGCTAGGAGATATCGTCGTTCCAAGTTGCTCTTGCTACTAAAAAGCGGGACTGAATTCTAATGACGAATTTTAGTGTTTCTATTGGACTAAAAATAATTTCGAATTATGGATGATAGAAGGGGGATGTATTGGATTTATATAGGTATTTATTTCAGATTTATCTCCTAAATTATATAGGATTTGATTTAAATAAATTGGTGTTTGGTTTGTTAGGATAGGATATAGATAGAGATATTTTCCAAGTAGAAGTAGCATTAGTATTAATTTAAAATATAGTTTATATTTATCTAAATTATCTATAACATTATTTAAAATTACTATATATAATAACTATAGTTAATATTTATTTAAACAACCTTCATCTAATCTCATTTATACAAGCTGAAATATCTAATACTAATTTGACATTTATTCTATATTATGTAAATAGTGTACAATATAAGTAACATGTAAAAAGTAATAAAAGTTATGAAATAAATCCTACAATTTTGAGGAAAAGAAATTGTATAATATAGTTTAGATCCTTAATGTACTAAAAAAATAGCTTTATATATATTTTTATACTAAATTCACCAATGAGCACTATACTAAATATATGTAAAATAATACAAATTATATAATAAGTCAATAATAGTTATTTAAAAATCTAGAAATTCTACAAATATTTATTTTGAAAAATTAAGGGGTTTACAAAAGTCTTATCTAGATAAGGATTAAGAAGAGTTTTAATTCCCCTTAGATTTTTTACTATTTAATTTAAATTGATTTAAAAGTAACTCAATCAAATATAATCCAATGTAGATAGAGACTAGGATTTATTTAAACCCAAATAGATAATTCTATTATTAAATTTAAACCAATACATTCATATCTAAATCCAAATCCTATTTAAATATAGATAAATTACACATTTAAATTAAACTATTTAATTTAAATCAATAGATCAACTCACAATTTAATTTGTCACAAATATATCCAAAATATCTTTTTATAAAATTTATATAATAATTAATTTCGAAAATTCCAATATATATTTTAAATATTAGTAGGAAATATCTTCAAAATACCCTTTAAATAATTTAGGTAAAAATAATTTTGAAAATAAACATAAATATTTGCATATTTAAAATACCTTCTTGCTAAATAAATTATTATAAATAATAAAAATAAATTTTGAAAATATACATGAAATAATTTTCATGCGCTTTACATGAGTAGAATATTCACATAATCTATTTTTTCTAAATTACCACTTATTAAAATAAGATAGCCTTTTATAAAGAACTAAAATAATAAGTTTTGGCAACCTCGATAGATACTTTTCACAACGTTTAATAAAAATAATTATTATATATATAATTTTGAAACCATTACCGATAATAAAATCAAAAAGCATTTTTCTAAAAATATGTACCTCTCACATATTCGCACTCGACGAGTAAATACGAAAAAACGTAAATTCTCGCACGACGTACAATACGACTATGCTACGTATAAATACAAAAAATATAGTACTAAAATATAGTAGAATTTAGGGATTTTACATCCTACCCAACTTACAAGAATTTTGTCCTCGAAATTAAGAATAAGTAGGGGGTAAGAAGGCACAAGGGGTATATTGGTAATGACAATTCGACGAATCCTTGGGCGAGGCAAGAAACAACATAAACAAGCATTAGAAAATCGTGATTTAGATAATAAATCACGGACATGGCTAATAAACATAAAAGAAAAAGATTAAGAGTTTTAAGTGGATCCATATAAATAATTTAGAGACTTAAGATATGGTTTCTTGGGAGTAGGTTGATGGCACGATTAGGAGAACGATTAGATTCTGTCACGACCCGTACCCGCTAAAAGGGTACGTGACGCGACAACGCCCAGCCCTCATCGGAAAAAACGGCGTAGAACGCTGTGTATTTTCTAGTCTGACAACAGTTTATATATATAACAAAACCTGTCGATAATATAGTCAACTCCGAACGGAGGACAAGCAATGAATATATATAAGTGCTCAATCACAACTCTAAGATGATAAGTAAAGACTGAAAAATAAAGACAACAAGACGATAAAATATAACCTGTCAAGTCCAGATACAAATAATATACAAGTCCAGTCTCTAATACAGTCCAAATATAATACAGTCAAAAGTAACTGGAAACTAGGTCCAATACAAGGACCTACTCTAACTAAACAAGTGGTATAGTCTCGTCAGGCGGAGCTACGCCCTGCGGGACCAAGTCTAGGCCCACTACATCGTCCGGACCATAGTAGGTACTGCAATCTCCCTCGTCGATATCTGTAATATTTTATCAACAGTCCAGTCAGGATGGAACGAGTACATATATCTCATAACAGATCTCAAGATAGAATAAAAGCTATAAGACTGTAAATAGAGCATATACAATGAATCATGGAGTGTACATGTATGTATCATGGCATGGTAAGCTGTAAAGCTAGAGCTAGAACAAGAAAATAGAACGGGATCATGGCATGTACACAATCAAGGTAAGCTATATATCCAATGTGTGTGAGTAGTAGTTTCAGCTTGTGATCAGCTTGGGTACCTATCGAGAATCGGCCTGGCAAGTCATAAGTGCGGTATATGACTCACACTGTTCAAGAATACAAGGAGATATGATCACAGGCAAACGCTACTACTCCCCCTACCCCAACTGGTAGAATGGATCCAAACAGGACACGTCACTACACAGGATTCTAATGAGAAGGTAGCTAGCCTTCTCTAGAATCAGTGACCATATATTGAGCAAGAGCTACAAAGGTGCTTGCACAATACATCCCAACCTAAGAAGGAGAAACATCTCTCGTCGGGATCCAAGAATACCAATCCGTGAGAACCATGTGTCGGGAATAAGCATATCAACACTAAGTACATGAATCATAACAGCTATCATAAATTGGGAATAAGTATCAGAGAATGTACTCGCCTGTAAGATGATAATATACGTCGACTGGATCAACTGCAGTGTCTCGAGGACCTATAGAGAACAAGATGTATCAATACTATGTTTAGGAAGTAAAGTTAAATCAAATTAAATCCTATTTAGTCATTCTAGGTCAAGACATGTCTAGTCGGGTCAATCTTGGTCATGGGAGAACATTAGAAGTTAAACCGGATCAATCTAGGTCAAAAACTGACTTACCGTTGACTTTTGGTCAACGGGTCAACTCTGGTCAACTCTAGGTCAACTCTAGGTCAACCCTAGGTCAACTCTAGGTCAACCCTAGGTCACTGGTGACTAATAGTTGACTTTTAGTCAACTATCCAAGTTAAATGGAATTTGGAACTAATTTGGGTAAAGTGTTGACCCATAGTTGACTTTTAGTCCAAAAAGTCAACCGTGGTCAACCGGGTCCAAGACTAGGTTTAGACAGCTAATCCTGCTCATTGCCAACCTATACAACCCATATCCAAGTCCATCTTGGACTTGGAAACTCAAATCTTGGTCGTGGGCCAAATCCCTATTTTACCATTTTTAAGGGTTAAATTCTACCCTCGGCGATTATCTAGATAGCCTACCTACGCTTGATATTTTGACCCGTGCTCCCTAGGGTAGTAGGGTACTATCCTATAGGTTCGATATCTACCAAAATACCTAGATAAAGTGGACGTCTAGTCCACCTTATGGTCCGTTGCAGATATCTTAAATATTTTAAGATACGCGCTGACACGGCGCGATACCGGCGCCCTATGATCCCGATTTCCACTCGGAAGCTTACCCGAAAAATCTAAATCACGTAACCTAGGCCTATGTCAAGTTTCATCGTGATCCGATGCTCCGGGCTCAATTTCCCCTTCTAACTCGATTTCTACCAAAAAGTTCCTTTTTACTCTCGTTCTAATTCTCCTCTTTGATTCTCAATTTTAGTCCTTCTTCTTCTTAACTTCTCTAATTTTCTTCTTCTAATCTTCTCCTCCTAATCTCCTTCTCAACTTCCTATTCTAACTTCTTTTCACTTCTCTACTAATTCCTAAACTTTTCTCTTTCTAATTTCTTAACTTCCTTCTCTACTAACTTCTTAATTCTTTTCCTTCCTTCTTCTATCTAACTTCTCATCTATTTCTCTCTATATATAAACATATATATCTATATGTATATACCTACATATACACCTATACATAGGGTACTAGGGGGGGTTTAAGGGGGTGTACAGGGGGGTGTATGGGGGGGGGGGGGGGAAAGGAGCTGCCAAGGCAGCTCCTGCTGTTGTGCTACTGCTGCATTTGCTACTGCAGCTGCTGCTGCATCTGCTACTGCTTGCTGCTGCTGCAGCCATTGCAGCTGCTGCTGCCTGCTGCTAATGCAGCTCCTGCAGCTGCTGCTGCTCTTCCCTTCTTCTCCTCTTCTATACCCTCCTACTTCACTCCTTCCTCTACTCTCTCTCTCTATATATAAATACATATATCTATCTATCTATCTCTCTCTCTCTCTCTCTCTCTCTATATATATATATATATATATATATATATATATATATATATATATATATATATATATATATATACATATATATATATATATATTTTTTATCTATCTCTATATATATATATCTATTTCTATATATATATATATCCATATATCTAATCCTCTAACCTCCCATCTATATATATATACATACACACTTATCTCTACATATATACACACACACACATATACATATTATATATACATACATATATATATATAAATACACATATACATCTATATATATATATATATCCACAACCACACACACACACAACCACACCACCACTCTCATCCTCTTTCCCACCACTCTCTACACACACACACCCAAATACATATATACATATATTTTCATATATATATATATATCTATATATATACATATACCATATATACATATATATATATATACCATATATATATATATATATTTAACATACAAAACCCCTAATTAACTCTAACCTAAATTCTAGGGAGAAACCTACAAATAGAGGGCAAAGTGTAGAGAATTGAATTCTCTATATTTATTGTGAATGACAAAAATGAAAAGGAGAAATAAATGAAGGGTTAATGACAAACCTAATGGAGTTGTTTGGAGAGAGAGAGCTTGGAGAGAAAGAAATTTGAGAAAGAGAGAGAAAGAGGTTGCTTTGTGGAGAAGACAAGGGGGGGGGGGGTTACTTCATGGCCGACCACTCCTAGGGCTATTGGGTTGGGATCCAATAGCCCACAACCCACTAAACTTGGTTTGGGTTTATTTGAATTCGGGTTGGTTCGGTTTGATTCTAAACGACTAATTAAGTCTCTAAATTGAGTAATTAAGCCATGGAAGTTGGGTTAATATTTCTAGCCTAATTATGATGGTATATGGGCTAAGCCCAGCTAGTATGGGGGTCCCACTAGGGTCCAGGCTACCCGGGTCTCCAAATTGGGTCCGAATTGGATAAAATCCAAACCAACCCAAATAAATTCCTAAAAATCATATAAAATCAAATAAAATTCCTAAAATATTTTAAAACTTGAAAATGACAAAAATACCCCTAATTTGAAAACTGGGGGTGACAAATCTACCCTCCTCAAAAAAAATTTCGTCCTCGAAATTGAATGAGGGCTAACACTGCAATCATGAACAGAACAAGGAAAGAAAAAGAAAGAATTTTACCTCAAGGCTCGAAAAGGTATGGGAATCGCTCCCGCATGTCGTCCTCCCTCTCCCAGGTGGACTCACCTGGAGAGTGGTGTCTCCATGCAACGCGTACCAAGGGAATGACCTGGTTCCGGAGCACCTTCTCTCTTCGGTCCAAGATCTCGACCGGCTTCTCTGGATAGCTGAGTGTCGGTCCTACCTCGATCTCGGAGTGGTCTAAGACGTGACTGGGATCTGCCACGTACCGTCTCAGCTGCGACACGTGGAACACACTGTGCACTCCCTCTAGTGCAGGCGGTAACTCCAGTCGGTAAGCCACTACACCGACCCTGCCCAGGATACGGAATGGTCCGATGTATCGTGGACTAAGCTTCCCGCTGCCACCAAAACGAATCGTGCCACGCGTCGAAGAAATCTACAGAAAGACAAGATCATCAACCTAGAACAAAAACAAGACTTAGAGCTTGATCTAAAACAATCACAATCAGACTCAAATACTAGAAAAATCTAATCTATACCTCAAACTCCAATGGCCTCCGGTGGCTATCGGCCCAATGCCGCTGCCTATCCTGCGCCACCCGAAGTCTGTCTCTGATAACCCTGACCTTCTCTGCAGCATCCACCACCATCTCAGGGCCAAGCAAAACCCTCTCACCGACATCATCCCAAGACAAGGGAGTACGGCACCTCCGTCCGTATAGAGCCTCGAAAGGTGACATCTCTATACTGGCTTGGTAGCTGTTGTTGTAAGCAAACTCTACCAAGTGAAGGTGGTCCTCCCAAGATTCCCCGAACTCCAAGACACAGGTACGCAGCATATCCTCGAGGGTCTGAATCGTCCTCTCCGACTGCCCGTCTGTCTGGGGGTGATATGCTGTACTGAACTTGAGCGATGTGCCCAAGCTAAGCTGCAAACTCTGCCAGAAGTGGGAAGTGAATCGGCTGTCCCGATCCGAGGCTATACTCATTGGCACCCCGTGTAATCGGACTATCTGTCGCACATACATCTCGGCCAACCTCTCCGTCGACAAACCCACTTTGAAAGGCAAAAAGTGGGCCGATTTGGTCAATCGATCAACAATGACCCAAATCGCATCCTTCCCTCCTGGAGAGCGCGGAAGTCCAGATACAAAGTCCATAGTGATATGCTCCCACTTCCACTCAGGAATGGGAAGTGGCTGGAGCAATCTACCGGGTCTCTGCCTTCCGGCCTTCACCTGCTGGCACACCAAACATCTCGACACGAACTTAGCCACCTCACGTTTCATGCCATACCACCAAACAAGCTGTCTCAAGTCTCTATACATCTTGTTAGCTCCGGGATACATAGAGTACTGAGAACGGTACGCCTCCTGAAGAACCTCCTCCCGAAGTCCTCCACTCAGCACGCACAATCTGGTACCATGCCTCAACGACCCATCCCCTGCTAAAGAGAACTCATCCAACAGTCCTATCTGGACCTGCTCTCTGATGACTCTCAGAGCCTCATCCTCAAACTGAGCTGCCCTGACTCTCTCCATCAGCTCCGACTGCACCTGCAGACCCCACATCTGCGCCTCGAACCCAGGAACTATCACCTCTATGCCCAAGCTCTCCAGATCTGCCAGAAGGTGACGATCCATCGTCAAACACATAGCCACGGGATACCTGCTCAAAGCATCCGCGACCACGTTGGCCTTTCCCGGATGGTACTGCAAGGATATATCAAAATCCTTCATCAGCTCTAACCATCGCCTCTGCCTCATATTCAGCTCCTTCTGGGTAAACACATACTTCAAGCTCTTGTGATCTGTATAGATCTCAACTCGCTCTCCGTACAGATAGTATTTCCACAGCTTCAAAGCAAAGATGACCGCTGCCAGCTCCAGATCGTGGGTAGGGTAATTCCTCTCATGAGGACGTAACTGCCTAGATGCATAGGCAATTACCTTCTCGTGCTGCTGAAGCACACAACCCAAACCCCGTCCTGAAGCATCACTGTAGATCGTATAACCACCAGATCCAGATGGCAGTGTCAAGATAGGAGCTGTAGTCAACCACGCCTTCAACTCCTCGAAGGCGGCCTGGCACTCATCGGACCAAACAAACTTCTCGTTCTTCCTGGTAAGGCGGGTCATCGGCTGGGCAATCCTGGAAAAGTCCTGCACGAACCTCCGGTAGTAACCTGCCAGACCCAAAAAACTCCGAACCTCTGCTACTGAGCTCGGCGTCGACCAGGACTCCACTGCAGAAATCTTCTTCGGATCCACTAAAATCCCCTCGCCAGAGACAACATGGCCTAGGAACTCCACGTGATCCAAGAAGAACTCGCACTTGGACAGCTTTCCATACAACTGCTCCCTCCTGAGAGTGTCCAACACAATCCTCAGGTGCTCCTCGTGCTCCTCTGGTGTCTTCGAGTAGATGAAATGTCATCAATGAAGACCACCACGAACTTGTCAAGGTACTGGTGAAATACCTTGTTCATGAAGTTCATGAATACCGCCGGGGCGTTGGTCAACCCAAACGGCATGACGGTATACTCATACTGGCCATAGCGGGTCCGAAAGGCAGTCTTCAGAATGTCATCCCGCTTCACCTTCAGCTGATGGTACCCGGTACGCAAGTCAATCTTCGAGAACACCCTCGTGCCGCTCAACTGGTCGAACAAGTCATCAATCCTCGGCAGAGGATACTTGTTCTTGATGGTAAGGTTGTTGAGCGCCCTGTAATCAATACACAGACGTACCGTACCATCCTTCTTGGGGACGAAAAAAACTGGCGCGCCCCAAGGTGAAGAACTAGATCGAATAAAGCCCTTGTCCTCCAGCTCGTCGACCTGTCTCTTCAGCTCCGCTAACTCACTGTTGTTGATTCTATAGACGTGCTGGGAGATAGGCTCAGCACCCGGTACTAGATCTATAGAAAACTCAACATCACGATCTGGCGGCATCCCGGGCAGCTCCTCGGGAAAAACATCCAAGAACTCAGCAATGAGTGGATGTGGCAACACCGGCCCCGCCAACAACGCTCCGCAGAATCCATCTCCCTGCTCCACTGTACCCCAGGTGAACTCATACTCCGGCTCTCCCGGTGGCCTAAATAGAATCATGCCCCCTCTGTAGTCGATGCTAGCGTGGTGCGTGCTCAACCAATCCATACCGAGTACCACATCGTAACTCGGAAGTGGCATTACGAGTAGACACGCGCTCAGCTCCCGGCCTCTCAAAGAAACTCTCCGCCCCTTGCAAACATTATTAACTAGGATGATGCCATTCCCAGTCATAATCTTGCAAGTCCTACCCAGATATTCAGTAATAATATTGTGCCTAAGAGCAAAAGAAACAGACACAAAACTGTGCGTAGCACCAGAATCAAATAAGGCCAAAGCTGGAAAAGAATCGAGCAGAATAGAACCTGCGACAACATCCGCAATAGGCTCCATCTCTTCGGCTGCAAGAGTAAAGGCTCTACCCTGACCACCCCTCTGCTGGCGGTGCTGAACGAACTGCTGCTGCTGAGTCGGAAGCAGACCTCGCTGCTGAACTACCGGCACACTAGCTGGTGCCCTCTGAATGGGTGCCCTCTGAGCTGCTCCAGCTGCACGGGAGTTCTTGGGAGACTCCCTCATCTGATGCCTAGCGGCACCGCAAAAGAGATACAGCGCCAGTCTCCTCCTACAGAACTCGAAGAGATGACCGGGCTTCTTGCAGAAGTGGCACAGTGGATCATCCTGCCCCGGACGCTGCTGACTCCTCTGGACAGACGCTCTGGCCTGCCCCTGCTGCTGGTGATGCTGGAACGACTGATGCTGAAGCTGAGGGCGCTTAGCAGGCCCTGCGCTGCTACTGGCCCCAGAAAGCAAATCTCGATCCCTCTTCGACTTCAAGCCCAACTACCTCTCCACCTTCCGAGCCTCTGCGTAAACCTCCGCATATGACGCATAGAAGGAAGGGATCAGAATCTTGATATTCCATGCCAATCCCTCCCGGAAGAGCTTCGCTCGGATCACCGGGTCACTCACCATGTACTCGGCGTATCGGCTCAGCCGGCCGAACTCTGCCACATACTCCTCTACGGTCATGCTGTCCTGCTGCAGGTTCTGGAACAGCCGTACCAGGCCAATCTTGTCCGTAGGGGAAAAGAACTTCTCTCTGAACAGGGCCAGAAACTCTGCCCAAGTATGGCCCTCTCCTGCAAGAGCCGGCTCATTCCGGAACCATGTCCAGGCAATATCTAACAACTGCAACCCAACCGCCTCGACCCTCAGGTCGGCTGCCAGGCGACAGGCCTCCATCTGGCGCTCGATATCCTCGAGCCAGTCATCAGCATAGATAATGCCCTCAGTCCCCTTGAAATCCCTCGGACCAAGCTTCTTAAAAGCCTGGATATCCCCGATCTTCGGCTGCTGCTGCTGCTGCTGAACCTCCCTCTGTGGAGCCCCACGCTCCACTGTCGCCATAGCCAATCTGTGCGCATCCTCCATGCGCTGGCGCATGGCCTCTGTCTGCCTCAACTGAGCCTCGTGCTGAGCCCGCTGGGACTCAAGCACCTGGTGGAAGAACGCTAGCATCTGCCCCATGTCGGTGGGCAGAGAAGGCAATGTAGGAATAGCTTCCATCATCACCGGAGGAGTCCCCTGCTGAGGAGGAAGAATACCCCCGGCAGCTCCTGCTGCAGACCCTGGCACTACGGGAAGAGCACCCGCAATGGCCCCAGGGACGGTCATCGAGGTAGCTGGAGGAGTACCTCCAAGAGCCCCAACAGAAGTTCCATCAGCCGGGGAAGTGACCGGAGCCTGTCCGCCAGAGGTGGCAGACCTCTCCGTCTCCCCGTGCTCCTCGCCAGGAGAATGAGTCATCAATATCCTGGAGACAAATTGAGAAGAAGATATCAATATGGCACATGAAGGCAATATCAAAGGAGGACAGCTAGAAAGCAGTAAATCAATATCAAAGACGGTAAGCAAGATAAGCAAGGAAAGATCCTACTGTGATTGAGCACTCTTAGCCTACTACTTCCTATGGGTAACATAGGCTCGTAGTCAACACTCTAAGACGAGTGCCGCTACGACATCGCACTAATTGCGACTTCAGGACCTGCGTGGGCTACCACTAAAACGTGTCACGACCCACACCCGCTAAAAGGGCACGTGACGCGACAACGCCCAGCCCTCACCGGAAAAACGACGTGGAACGCTGTGTATTTTCTAGTCTGACAACAGTTTATATATATAACAAAACCTGTCGAGAATATAGTCAACTCCGAACGGAGGACAAGCAATGAATATATATAAGTACTCAATCACAACTCTAAGATGATAAGTAAAGACTGAAAAATAAAGACAACAAGACGATAAAATATAACCTGTCAAGTCCAGATACAAATAATATACAAGTCCAGTCTCTAATACAGTCCAAATATAATACAGTCAAAAGTAACTGGAAACTAGGTCCAACACAAAGACCTACTCTAACTAAACAAGTGGTATAGTCTCGTCAGGCGGAGCTACGCCCTGCGGGACCAAGTCTAGGCCCACTACGTCATCCGGACCGTAGTAGGTACTGCAATCTCCCTCGTCGATATCTGTAATATTTTATCAACAGTCCAGTCAGGATGGAACGAGTACATATATCTCATAACAGATCTCAAGATAGAATAAAAGCTATAAGACTGTAAATAGAGGATATACAATGAATCATGGAGTATACATGTATGTATCATGGCATGGTAAGCTGTAAAGCTAGAGCTAGAACAAGAAAATAGAACGGGATTATGGCATGTACACAATCAAGGTAAGCTATATATCCAATGTGTGTGAGTAGTAGTTTTAGCTTGTGATCGGCTTGGGTACCTGTCGAGAATCGGCCTGGCAAGTCATAAGTACGGTATATGACTCACACTGTTCAAGAATACAAGGGGATATGATCACAGGCATACGCTACTACTCCCCCTACCCCAACTGGTAGAATGGATCCAAACAGGACACGTCACTGCACGGGATTCTAATGAGAAGGTAGCTAGCCTTCTCTAGAATCAGTGACCATATATTGAGCAAGAGCTACAAGGGTGCTTGCACAATACATCCCAACCTAAGAAGGAGAAACATCTCTCGTCAGGATCCAAGAATACCAATCCGTGAGAACCATGTGTCAGGAATAAGCATATCAACACTAAGTACATGAATCATAACAGCTATCATAAATTGGGAATAAGTATCAGAGAATATACTCGCCTGTAAGATGATAATATACGTCGACTGGATCAACTGCAGTGTCTCGAGGACCTATAGAGAACAAGACGTATCAATACTATGTTTAGGAAGTAAAGTTAAATCAAATTAAATCCTATTTAGTCATTCTAGGTCAAGACATGTCTAGTCGGGTCAATCTTGGTCATGGGAGAACATTAGAAGTTAAACCGGATCAATCTAGGTCAAAAACTGACTTACTGTTGACTTTTGGTCAACGGGTCAACTCTGGTCAACTCTAGGTCAACCCTAGGTCAATTCTAGGTCAACTCTAGGTCACTGGTGACTAATAGTTGCCTTTTAGTCAACTATCCAAGTTAAATAGAATTTGGAACTAATTTGGGTAAAGTGTTGACCCATAGTTGACTTTTAGTCCAAAAAGTCAACCGTGGTCAACCGGGTCCAAGACTAGGTTTAGACAGCTAATCCTGCTCATTACCAACCTATGCAACCCATATCCAAGTCCATCTTGGACTTGGAAACTCAAATCTTGGCCGTGGGCCAAAGCCCTATTTTACCCTTTTTAAGGGTAAAATTCTACCCTCGGCGATTATCTAGATAGCCTACCTACGCTTGATATTTTGACCCGTGCTCCCTAGGGTAGTAGGGTACTATCCTATAGGTTCGATATCTACCAAAATACCTAGATAAAGTGGACGTCTAGTCCACCTTACGGCCCGTTGCAGATATCTTGAATATTTCAAGATATGCGCTGACACGGCGCGATACCGGCGCCCTATGATCCCGATTTCCACTCGGAAGCTTACCCGCAAAATCTAAATCACGTAACCTAGGCCTATGTCAAGTTTCATCGCGATCCGATGCTCCGGGCTCAATTTCCCCTTCTAACTCGATTTCTACCAAAAAGTCCCTTTTTACTCTCGTTCTAATTCTCCTCTTTGATTCTCAATTTTAGTCCTTCTTCTTCTTAACTTCTCTAATTTTCTTCTTCTAATCTTCTCCTCCTAATCTCCTTCTAAACTTCCTATTCTAACTTCTTTTCACTTCTCTACTAATTCCTAAACTTTCCTCTTTCTAATTTCTTAACTTCCTTCTCTACTAACTTCTTAATTCTTTTCCTTCTTCTATCTAACTTCTCATCTATTTCTCTATTTATATAAACATATATATATATATCTATATGTATATACCTACATATACACCTATACATAGGGTACTAGGGGGGTTTAAGGGGGTGTACAGGGGGGTGTATAGGGGGGGAAAGGAGCTGCCAAGGCAGCTCCTGCTGCTGTGCTACTGCTGCATTTGCTACTGCAGCTTTTGCTGCATCTGCTACTGCTTGCTGCTGCTGCAGCCATTGCTGCTGCTGCTGCCTGCTGCTAATGCAGCTCCTGCAGCTGCTGCTGCTCTTCCCTTCTTCTCCTCTTCTATCCCCTCCTACTTCACTCCTTCCTCTACTCTCTCTCTATATATATATAAATACATATATCTATCTATCTATCTCTATATCTATATATCTATTTCTATATATATATCCATATATCTAATCCTCTAAACTCCCATCTATATATATATATACACACACACTTATCTCTACATATATACACACACACACATATACATATTATATATACATACATATATATTTTTTTTTTACATACATATATATATATAAATACACATATACATATATATATATATATATCCACAACCACACACACACAACCACACCACCACTCTCATCCTCTTTCCCACCACTCTCTACACACACACACCCAAATACATATATACATATATTTTCATATATATATATATCTATATATATACATATACCATATATACATATATATATACCATATATATATATATATATATATATATATATATATATATATATATATATATATATATATATATATATTTAACATACAAAACCCCTAATTAACTCTAACCTAAATTCTAGGAAGAAACCTACAAATAGAGGGCAAAGTGTAGAGAATTGAATTCTCTATATTTATTGTGAATGACAAAAATGAAAAGGAGAAATAAATGAAGGGTTAATGACAAACCTAATGGAGTTGTTTGGAGAGAGAGAGCTTAGAGAGAAAGAAATTTGAGAAAGAGAGAGAAAGAGGTTGCTTTGTGGAGAAGACAAGGGGGGGGGGGTTACTTCATGGCCGGCCACTCCTAGGGCTATTGGGTTGGGATCCAATAGCCCATAACCCACTAAACTTGGTTTGGGTTTATTTGAATTCGGGTTGGTTCGGTTTGATTCTAAACGACTAATTAAGTCTCTAAATTGACTAATTAAGCCATGGAAGTTGGGTTAATATTTCTAGCCTAATTATGATGGTATATGGGCTAAGCCCAGCTAGTATGGGGGTCCCACTAGGGTCCAGGCTACCCGGGTCTCCAAATTGGGTCCGAATTGGATAAAATCCAAACCAACCCAAATAAATTCCTAAAAATCATATAAAATCAAATAAAATTCCTAAAATATTTTAGAACTTGAAAATGACGAAAATACCCCTAATTTGAAAACTGGGGGTGACAGATTTACTCCTAATTGAAGTGATTAGGAAGTCGTGATAGAAGGTCAAGGAAGGGACGAGTAGTTAAGAAAAAGATATAGTCACATCGAGTTTTAATGGTCACAAGAGATAGGATAGCTAGAGGAAATTCAAGTACAGCGCTTACGTTCTTTCTAAATAGGTGAAAATGAAAGCAATATAGAGTTCAAAAATGATATTATCGAATACGAATACGTGGTCCAAAGGCGGCCGAATAATTCAAAAAGAATCGTCAAGGCAATAGCGGATGAGATTCTATGGGGTAAGTTTAACTATATCTCAACCACGTAGGATAATAGTGTGAAAGGCGAACCAAAGTGCACTAGGTTGATCAGACCATCATGCACCGATTCTGACTAGACAATATGTTAGTGGGGGCCCCCGATAAAATATATGTCCTTGAACAAGCTTGAATAAAAAGTAAGCTTGCAAAAATTAGGCTATTTAGCAGCATTAGTCACGATGGTAAAAACATAGGCACGGGAGCGTAAGAGTGAAAGAAGGTAGAATTAGTTCAGCTCCTTAAGAATCTAAGTCTTGTCATGTGATTGTTCCTATACATTCATCCTACTGTCTTTTATCTAAGGCTTGGTGGGCTAGATAAGTTAGGGTCCTATAAAGGCTATAGTCTAAGTAATCCTGTTAATATGGGTCATGAGGAAAATAAATGTTAGGTCGTGAGGTGTCTACCTAACTTATAAGAGTTAAACTAGTGGTGTGATGGAACAATGGGACAAGTCTACCTAGTATGGATTACCTTTCTAACCAACATCAAGCACGAAAGAAGGATAAGAATTAACGGTAGAGGGAATCAAGCAAGATGCAAATCAAGGAATTCAAAATAGAATCGAGAAGGTCAAGTATGTGGATGAGATCCTAGACTCTAATCCTTATCCGCAGGCTTGCTTGGTACGGTAAAGTAACCAAACAATTTATCTTGACTTGCATGGGCCACCACAAAAATATGTAATGCTCCAGTCCCAAAATACGTGGGACCAAGTACGTAAATATGCCAGCTTTATACATACGAAGTACAAGGGCCTTGTATGTATACATAAGCTGTAAAATACAGTAATCCAAGACAAACTAAATCTCATCTACAATGAAAAGAATAATAATAGAAAAATCAACTTGAATATTTATGATACAATCGTTGGGCGGAGACAAAGTCCTACTACCAACTATCTCAATGAATGAAAGGTAAAAGAATCGATCCATAAAATGGCAAGACGAACCAAGCGTAATCGTCTACAAAGGAATGGAGAAGACCACGGTCCTTGGCTAGAACACCTGCAGTGAATCATGAACACACACTTGGGGAAAAACCAGGTCCTCAGACGGACGTAGCAAGATACAGGAAGAATAAGCTAATATGAACTGTCAGAATAATATATAAATATATAAAAGGCTATCCAAGACACAAATATGCAAAGGAGATTCTAACCGCATAATGTGCAATTTATAGGACAACTTTCATGTGCATGGGTGGGATTTTAGGCTATGTGTACGTAATTGGCATCCAGTCATCTGTATCCGGCCGTAACATCCAAAACGTCAGAGGGTATCTGCAAATATATCGCCACAGTTCCATCCGGAGACTGTGGTTTACCTGTTTGGCTTCCCATACGTACTAGCGACTGTCCTTCCCCGATATTTTCTACACTGTTCAAGTCATGTCCATGGCTTGTCCAGTTTTTGTAACTGTTTGAGTCTCTAAAACCCTAGTCATAGCAGTTACGATCATCAATCCGTCACACGGCTTTAGAGATAGCTAGTCAATAAGTCGTGCCCCTAGCAACATGTCTCAAACCGTGTAGTGTGGGTGTCACAGCCAAAGGAGATATAAGAATATCCCCCAACAAGAAGGTAGTCTGCTAAAACTAAGTCAACATACATATAGTAAAACGACTAATAGAGTCGCTTGCACCCAAGTACGGCTTGGATGCGCAGTTTATAACAAGGGAAACTAACAATATAAAATAAAATAAATATACAGTAAATAAATAATTGATAGTTAATTAGCAAGGTATACTTGCCTGGGTCCTGAGCACTGTGGTGGCAATGATCAGCCAAGAAAGTAGGTGGAACAACGGTTGCTGAGGAACTAAGGTCCAAACAAACATCTCCGGATGCTAAAAATAGTCTATTATCTAATTATAATTAATACTATACCTATTAGATTTATTTAATAAATTCTATAATTAGGATATGGCATAGGTTTTCGTATTAACTTTCCAAAAAAATAAATGGATCGCATTTTCGTTTTCGGAAACTCCCAAAATCGCAAAAATACTGAAACACGTTTATTTTTCGGACATCTAATACTAAAATAGTTTTATAGAAATCTACAGAATAAATTTTTTCTATTAGAATATGTTCTTGGAAACCTTACCTCGATATGCTTCTTTTAAAAAAAACTGGAGGCAAAACGGAGTTCGGAGCTAGGAGGTATCATCGTTCCAAGTTGCTTTTGCTACTAAAAAGCGAGGCTGAATTCTAATGACAAATTTTAGAGTTTCTATTGGACTAAAAATAATTTCGAATTATGGATGATAGAAGGGGGATGTATTGGGTTTATATAGGTATTTATTTCAGATTTATCTCCTAAATTAGATAGGATTTGATTTAAATAAATTGGTGTTTGCTTTGTTAGGATAGGATATAGATAGAGATGTTTCCAAGTAGAAGTAGGATTAGTATTAATTTAAAATATATTTTATATTTATCTAAATTATCTATAACATTATTTAAAATTACTATATATAATAACTATAGTTAATATTTATTTAAACAACCTTCATCTAATCTCATTTATACAAGCTGAAATATCTAATACTAATTTGACATTTATTCTATATTATGTAAATAGAGTACAATATAAGTAACATGTAAAAAGTAATAAAAATTATGAAATAAATCCTAAAATTTTGAGGAAAAAAATTGTATAATATAGTTTAGATCCTTAATGTACTAAAAAAATAGATTTATATATTTTTTATACTAAATTCACCAATGAGCACAATACTAAATATATGTAAAATAATACAAATTATATAATAAGTCAATAATAGTTATTTAAAAATCCAAAAATTCTACAAATATTAATTTTAAAAAATCAAGGGGTTTAAAAAAGTCTTATCTAGATAAGGATTAAGAAGTGTTTTAATTCCCCTTAGATTTTTCACTATTTAATTCAAATTGATTTAAAAGTAACTCAATCAAATATAATCCAATGTAGATAGAGACTAGGATTTATTTAAACCCAAATAGATAATTCTATTATTAAATTTATACCAATACATTCATATCTAAATCCAAATCCTATTTAAATATAGATAAATTACATATTTAAATTAAACTATTTAATTTAAATCAATAGATCAAATCATAATTTAATTTATCACAAATATATCCAAAATATCTTTTTATAAAATTTATATAATAATTAATTTCAAAAATTCTAATATGTATTTTAAATATTAGTAGGAAATATCTTCAAAATACCCTTTAAATAATTTAGGTAAAAATAATTTCAAACATAAACATAAATATTTGCATATTTAAAATACCTTCTTGCTAAATAAATTATTATAAATAATAAAAATAAATTTTGAAAATATACATGAAATAATTTTCATGCGCTTTACACGAGTAGAATATTCACATAATCTAGTTTTTCTAAATTACCACTTACTAAAATAAGATAGCCTTTTATAAATAACTAAAATAATATGTTTTGGCAACCTCGATAGATACTTTTCACAACGTTTAATAAAAATAATTATTATATATATAATTTTGAAACCATTACCGATAATAAAATCAAAAAGCAGGTTTCTAAAAATATGTACCTCGCACATATTCGCACTCGACGAGTAAATACGAAAAAACGTAAATTCTTGCGCGACGTACAAGACGACTATGCGACGTATAAAAAAAAAAATAGTACTAAAATATAGTAGAATTTAGGGATTTTACATCTTTCCTGTGTCATAATATACGGATACTGTGTCCGTATGTCGATAGCTATCCGTCGTACTTTACATATATCGGCCGATACTTTAAACTATCCTCATAAGAATAGTCCGATACTCCGATCGATATCGATATCGGCCGATACTTTAATAAATTATTAATATTAATAATTTATTAATAGCTATTTGTTTTTCGATACAAAAAAATCCGATACTCCGATCCGAAACCACCGATATTACCGATACCCCCGATCCGATACTCATAGGAATGGTCCGATACCGATTCCGATTCTCATACCGATTCCGATACCCCCTCCCTCGATCCGATACTCATAGGATTGGTCCGACCTGGAACCACCTATACCCCCTCCCCCGATCCGATACTCTGATCCGAAACCACCGATACTCATAGGAATGGTCCGATCCGAAACCTACGATACCCCCACCCCCTACCCTACCCCATCGGACAGCAAACCCCCCTCCCTCTCCCCCACCCCCCCCGACAGCCCACCCCCGACAGCAAACCCACACCCTACGCCCTCCCCCCCGACAGCAAACACCCATCCCCTCCCCCTCACCCCCTAATAGAAAACACCCACCCCCTCCCCCTGACAGCAAACCCTAAACCCTACCCTGCCCCCCGCCCCGCACCCAACACCATCCACCCCCCGTCCCCCCTCACTTCCCCCCCACCGTTGGCCCCCGCGACAGCCGACCCCCCCACCTGAAACCCTACCCCTGCCGCGAAACCCTAAACCATACCCTGCCTCCCGCCCTCAATACCCTTCCACCTGTCCCCCACTGCCTCCCCCCACCCCGTCGACCCCAGCGACAACCGAACCTCCAATCCGAAACCCTATATGTTATGCTAAACAGAGAGAAAGAGAGAGGGAGAGAGAGGGAGCATACCTGAGAGAGAGAGAGTCACCGGAGAGAGAGAGTCGCCGGAGAGAGACCCGTCGGAGAGAGAGAGCCGCCGGAGAGCGAGAGAGAGAGGGGGAAGAGAGAGAGAGTCTTTTTGGGGGGAATGAAAAATTCTCCCCCGTCGATTCAATTTAAGTTAGGTTAACTGTATTTAGCGACGGACTACCGAAGGATATATCCATCGCTAGGTAGTCGCTAAATACCCACAAGATTACCGACGGAACGTCCGTTTCTAGTTAGATGCTAATTTATCGCACCATTTTTTTCAGATTTATTAGCGACGGAGATCAATCCATCGCTAAATTTTCGTCAAATTAGCGACGGATGTGCGACTGATTTTGACACAAAAAAATAAAAAAATGATCGATTACTTTCTGACGGTAGTCCGTCACAAGGTAGTCGCTTAATCCGTCGCTATTAGCGACGGATAAGATCCGTCGCTAATAGTCCATCTCCAAATTGCTGTATTTTAGTAGTATCAACCTATGCACCTTAACTAATAAAATCATCTCCAAGATCATTGCCAACGTCTTGAGCGGGATCCTTCCCAGGATTATCTCTGAAGAGCAGTGTGGCTTCGTCCGTGGCAGGAACATCTTAGACAATATTTTGATGGCTCAGGAAATAATAACATGCATGAAATTACCATCGAGGGGCGAGAACATTGCTATCAAACTCGACATGGAGAAGGCGTAAGACAGGTTGGACTGGCAATTCATGATTTGGGTTTTCAGGAATTTCAGAGTCTCATAAATCTGGACCAACATCATATGGAGATCGATCAAAATTATTAGGTTCTCCACGGTTATTAACGGCCAAGCTGATGGCTTTTTCAAATCTAGCCACGATGTCAGATAGGGTGACCCTTCATCATCTACCATCTTCATCATTGTTGCTAAAGCCCTGAGCAGAAATTTGAATAAAATGGTGGGCTCCTCGCATTTTTAGCACTTTACACCTCTACCGGCTACCCGACCGTCACGCATCTGGCGTATGCAGACGATATCCGCATATTCTCCTCTGACGATGTCGAATCTGTGGAAGTAGTCCATAACACGTTACAGAGATACGCAAAATGCCCTGGCCAGCATGTAAACCCCAGCAAGAGTACCATCTATGTTCTCCACAACACCAACAAGGACCACTCCTCTACCTTTACCTACATCACTTCCGTCTCTATTGTGTACTCTCCTTTTCTATACCTTGGGTGCCCGATAGTGTACGGTAGAACCAACGCGGGCATCTTGTGGGGAAAATCAGGAAAAAAACTCGAGGGATGGCACAATGCAACTTTATCTCCCGGCAGGAAGATGATTCTGATTCATCACATCCTTTCCTCCATCCCTATATACACCCTTGCCATCTGCTCTCCCCTAAGAAGGTTTTCACTGCCATTGAAAACCTATTCACCAACTTTTTCTAGGGTCACTGTGATGGCAAGGACAAACACCATTGGGCGAGCTGGGACACCATGGCGAGACCTACCGCTGAGGAAGGTCTGGGTTTTTGTAGGCTATCGAATATTGTGGATTCTTTCTCAATGAAGTTAGTGGTGGAAGCCTCGAGTGAGCAGAAATATCTGGGCACGGTTCATGAAGGCCAGATATTTCAAACATTCTCATCCGAATAACGCAGACTCCAACTGCAGATCCTCTACTTCATGGCATTGCATCCTGCATGGTAGGAGTCTAGCTGAACATTTTATCCGACTTCAGTTGGGGTCGGGCGAATCATTTCTATTCTTCGAACATTGGGCTGGGGAAGATCTTCTTGCCCAGTTCCTGAAAGCTCATACGAACAGTTTGATCAGGGATTTGTGGGACCCCTCGGGCGACTGGAACTGGGATAGGGTTCATGAATGGTCTGGAGTCAAGGCCACGAAATTGCTTCTCGACATTGGGCAGAAGATCATGTAAGAACTTGACTGCACTACAGTGGTCTAGATCGACCGACGGCTCCTTCTCGGTAGCATCAGCTAGAAGTGCTGCCCGTGGCATTGGTACGCCTTTCCCATCATCGCCCCATTCTGGCAGTCTTATATTCCCTAAAAAACCTTTTTGATTTGGAGAGCATTTCGTAAGAAGTTCCCACTAACGACGCCCTCAACAACATTGAGTTTAGTTTAGCTTCTGTATGTCCCTGTTGTACGGCGAGAAAATCAAAAAAGGTTGATCATATTTTTTTTTACTTTGGAGACTTTCTTGCTAAGGTTTGGACTGCTCTCTCTCATCATTACAAATAAGACCAGGCAGGTGGGAGCTTCAACGATCTTCTTACCAATTGGGGCTCTGCGTCGTACGGCCACCAGATCGTTGCAGCCACTATCACGTGGGTCATCTGGAAGAACCGCAACAAATTCAGATATGATGGTCACCAATATTCATCCATCCAACTTATTCGGAAGGCCCTCCGACAGATTCACAAACTTAGCAGACACTACAACTACGGCCTTAAGGACTTCAAGCAGTCCTTGCTCTTCTAGTTCGAGTAGCGGACGACTCTCTTCTTCTGTCGTCCTTTTCCTTTCTTTTTGTGCATACTTGTAAAGGCTTCGGTATTTTGCGCCTTGATATGAATAACTTAGAAGATTTTGGTTTTATATATATATATATATATATATATATATATATATATATATATACTGTGGAATTCCCACTACTGACGACTGAAACTGGGATAAAATTCAGGAATGGTCCGATAATACAATGACTGATAGCATCAGAGCGTGCGTATTAAGTATTGACCGCAAGGCTGATACGCTGAAGTGGTCGCTAGAGGCAGTAGGGGAATTTTTGGTAACGGTCAGCGCGTATCGCTGTCCAGGGATCCGAGCAGCCGCACCATCCCATTGTCTAATATTGGCAATCCTGCATCCCTAAGAAGTGGTCGTTCCTAATGTAGATAGCCATTAGAATAAAACTGCCCACTGACGATATCCTCAACCCCATTGGCATCAGCTTAGCATTAGCCTGCTCGTGCTGCTCTGAGCGACAGGTGGAGACTATAGATCACATCTTCTAGTCAGGGGAACCTGCCTAGCAGCATCTGGAGGACACTTAACCAGCTCTACAGTATCGAGTCGGCCGGTGGACGCTTCAACGATCTCGCAGTTTCCTGTGGATTAGCATCCCATGGCCACCAGATCGTTGCAGCGGCGGCCACATGGTCGATTTGGAAGAATCGCAACAAGGTGAGATACGAAGGTCACCAGTACTCAGCTGATCAACTCATCCGGGAGATCTTCCGCCAATGTCGTAAAAGGAGTACCGAATGCTCCCACATCCTTCAAGCATTTTGGACCTCGCTCCAACACTAGTCCTTGGTAGGGTTGTGGCGTTTCTCCCCCTGTCTTCATTTTGGTATACCTCTATAGGCTTTGTCCTTTTGTGCCTTGTATACGTGTGCAGGCTTTGGCATTTTGAGCCTTCTTTTATAAATGTGTGGGGTTCTTTCAAATATATATATATATATATATATATATATATATATATATATATATATATATATATATATATATATATATTCTACTATATAATAGGGAAACTTGATGGTAAAACTTTTGAATTTCGAAAATATCATTACATTTCTATACTAATTAAAAATTGTTCATTAATTTTAATAAGGACAACTTAGTAATTACGAATACTATCCTTTGGTCTTCCTACAAAGTCTTCCTAAGTTAATTAAAAGAATGTGAAAATACGTGTAAGGCACGTGCACATATGCTAGTGTATATATATATATATATATATATATATATATATATATATATATATATATATATATATATATATATATATATATATATATGGCAGCCGTGAAATCAATATTCACAGGTGAAGGGCAATACACGAATAGACCCCACTACTTGATAGAACAACCTACACATATTGGAAAACATGAAAGAGTTTTTTAAAATCACTTGACTTCATTCTTTGGTCGATAGTTATTGACGGCTACAATAAGCCACCAAGAATAGTGATTGTCCAGGCTGATACGGTGTCACTGGAGTCATCGGAGGATTCTGTCCCTCCGGGGTAGCCTCTTCACCAGATGTAAGAGCCAAGGCTGAAGTGCGTCCGCTTCTTAGATTCATACTGTTGGCACGAAGAAAGTAGGGTCACTACAACAAAATAACCTATTAATGACGCTTGATAAGGAGATTTTATGACAGCTGATAAAGAAGCGTCATCAAAGTTCAGCAAGACTGTAATCTATGACGGTTTTCTATATAAGCGTTATTGATTGTCTCTAAGTAATATGATCGTTATGAAAAAAACATAAATTTTAAGTCGAAAACTCGACTCTCCCGCACTTACTCCCACACTTAAGTCGAAAAGTCTAAACCATTTCCTTCTCCCGTACTTACTCTCTTTCTCCTCCCGCTCCCCAACTCTCTTCAGCCCTCTCCGGCGCTCCCGAACTCCCCTCAGCCCGCTCTCCGCTCCCGATCAACTCCCCTCAGCCCGATCCCCGCTCTCTGCGCCCCAACTTCCCTTAGCCCGCTCCCCGCTCCCCAACGTTTGTCCTAAATTATTTCTTTTTTTGTGCCCTAATTTTTTTCTGGACATGATTTTAGTCAAATGCCCTAATTATTGACCTATTTTCTATTTCCTAGTTTTCGAAAGATGGCTGAAATCTTTGAATGCATGTTTGGAAATCTTTGAAAGATTTTTTTTTTTACTAATTTGTGAGGCATTTTCTTTGTCCGCGCATTGTTTCATCTTCTTATTTCTTTCTTTGTTGGTTCTTACAGTGTGGAAGGGTGTTAATTCCATTGCTTTCGGACGAATACTTACAAGTTGAACTTCATGGAGACACGTTCGGGTAGCAAGGTTTGTTTTGGTTCATGGAGACCGTTCTTTTCAATTGCCCTATTTTCTAGAAATCATGGACAAGAAAGAGATCAATGTCCCTGTAACGTCGTGTATGACACATGTTGAACACGGCATTTTTACACTCGAAATTACTCCAGGTCACGCAGAAATCGGTACCGTGGCTGTGTATGTGCCATATCATATTGTCTTTAAATCAAGTCTTATTCTTCTTAGATTAAATTACTCCAGGCAATACAACTTATTTTTTATAGTATGCACGTTGCTCATGCATTGAGGGTGGGATGGATCTTTGACATCAATATATGCAATTGTTTGACTGTACATCTTTAGATTAAATGATATCGGTCATGTTGGATGTGAGCGTTGACCAACTCTTTTTTAGGTTTATTTAACCCTCTTTTGTAGTTATGTAGATGATTCATATAGACTTTCTCAATATATATTCTTACATATTTTGACATTTTGTTACCTTTTATACCTGTATGCACATATAGGGAATTGTAAACCATTTTCTGTTTTGTAAATAACGAAATGAACTATTCCTAAGTCATGTTCTTCTTCTTTTTTAACTCTAGCAATTAAAGTTATATTCTGGAATCAACCTTCTCCACTTTCATGAATCTGAATTTATTGGCCATATCTACTTCACATTGGCCATTCTGGAATCAATCTTCTCCGTATTTAGCTTGAAATGAAACGTTCAAGTTACAATCACTTACTCGGTGTTTTGCTTTATTATACAGAGGAATAGATCTTGGTTGACAAAGCACCTATTATCGGAAGAATATAGAGCCGGAGTTGATGAATTTATGGAGCATGTTAAAGCTAGTGGGGATGATCTCGACTTCATTAGATGTCCATGTAATGAGTGCAAGAATATCTATAGTATGATTTTAGAAGATGTAAAATTTCATTTGACGACAGTTGGTATCGATCCATGGTATACTATATGGATATGGAATGGGGAAGTTGATCCTAATGAAGTGTGTGAGGATACATGTGCGTCTATTTATAAGGACTATGATATGGATACTTTAAATGATGTGGCAGATACACTAGAGATGTTCCATGCATTAAAAAGGGAACGACATTGAAGGAGATGATGAAGAAGACTTTAATTCATTGCTTGATGATGCTAAGAAACCATTGTGTAATAGTTGTAAAAAGTATACGAAGCTATCTGCGATAGTGAAGCTCTTTAGTATCAAGGCCAAGAGTGGTTGGAGTGATAAAAGCTTTTCAGATGTGTTAAAATTGTTCGCCGACATGCTTCCGGAAGAGAATGAATTGCCTGTAACTACTAGGGAGGCTAAGCGTTGCTTCTCAATATTTGGAATGGGATATAAGAGAATACATGCATGTCCAAATGATTGCATACTCTATAGAAAAGATTATGAAAATGCAACCTCATGTCCTACGTGTGGAACGTCGAGATATAAGGTAAAGAAGAATATGTTTGAACAAAGTCAGGAAGAGCAAAAGAAGGGCATCCCAGCTAAAGTTCTATGTTACTTTCTACCCATTTTACGCTTTAAAAGGTGGTTTCGATCGGTACAAACATCAAAGAATTCGACATGGCATGTAGATGGAAGGGAAGTTGATGGCCAATTGCGTCATCCCGTAGATTCACCGACGTGGAAGACAATTGATGATAAATTTCTAGAGTTTGCAGCAGAAGCAAGAAACCTTCGACTCTCTCTTTCAGCCGATGGAATTAATCGATTTAGTTCACTCAGTAGTAGGTACAGTTGTTGGCCTATAATGCTAAATACTTATAATTTACCACCTTGGTTGTGTATAAAGAGAAAGTTCACATTGTTGACATTGTTGATATCAGGCCCCCAACAACATGGAAATGACATAGATGTTTACTTAGCACCATTGATTGAGGATCTCCAGTTGCTGTGGAAGGATGGAGTTGTGACTTACGACGCCTATCGGCAAGAATCTTTTACATTGAGAACTATATTGTTATGGACTGTTAACGATTTTCCTGCATATGGCAACTTGTCTGGTTGTTGTGTGAAAGGATATTTTGCTTGTCCAATATGCAACGAAAATACTTATTCAGATAGATTGAAACATTGCAACAAGAATATTTTTACTGGTCACAGAGGGTATTTACGACATAACCATTCTTTTAGATCACAAAGAAAGGCATTTAATGGTGACAAAGAGTTCGGAACTCGTCCTGAACCATTAAGTGGGGAACAAATATTAATAAAGGTTGCGGGGATTCCCGTTTCTTGGGGAAAAAAAGATGTTTCAGAAAAAGATATCAGAGAAGAAGACTTCAAAGAAGAAGGAAGCAGAAGGGCAAAAGAAATTGACACCAAAAAAGAGAAAAAAAGAAGTACAAAAAGACAAAGTTACAAGTTGTTGGAAGAAGAAATCCATTTTTTTGAGCTAGAGTATTGGAGATATCTTCCTATTAGACATAACTTGGATGTCATACACATTGAGAAGAATGTCTGCGATAGTATCATTGGGACCCTATTAAATATTCCTGGAAAAACACAAGATGGGATCAATAGTCGCAAAGATCTTATAGAGATGGGCTTAAGGAAAGAATTGGCACCTCACAATAAGAAAAATGGGATTTATCTTCCAGCTGGATGTTTTTCATTATCGAGGCAAGAGAAAAGAATAGTGTGTCGAACTTTGCATGACCTTAAGGTCCCAGATGGTTACTCTTCAAATTTTAGATGTAATGTCTCAATGGAAGATCTAAAGTTATATGGTCTCAAATCCCATTATTGTCATGTTCTAATGCAACAACTACTTCCTGTTGCAATACGTGGTGTGTTGCCAAAGCATGTGAGATTTGCTATTATACGAGTATGTTTCTTCTTTAATGCCCTTTGTGCCAAAGTCGTGAATGTACAAAAATTGCAAGATATCCAAAATAATATTGTGATCACATTGTGCTTATTGGAAAAATATTATCCACCATCATTCTTTGACATAATGGTTCATCTAATGGTGCACCTTGTCAGGGAGGTCGAACTTGGCGGTCCGGTTTTCTTCCGATGGATGTACCCACCAGAGCGGTTGGTCTAGTCTGAACTTTGGTTTTTATTATGTAGTAACATGATTGATGTTTGTGTAATCATTTTTATCTTTATCATTTGTTCATTATAGGTTTATGGGTGTGATAAAGGGTTATGTGAGAAATAAGAATCGTCCTGAAGGGTGTATTGCACAATGCTATATCGCAGAGGAAGCCATTGAGTTTTGTTCAGAACATCTAGAAGAACAACCCGCGCGCCATTGGAGTTCCTTCTACGAAGAATGAGGAAACACCTATAGGAAAAGGAAATATATGTGAAGTTGACCGCTTATCTTTGGACCAAGCACATCTTTATGTGTTGCACAACACAAATGATGTTCAACCTTATATGGAGTAAAGATGTCTATATTACTCTTTACTTAGTTTTATCTTTGGACCAAGCACATCTTTTTTATATTTCGCTTTGTTATTAACAAAATTCTACTTATTACTTGATAGGGAGCATGAGGCTTACTTGAAAAAGCTGCACCCTCGTAGAGTGAAAAGTGCAAAATGGTTAGATGATGAGCACAATCACAGCTTTATTAGTTGGTTACGATCAAGGGTATTGAATAAGCTACTATATTTTATGTTCTACTTAGTGAAAATAAAATATTGAACTTAGGAAAAAAATGACAGGTTGAGGCTGCACAAGAAGACCCAACTAGCAATGTCTCTGATGAATTAAAATAGGATAGCTCAAGGACCTCGACATCACGTGACTAAGTTTCCAGGTTATGCAATTAATGGGTGTCACTATCAAACGAAAGATCGTGACGACGTACGAGTCAAGCAAAACAGTGGAGTGACTCTAGTGGCAAAGACTTTTCAAGTTGCTAGCATAAAGGACAACAATCCCATCATCTCAGATATGACATTTTACGGTGTTATCAAAGAGATTTGGTTGCTAGACTATTTCTCTTTCCAGATTCCCGTCTTCAAGTGTGATTGGGTTGACAGCAAGAATGGTGTTAAGGTGGATGAACTTGGTTTTACATTGGTCGAGCTTGGTAGAGTTGGCCACAAGTCTGACTCTTTTGTTTTGCCCTCTCAAGTAAAGCAAGTATTTTATGTTCCTGATCAATTGGATGAAATTTGGTCAATCGTTTTATCGGCTCCACAAAGGACTTATTATGATGAAGACAATGACGACGAGGGAGTCGATTGTTTTGTTACAGATGAAACTTGCAATAAAGTACCAGATTTTGAGTCATTTGATGTTGTTGATGAATCACCCTCGACCTATTTAAGTGAATATTGCGAGGGAACTTGGATTGCACAATCCAAATCTTCTTGTTGAAATATTGCAGCAAGTGAATTGTTTAAAGAAATGTTGTTGCAAGTCTAAAATGTTGCTGCAAGTGAAAATTACTCTAGTGACTCTATTTTGAGAACTGTTTCATGAAAATCCTTCATCTTTATTGTCTTAATATGTGTTTTCTTTCTCAAAACTGTAGTCTATTTTTATCTCAGAGTATATGGGAGAAACTGTAGTCTATTTTGATCTAGAATTGTCTTAATATAAACTGAGTTTAGATTGAACTGAGATTCAAATTGAACCTGCGAATAGAATTGATTTGAATGTTTAAACTGAGTTGGCTTGAAAAACCTGAGAATGGGGTTTCATATATCAAAACTGTGGTTGGGTTTACTTTTATATTGTTAACTGGTATTCTTAATCTCAGATTTTGTTACTTATATCAAACCTGAGAATGGGTGTATCTCAGATTTTGTTAGAATTATCAGGTTTGATATTCTTAATCTCAGATTTTGTTAGTTGTATCTCAGTTTTCAAGCATATTTTATGTTTCATGCTATTTCAAGCACATTTTAGCAAGATTAATATGAATATAATTATGCCATTTATTTGTTACAGGCTACAAAGCACAGTGAGGATTTCGGAGAACAAAATTGTAGCCGGAACAAAGGTAGAGGGGCATCAAAATCCAAAAAAGTCAGCAAAATCAAAGATGATGAAGAGAGGATAAAGATCATTTATAACGATGTTGGGCAACCAATTGGTGAAGGGAAAATTAATTTGGTAACTTACTGCGGCATCACAGTAAAGTCCTTAGTAAAAATAACTTATCCAAATTGGCATAAAGTGCCAGAATTAGTTAAAATGAGCTTATGGACTGCTATTCAGGTAAAAATAATGTGTGTTCCTGAGAATTTTAGTTTGAATGTTCCTTTGTATGCCATGTTTCTTGACATTGAATTAACTATGTAATGTTTGTTCCTGAGAATGCAAGGCTGTTAATATATGCAATGTTTATTCCTGAGAATTTCAAATGTCACACTGTTATCTCTAAACATACTGTCACTCACACTCACACACAGAACACACACAGAGGACACACACTCACACACAGGACACACACTCACACACAGGACACAGGACACACTCACACACATGACACACACTCACACACAGGATACACACTCATACAGGACACAGGGCACACTCACACACAGGACACACACTCACACACAGGACACACTCACACACAGGACACACACTCACACACAGTCCTTAGTAAAAATAACATATCTACATACCATATATGCATTGCCTGCACATATATGTATTGCCTGCACATATATGCATTGCCTGCTTTTGATAATGTATTTTTCCTGAGCTTTAGATGTTGTTAATTTGGTCTTGCATATATGCATTGCCTGCACATAGAGAGCTCAGGTCTGGACATCATTGAATGCTTGAATTCAAGTCTGAACTTATTCAGATAAGTGAACTTTTTCTGAACTAAGTTCAGACTTGAATTCACTTGTTCAATACACCATTGAATGCTTGAATTCAAGTCTGAACTTATTCAGACTGGAATGCTTTACATGTTATGCACTATGTTATGCACTCATGTATAGATGCTGAATATTTATTTTCTGTTGTAGGCCAAATTTGACTTGGATCCAAATAGTCAAGCCTTTGTGTTAGCATCCATGGCTCGGAGTTGGAGGGCATTCAAAGTTCAACTCACGAAGCATTGGATTTATCCGAATGAGGGCAATCGTGAGCTTCTCAAGCACCCTCCACCAAAGTACTCGGGGATCTTGAAACAATCTGTGTTGGAGGAATTCGTCAAAAGCAGACTGTCTGCAAATTTTAAGGTTAACTTGTCAAAATTATTATTTTTATGCATAACAAGGATGACTAGGTCCCTATTATATATATCTTATTTCTTCTCTACCTTCATGTGTTGTAATCATAAGAAAATGAGCAAGGAGCAAAGTGCACGGAGAGCCAAGGGCAAGTTTCCTCATCGTTTAAGCAGGATGGGATATGTCGGTCTTAAAGAGGAGCTGGTAATGCATATTTATATCAGTTAACATGATTTACATGTGGACATATATATTATTATAACGTGGTTTTTTCTTTCAAAATAGCGACGACAGTTGGGAGAACAATATATAGATGACAGAAGTTTTTTTTGGACAAAAGTACGAGTTCGTAAGGACGATACATTTACTGACGATGGGAACAATGACGTAGCTATGAAAGTGGTGAGTATATATCGTCCAGTCTATTAAGAGGAATCCTGCTTATCAACATGCTTATATTTCTAAAACCTTGTACTTTTTATAGGAGGAATACATCAAACAAAAGGAAGATGGGAGTTTGGTGGCCGAAGGAGCTTCGGATATTCTAACCTTGGCGTTGGGCACTCCCGAGCATTCGGGAAGTATTCGGGGTTTGGAATTAGGACCGACACCAACGACCTATTTCAAGCTTCCAAAACGGGAAATGAAAAAACAAAATGAACTGCTCAAGTCCCAATTGGAAGAGGAGCGTAAACGGAGACAAGAATTGGAGATCATGCTAAAAGAATTTCAAGCCCAAGGAGCTTCACAAACATCTGAGAAGGTTGCTTCCAATACCAAAGGAAGTGGTAATAGGAAATATATAATGTCTCGTAAGAATGAACACGAGTCTCTTGGAAACAAGAGTCCATCATATGGTTCTAAGGTAATGCTTATTACAGTTAGTTCTATTTCGTCTAATAAGCTTTTCTTCTTCTATTTTTGTCTAATATGTTTATTCTAATATGCTTTTTTATCTTCTATCTTCTTTGAAAAGCTGAAACAGAAAAAAAGTTAAGCGAGCAAAAATTCATAACATATCCTACATCAGACATTGGCATGATAAGTTCATATATTCAATACATAATCTTTATTCAACAACTTAATTATAACATGTAGTAATTATATCGAGAAATAACTTTTTTTTTTGTTTAGGAAACCAAATGTAAGCTAGCAGTGGGCACAAAAGAAAATATTGTTGCCGAGGGAATTGTCTTTGAAGGGTGTGGACCAAATGAGAAAATTTATAATGTTGAATTAGGAGAACATAATGTTAGGGTTTCAATTATGAAAGCCCTTCAACCTACTGTGAGCCTTCCCGTGCCACTTCATGGAGAAATGGAAGTTGTTTAAGATGCAATTGGGTCTGTAGTAGCTTGGCCCAAAGAGTTTATTGTTGGTGGTCTTCAGGTAATATTATTTAATGCTAGTGTCAATATCTTTTATGAAATTGTCGAAAAAAATTCAATATGCAACAGGTAAGTACTAAACCAATTGAAGCTGACAATGTTCAACCTTTGAAGGTTGCTCGCTGTGGTAGGGAGATGATTGACACTTTTGGAGAGATGGTAGAAACCATTAAGGATACCGACCCTCACCTTAAAATACCATTGGAGGAAGGAATGTTCGGAAGCTTTAATCCATCTTGTTATCTTTCTAAAATCATTCGCTGGAGTTATGTAGGATGCAATGGCTAGATGTGAATCCTGTTGTTGCCTACATGAGGTAAGAAATATGAAATTTATATTCTGAAATTTTGATTTTGAGATTGACACCATATTTAACTATTCTTTTGGCTTTAGGTTTTTGTTTGAAAATTTTCCAAACTCTCGGGAGCCTTTGATAATGTTCAACCCTTCTCCTATGAGTAATGCATCCGGGCCTGCAATAAGCAATCTGGTTAGAGAAAGGCTCCAAGAGGCTAAGAAAACCCAAATTTGCTTCATTCCATTCATCTACAAGGAGTAAGAAGTTTTAATCAAGTAGCAAGATTTTTCTTTCCTATTCAATAACCAATGTGCTTTATTCCATTCATGTTCCCTTTAATGTAGGAAGCATTGGATTCTAATTGTTGTTGACCTCTCTACCTTTAATGTTTACTGGTTGGACTCGCTGTGTTTTAAACCGAGAGGAGATATTAAGTTGTTTTTCAATACGTGAGTGAAATTATTATTATTATTGTTAATGTGTGTGTATATTCTGATGTTAGTATATACAATTATTTTCTACTAGTGGCCTCAACACAGCATATATTGGTGGTAAAAGATCAAATAGAAGTCCTACTTGGAAATTACCCAAGGTAATCAAACTAATATATGACTTATTATAATCATGGACATTATATTCTCTTACAAATAATATCTTCATGTAGGTCCCGAAACAACCTGGAGGTTATGAATGCAGATATTTTGTTATAAAATATATACAGGATCTCATGGAAGACCCCTCTCCTACTATTGAGTGAAAGGTAAGTTGTTCATTAATTTAATTCTTAATTACTTTTCTGAAATTATACAAACTAATGTAGCTATTTTTTGACTTTTTAGCTAAAAAAATTGGCTGAAAATCAACATACACGCATGAGGAACTAGATGATGTCCGATGCGAATTCATCGAATTCGTTGCCAATCATATGGATACATGAGGGTCAAGGTACTCATTGCACTCATTTCCATTATTGATACGAGACACCCTAGTGTCACATGGACACAATACACTCAAGACACTGTCAAGACACTCACTAAACTATGACTGATAGTCCTACCCTCTGTTCTGTTTGTCGAACATCAATTTTTGGTTATGGATTTGTTAGTGTTTGTGGATTTGTTGTGGATTTTGAAACATCAATCACAGCTTTGATTTTTCGAATCAAATAGCATAAGCTTTTCCCATATTTCTTCTACTTTGCTGCTATGGATAAGAATAATACTTCAATTCATATTTAAGTTAATAACAAAAGATAAAATGTTTCATGTGCTGTTTATGCATTTCTTGTATGATCAAGTGCTTTAGGTATCTTTTGGGAATTTCTTATATAAAGGAACTGGAAATGTTTCATGTGCTGTTTATGCATATCTTGTATGATCAAGTGGTTTAGGCATCTTTTGGGAATTTCTTATATAAAACATTTTTGTATTATCATCCACCTGTTGACAAATGACGCAAAGTTTGGCTCGTATTATCTACTATTTGCATCTTTCTCTTTGCATCTTTCTCAATTGCATGGATTCTCATTTTGATTCTTGTAACGTAAACCATCATTTTTTAAAATTACAAACAACCTCAACATAGATTCTCAGTTCCATCATTTTTTTAAAACTATAAACAAACTCAACATAGATTTTCAGTTCTGGAACACCCCTCTAACATGACACACATGGTGAAACACATGCCTATATATACCTGTCATTGACACTTATACCAACTTGACACACAAAGCAGCTTATGGATGAATCACTTATACATTGCCTCCTAATCTCTTACACATGTAATTCCAAAGGTTGTGCCCCAGTTCTTTGTCTGCCTCATGTACAGAGATCTCTGATACCCTACCTGTCCAATTCGACTATTGATACTCTAAGGGTACACTAAGTTTCCTAGATTGCCTGTAGCTGTCCATATGTGTATGTTGTTGACCTAAATTTGTTCCCAGGTCTTGCATACCTGTCATACTCTAACATAAAACAAATACTCATTAACTGGTACTGGCTCACTGCTTGCGTAGGCCTATGGCCAAGAGCCTACAGCAGGTCAAGCTGGAGGGGGAGAATGAGTCCCCTGTTGCTGCTAATGTAGCCTACTACTTTGGCCTGGCCTGCTACCACTTGCCCTACCTGCAGGCAATAGCCTCAAGCCTTAGCCCAACATCTGCAGCATCAGTAGCCTTAGCCAACATCTGCTGCCACTTGCCTACAGCAGGTCAAGCTGGAAAGGGGGGAATGAGTCCCCTGCTGCTGCTAATGTAGCCTACTGCTTTGGCCTGGCCTACTGCCACTTGCCCTACCTGCATGTAATAGCCTCAGGCCTTAGCCAACATCTTTCTGATAGTTATATTATATATACACAAGATGAATCTGACAGAAACTCCACACAACAGTTTCCCACAACATATGTTGAATTGTGATCTTAATGTGTTTTTTAATCAGGACTTATACCTCATTCAAGATCCTATAGTTACATATATACATCATTATATCACATTTATTAAACCTAGGTTGTTTTATCTTTTGCAGGGTACATGTGCTGTGGACACAGGTCTTCATGTGACTAAGTTGTATGTTATGGTGTGGGATATGTGGATAGTTTTGATGTAAAGTGTACTAGCTATATTGGATACTGCTCTATAGATTTTTGTGAAGATGTATATATATATGGCCTGAGAAATGTGGAATAATAGCTAAAGTGTACTCTATTTTGAGACAATGGAATGTACCCTATTTTGAGACAATGAAATGGAGATTAATGTTATATTTCAATGTTTTGTTGTGAATATGGTTCAAATTAAGTGGTTGTTTTCGAATTGAATTGAGCAGGGTTTGGAATGTATAACATGCAGTATAGAGCGTTATAAATGTTATACAAATGCCCAATCATAACGCTTTCAAAATGTCCTGACTTCCAACCATATTAAATATTCATAACGTTTTTACATAACTATCCATAACGCTTTGAAAATAGAACGTAGTAGAAATTCAATCTATTAATGACGTTTTCGGACGATTTATCTATAACGCTTTGAAAAACATTTATAACACCCGATTTCATAACGCTTGGATTAAGAAAAAAAAGCGTCATGGTTAGTGATTAATGACAGTTTTTAGCCGTCATTAAAGGGTATTTTTGTTGTAGTGGGTGATATTAGGAAAGGTTAGATATGAGGTAATTCAAGTAGTCAAAGGAAATTTGAAAAGCTTGGAGGTCAAAGGAGGTAGTAGTTCTAGATGAGATACTATTTCTATTCCTATATACAGGCTTGTTGGGCACAGTCATGTAACCCAACAATATTTTCTGACCTGCATGGGCCACCACAAAAATATGTAATGTCAGAGTCCCAAAATACTTAGGACCAAGTACGTAGACATGCCAGCTGCACATATACGAAGAATACTCCAATTTATGAAATCCTCGTATACGTTCATAAGCTGTATATATAAAATAATTACAGGCCAGAATATAATAATCTAATCTCATGACATCTCAACACATAAGATATAAGAATCCAGAATAAATAAGTATATCAAAGAGATAACTGGGTAGACATATCCACTCCAAAAAGCTATAAAAAATAGTCTCAATGATTGGAGTCCAACCTCCGCAAAATAGAAAGAAAAGAGATATAAAGATGTCCACTAAATGTCTCAATGAATAAATAAACTAGAAATCAGTAAAACATGCCTCGTCATCAATACATGAAGGAACCAATGTCGCTCCATACTCCTACGAAAAATAGTATAACCCTGGAGAGATAACCAGGTCCTCAGAGGGACGTAACAAGATACAAGAAAATACCATGCCATATAAACTGTGTTATATAATAGAGAGAAAAAGGGAATGCATGCAATAGGGTTCCTAACCATTTTACTGTGAATATACAGTTGAGATACAATCATTCGACGCATAAGCTCTGGCTGATAATAGGATCCGATATAGTCCCCTCTTGGGCACCAGACCAAGCGCATAACATTCAAGAATGTCAGTGGCCAACCTGTGTGGATAATCATACCCGGATCTCCAGCGGAGCTTCCAGGTTACAAGGAAAAGTGTAATAGAAGCCCATACATTAGGTATTGTTCTCCCCACCCAAAGCCTAGTATCATCATCTCCATGACTGATAAGAACCTCTAGTAACAACCAAGTCTTATATCATACAATTCTATTAGCAGTTACTCCTATTTGTCCCACACTCTATACGTATCGGTGGCCAGTCGACTATGCGGGTACGTATCCTACATGTGACTCACAACTCGTGATGATCATGTATCAAGGTTGTATGAGATATATCAATACATGATCATCAATGGGTGGTCACTAGGCTAAGTCAATGCAAAAGAATAAAACAAAAGCAAGTAAAACGACCGATGCAGTCGCTTGCACCCAAGTGGGACTTGGATGCAGAGTGATATAATACTAACAATAGATAAGTAATGCAAAATATAAATAACTGAAAATAAGAATAAGTAAATCATGAGTAAGGTGGCAAGATATCTTTCCTGGCAGTACGGGAATAACAACTCCAAGCAATCAATCACGTCAGCAATGAATCTCAAAATCTACGAACAACTCTGGATGCTGAAACAAACATCAAGGACATTCCCGGTGTAAAAGATATATCTAGGAAATGCCTGTCCAAAAGTCTAATTCTGGAACAGGGATAAAATCATAATTTCGGATAAAATGATGTCCGTCGTTGGACCCAGTTTTGCACCGAAATGCGTACCAATATCTATCATCTCTAAAGTTATCAAACTACATGTCTACTGGGTCCGATTTGAGAAGGTATGTCCAAATTTGGATTTCGGTGGACCGTGTATAATTTCGCCCGTTGGATCGGGTCGCAAGGTCCGCCAAATAGGCGTTCGGTCGACCTTCTCAGAATCGGACAAAACTTGGAACACAGGACCATAATTTTGATACGGTCATGTTGGCATAAGTTTCGTCTCGAACTAATGACTGTATATGAAATTACAGCTAAGTTTGCAAAAGATCGATATGGGGGTATCTCGACGGATACGTACTGATTTCGTCGTGCACATGCAACGAAATCGAGTTCCGTCAGTTCCCACACGTCGGGAACATCCTATACGCGTCTTTCAATGTATATAGTGCACGACCACATTGCCCGATTTGTCGGGGCGCATGCCATATCGAGAAAATTTCCAAGGTTTCTAGTTTAGAAAAGTCAGTTTTTCTTGAATCTTCAACCACGTATAACGTCATGCATGCTAGGTGAAAAGTAATTCGAAAAAGTGCATTTTAATCTAGTATATATTGCCTTCGACTATTTTCAATTAGTTTATCAAAAACCCTAATATATGGTTCAGAAATTGGCTTCCAAGTTGGGGGTTTGGACACCCTCTTTGCTCTATTTTTCGAGCTGTTTTTGGCCGACTTCGCATCGAGTTCTACGTCGATGTAGAGGGTTAAATCCAAATCCCTTTGAAGGGACTCGAAGAGGGTTATATTGAATATCTAAATGAATTCATAGATCAAAATTTAATGGAACTCCCGCGAAGAAACCGAGCTATGAATCATAGTACCTGCCAGTCTGTGAATAGAGTTCGGGGCTCTGTTTGCTGTCGGGTTCGGCTGTGCACTGGCGGCTCTCCAGCGAGCAGGCGGCTGTCACAGTGACTGCAGTCATCGAGCAAGGTCGCCTGGGGCTAGGGGAGAGGTCAGGATGTTCTGTGTCGAAGTCTTGCTAGGTTTCGATGGAAATCTTTTGAGAGACCCCCAACACAAATGCATATATGGTTTTTAAAAGTATATTTGATCAATTTTAGATTCAAATTACCTATTGAATTACACCACAAATTCTTCTAGTATTTGGGTTATCCCGTAGAGAATTGGATCGGGGTTAAGGAGGATCAAATTCGAAAAGATTTGATTGAGAATTGTTTGAGTTGGGGCTTGCGACTTGGGCTTTTCCTCCTTTCCTTGCAGAAATAGACATTGGGGGGGTTGGCCTATTATAGCTACTATTCACTAAGAACAGTAGCACTTAATGTTTTTTTTATAGTTTTTCGATATATACTTGTGTACTTAGACCTAACCTATATAATAGCACCAAAAAATTTCAATAACAATTTCTAAAATCCAATAAAAATTGTTTTCAAAAAAAACTATATTATAAACTGACAACAATATATAAAACTCTATGTTATATTTATAATAGACAATGCCCTCTATCTTTATTATTAACTATTTAAGTTGATTCACTAAATGTCAATCTAAGTAAATTATATAAATAATTTTTTAGATTATATATATATATATTTTATATATATATATATATATATATATAATATATATATATATATATATATATATATATATAAATAAAAATAATAATAATAAATAGAGGTTTTACATCCTACCCAACTTATAAAAATTTTGTCCTCAAAATTAAGCTAAGATAGGGGGTATGCAAATGCAATGCAGAATTAAAGGAACTAACTTGCCAGACTTACCTTGGTTTTCGAACAAATGTGGGTAGCGATTCTGAATGTCGTCCTTGTGCTCCCAAGTAGACTCTTCCGGCGAGTGGTGCTTGCATGCCACGCGAACCAATAGTATATACTGATTCTGCAACACCTTCACTCGGCGATCAAGGATGCCTACTGGTTGCTCTTGGTACGACAAGCTCGGTCCAACAGTGATCTCGGAGTGATCGAGCACATGACTGTTGTCTGCCACGTACCTCCTCAGCTCAGACACGTAAAATATGTCATGTACTCCCTCTAACGACAGTGGCAATACCAATCTCTTGGCAACCTCTCCAATACGTTCTAAGACATCAAAAGGGCCGATGTATCTTAGACTCAACTTGCCACGCCCTCCGAATCGAATCGTGCCTCTAGTGGGGGATATCTTCAAGAAAACATGGTCACCTTCCTCGAACTCCAAGGACAATGACTATTATCTTCCTACTACTTCTGTCGATCCTGCGCTGCTTGCAGGTGGTCTTATATCTTCTTCACCTTCTCCACTGCGTTCAAAACCAACTCGGGACACAATATCTGTCGCTCTCCTATGTCGCTCCAACAAACAGGAGATCGACACTTCCTTCCATATAATGCTTCAAACGGAGCCATAAGAATGTAAGCTATTATTGTTAGAAAACTCTACAAGATGAAGGTGGTCTTCCCATGATCAGCCAATGTCAAGAATACACGCTCTCAACATATCCTTTAGCGTCTGAATCTTACGCTCTTACTGGCCGTCTATCTGTAGATAGTATGTCGTGCTAAACTTCAAACGCTTACCCAAACTGTATTGCATACTTCTCCAAAAGTGTGAGGTGAACCTTGAGTCCCGGTCTGACACAATGCTAACTGGTACACCGTATAGCTTCACTATTTGCTTCATATACATATTCGCCAAAACTTCGATGGACTGTCCCACTCTGAATGGTAAGAAATGGCCTGACTTGGTAAGCCTATCAATAATCACCTATACTGCATCTCGTCCACTAGGACTCCGAGGAAATCCAGTGACGAAGTCCATAGTAATGTGCTCCCACTTCCACTCGGGAATGGGTAGCGGCTACAATAATCTGACCGTCCTCTGGTGCTCTGCCTTCACTTGTTGGTATACCAAACACTTGGCCACGAAACGAGCTATCTCTCGCTTTATTTTGTGCCACTAATAATACTGTCGTAAGTCCCGGTACATCTTAGTTCCTCTGGTATGAATAGAGTAAGTCGAACTGTGTGCTTCTGCCATCAACTCCTGTCGTAGCTCTCTATTAGGAACATAAATACAATCACCACATTGCAATGTCCCATCGGGATGATTCCTCAATCCCGTTTGCTATCCTGCTTTAGTCCTCTCTCAATGCCGTCAAAATCTTGCATCCATGGGCAATGCCGCCTTGATCCTCTCTACTAGCGACGATTGCACTTGGAGATTGACTAATACGCCATCCGCTCCTAGGCAATACTACCTCAATACCAAGCTGTTGCAAATCTCTAATCAACTCTCTCTTTGTGGTTAAGAAATGAGCCATGGGCTTATGGCTTAATGCGTCTGCCACCACATTAGCCTTGCCCGAATAATAATGTAGCTCGATCTCGTAATCCTTCATCAACTCCAACCAACATCATTGTCGCATATTCAACTCTTTTTGTGTGAACACGTACTTGAGGCTCTTATGATCAGTGTAGATATCTACCTTATCATCGTACAAGTAGTGTCTCCATAGCTTCAAAGCAAAAATAACCTGCTGCGAACTCTAGATAGTGGGTTGGATAATTCTTCTCGTGCACCCTCAACTGTCTCGATACATATGCTATGACGTGACCATGCTGAATCAATACGCATCATAATCCCTTCTCGGGTGCATCACTGTATTTCACAAATCCTCCCAAGCCCGATGGTAGTGTCAAGATAGGTTCCGTGGTCAAGCGCTTCTTCAACTCGTCGAAAGCGGCATGACACTCGTCTGTCCATACAAACTCCTAATCCTTGTAAGTTGGTCCAGTCATAGGCCCTACTATTCGAGAGAAATCTTCTACGAATCTTTGGTAATAACCCACAAGTCCAAGAAAACTTCTCACCTCGGAAGCTGATATGGGAGCGGGCCATGGCTTGACTACTGCGATCTTCTCCAGATCTACCGATATGTCGTCTCCAGTAAAAATATACCAAAGAAACGATACCTCCTCGATAAATAAATCACACTTGCTAAGCTTCGCAAAAAGTCGCTTATTTCTCAAGGTCCCCAAAATAATCCGTAGATGCTGCTCATGCTCCTCTTGGCTTTTCGAATAAATCAAGATATCATCTATAAAGATGACTAAAAATTTGTCCAAGTACTGGTGAAAGAATCTTGTTTATTAAGTTCATGAAAACTGTGGGAGCATTGGTCAAACCGAAAGACATGACCAAGAACTCGTAGTGTCCATACCTCGATCGAAATGCCGTCTTCGGAATATCTTCCTTCCAACCTTCAGTTGATGATAGCCCGATCATAAATCAATCTTGGAGAATACTTTTGCACCACTCAGTTGATCGAACATATCGTCTATACACGACAAGGGATACTTATTCTTTACCGTAATTGCATTCAAAGCTCTATAGTTGATACACATGCGCACTGTTCCGTCTTTCTTAGGTACAAAAAGAACGGGTGCTCCCCATGGTGATGCAATGGCACAAATAAAGCCTTTCTCCAATAAGTCGTTAATTTGTGTCTTCATCTCTACCAACTCCTTCGGTGCTAGTCGATGTACTAGAGATAAATAGGCTCGACTCCCGGAATAAGGTCAATAGAAAACTCAATGTCTCAGTCAGACGACAGTCCCGGCAAATTCTTTGGGAATACATCTTCGAACTCAAAGATGATAGGGTACTGAGGGGTGTCCTGCATCATCATGTGAGTCCCTAATGTGGGTGCATCGATACTCCCTCCTTCTTTCTTGGTGAACTCGAACTCCGTCGCATTCGGTGGTCTAAATACGATACTGCCCCTATGGAAGTCTATAAGAGCAAAATGCTGGCTCAACCAGTCCATTCCGAGAACCACATCGAACGTATGCATACGAAATACAAGGAGTCGTGCTCTTATCTCCCTACAACTTATCACTATAAGATAAATTCTACAAACACCGCTAACAGGTACAACTCCTCCTCCAGTAAGGATTCTAATGTTCTTAGAGAAGGGTGTGATAGGAATGCTGTGTCTAATGGCAAAACTAGTGGCTATGAATGAATAAGTGGCTCCAGTGTCAAACAAAGTAATGATAGAAATGAAACAACTAAAACCATACCTGATATGACTTCAGTCTCTATCTCTATATCCTCAACGACAAGCGAGAATGCCTGCCCATAATTCTGTCCCAGGCCATGAGCTCTGGCCTTGTTGTACTGTACACCTTGAGGAGGCAATGGTGGGCGAGGTTCTCCTGATGCAGGCCGTAGAGCTGGAAGTGATGGGGCAGTAGGACTCAAGGCCTGATGTGCATGTGCTAGTGCCTGCTGCTCGGGGCAATCTCTGGCCAAGTTCTGTCCTGATCCACATCTCATACATAATCCAGGCGAAGTCAACAGTCATTCCTGATATGACTTAGCTTTCCATAAAAGTTATAAGTGGGCTTCTGGTAGGGTGTAGTCCTCTGCTGGTACTGTCATGTGGGCCTCCTAAAAGGTCTTTCCTGAGAAACTCGGGCTGGTATAACTGCTGGTGTATGGCGTCTCGATGTCTGCTGCTATTCATTGTGAAGAATCTACTGAGTACGAGCTTTTTCCAAGACAACTGAATGGGAGACTCGAGACTGTGTAGTCATATAAGACTTAAGCTCTGGTGCAAGCCCTGATGGAATCTTCTCGCCTTCTCTAACTTGATCAGTATCAGTCCCACACCAAATCTACTCAGGCGATTGAACTCTGAGTCATAATCATCAACTGTCATATTTCCTTGCTTCAGATGAAGAAACTGGTCGTATAGACCATCTCGAACATGGATGGGGAAGAATCTCTCATAGAACTGCTTCCAGGTGATCCTAGTGCCTAATCGTCTCTCTTCTGCCTTCCACCAGTGGTGAGCATTATCTTCTAATAGTAGGTCCACTGCTGTCATCCAATCTCGAGCTGGCAACTGGAATGCCTTCAATAGCTTCTCTTTACTAATAAGCCATTGCGATACCTCTAGCGGCTTCTCCGTTCCTCTAAAGGGGTTGGAGTTCATGTCTGTGAAGTTCTTGATAGAGCCTTCATAAGGATGCAGAGCCGGTGCTAGGTGGTGGTACCGCTGCTGGTGGTGGTACCGGTGTTGGAGGTGGAGGTCTAGGCAATGCTTGCCATCATAGTCTGTATCATCAACTCAGTCTGCTGCCACTGAGCCTGTATTATGGCATACATAAACTGGGCAGTAGGGCTCCCATTAGTCGGTTGGAGAGGCATCTGAGGTCCCGACTGTGGTACAAACTATTGAGGGAACTGGTGGTGGTGGAGGCAGTGGTACATTCCCTTCCGGTAGCACAGTAGTGGTCTGTCCAGCCTGATTGACTGGGGTGCTGTGACCTCTGGGTGCACCATCGTCAGTGTCGTAGCAGGCTGCGACAGTCCGGGCTATTACGCTGTCACTGGAGTCATCGGAGAATTCTATCTCTCCTGAGTAGCCTCTTCACCCGATATGAGAGCCAATACAGAAGTGCGTCCGCTGCTTAGATTCATACTGTTGGCACGAAGAATGTAGGACGATATTAGGAAAGGTTAGATATGAGGTAATTCAAGTAGTCAAAGGAAATTTGAAAAACTTGGAGGTCAAAGGAGGCAGTAGTTCTGGATGAGATACTATTCCTATCCTATATGCTGGCTTGTTGGGCACAGTCATGTAACCCAACAATATTTTCTGACCTGTATGGGCCACCAAAAAAACATGTAATACTCCAGTCCCAAAATACTTAAGACCAAGTACATAGACATGCCAACTACACATATACGAAGAATACTCTGATATATAAAATCCTCATATACATTCATAAGCTGTATATATAAAATAATCACAAGCCAGAATATAATAATCTAATCTCATCACAGTTCAACACAGAAGATATAAGAATCCAATAAGTGTATCAAAGAGATAGCCGGGTGGACATACCCACTCCAAACAACTATGAAAAATAGTCTTAATGATCGGAGTCCAACCTCCACAAAATAGAAAGAAAAGAGATATAAAGATGTCCACTAAATGTCCCAATGAATAAATAAACTATAAATCAGCAGAAGTTACCTCCTCATCAATATATGAAGGATCCAGTGCCACTCCGTACTCCTGTAGGAAATCGCCTAATCCTGAAGAGATAACCAGGTCCTCAGAGGGACGTAACAAGATACAAGAAAACACCATGCCATATAAACTATGATATACAATAGAGAGAAAAAGGAAATGCATGCAATAGGGTTCCTAACCATTTTACTGTGAATATGCAGTTGAGATACAATCCTTCGACGCATGAGCCATGGATAATAATAGGATCCGGTATAGTCCCCTCTCGGGCACCAGTGACCTAAGCGCATAACATTCAAGAACGTCAGTGGCCAACCTAAGTGGATAATCATACCCATATCTCTAGCGGAGCCTTCTGGGTTACAAGGAAAAGTATAATAGAAGCCCATACATCAGGCATTGTTCTCCCCACCCAATGCCTAGTATCATCATCTCCATGACTGATAAGAACCGTTAGTAAACGCCAAGTCTTCTAACGTACAATTCTATTGGCAGTTCCTCCTATCCGTCGTACGCTCTATACGTATCGGTGGCCAGCCGACTACGCGGGTTCGTGTCCTACATGTGACTCACAACTCGTGATGATCATGTGTCAAGGCCGTATGAGATATACGAATATCTCATCATCAATGGGTGGTCACTAGGCTATGTCAATGCAAGAGAATAAAACAAAAGCTAGTAAAACGACCGATGCATTCGCTTGCACCCAAGTGTGACTTGGACGCACAGTGGTATAATACTAACAACAGATAAGTAATGCTGAATATTAATAACTGAAAATAAGAATAGGTAAATCATAGAGTAAGGTGGCAATGTATCTTGCTTGGCGGTGTGGGAATAACAACTCCAAGCAATCAATTACGTTAGCAATGAATGTCAAAATCCATAAACAACTCCGGATGCGGAAACAAACATCAAGAATGTTCCCGATGTAAAAGATATATCTAGGAAACGCACGTCCAAAAGTCTAATTCTGGAATAGGGGCAAAATCATAATTTTGGATCAAAACGATGTCTGCCGTTGAACCCGTTTTTCACCAAAATGCGTACCAGTATCTATGGTCTCTAAAGTCATCAAAATACATGTCTACGGGTCTGGTTTGAGGAGACAAACCAACCGTATGTCCAAATTTGAATTACGGTAGGCCATGTACAGTTTTGTCGATTGGATTGTGTCGCGGGCCCGCCAAATAGGCATTCCGGTCGACCTTCCCAGAATCAGACAAAACTTGGTACACAGGACCAGAATTTTGATACAGTTCTGTTAGAGCAAGTTTTGTCTCGAACTGACGATTGTATACGAAGTTATGGCTAAGTTTGCAAAAGGTCGATATAGGGGTATCTCGACGGATACGTACTGATTTCGTCGCACACATGCAACTAAATCGAGTTCCGTCAGTTCCCATACATCGGCAACATCCATACACGCCTTTCGATACATATAGTGTGTGACCATGTAAATTAATTTATCAAAAACCCTAATATATGGTTCAGAAACTGGCTTCCATGTTGGGGGTTTGGAAAGCCTCTTTACTCTATTTTTTGAGCAGTTTTTGGCCGACTTCGCATCGAGTTCTACATTGATGTAGAGGGTTAAATCCAAATCCCTTTGAAGGGACTCGAAGAGGGTTATATTAACTATTTAAATGAATTCGTAGATCAAAATTTATTGGAATGTGCACAAAAAACCGAGCTACGAATCATGGTACATGCCGGTCTGTGAACAGAGTTTCGGGGCTCTATTTGTTGTCGGGTTCGGCTGTGCACTGGAGGGTCTCCGGCGAGCAAGCGACCGTTTCAGGCGGCTGCAGTCATCGAGCATGGTCGCTTACGGCTAGGGGAGAGGTCGGAGATGCTCTGTGTCGAAGACTTGCTAGGTTTCGATGTAAATCTTTTTAGAGACCCCCAACCTAACGCATATATATGGCTTTTAAAACTATATTTTGATCAGTTTTAGATTCAAATTACCTATTGAATTACACCACAAATTCTACTAGGATTTGGATTTTCCCGTGGAGAATTGGATAAGGGTTAAGGAGGTTCAAATTTGAAAAGATTTGATTGCGAATTGTTTGAGTTGGAAGCTTGCGGCTTGAGCTTTTCCTCCTTTCCTTGAGAAAATAGACATGGGGGGCAGATCGGCCTATTATAGCTACTGTTCACTAGGAACAGTAGCAGTTAATGTTTTTTTTATAGTTTACCTATATACACTTGTGTATTTAGACCTAACCTATATAATAGCACCAAAAAATTGCAATAACAATTTCTAAAATCCAATAAAAATTGTTTTAAAAAAAACTATATATATAAACTGACAACAATATATAAAACTCTATGTTATATGTACAATAGCCAATACCCTCTATATTTATTATTAACTATTTAAGTTGATTCACTAAATGTCAATCTAAGTAAATTATATAAACAATTTTCTAGATTATATATATATATAATAAATAAATAATAATAATAATAATAAATAGAGGTTTTACAACCTACCCAACTTATAAAAATTTCTTTCTCGAATTAAGCTAAGGTAGGGGGTATGCAAATGCAATGTAGAATTAAAGGAACTAACATGCAAGACTTACCTTGGCTTTCGAACAAATATGGGTAGTGATTTCGAATGTCATCCTCGCGCTCCCAAGTAGACTCTTCCGGCGAGTGGTGCTTGCATGCCACGTGAACCAATGGTATAGACTGATTTTGTAACACCTTCACTCGGCGATCAAGGATGCCTGTCAGTTGCTCTTGGAGGTAGACAGATTCTGTAACACCTTCACTTGGTGATCAAGGATGCCTACCGGTTGCTCTTGGTACGACAAGCTCAGTCCAACAGTAATCTCGGAGTGATCGAGCACATGACTGTTGTCTGCCACGTACCTCCTCAGCTGAGACACGTAAAATACGTCATGTACTTCCTCTAACGACGGTGGCAATACCAATCTCTTGGCAACCTCTCCAACACGTTCTAAGACATCAAAAGGGCTAATTTATCTTAGACTCAACTTGCCACGCCCTTCGAATCGAATCGTCCCTCTAGTGGGGATATCTTCAAGAAAATATGGTCGCCTTCCTCGAACTCCAAGGGTCAATGACTATTATCTGTCTACTGCTTCTGTCGATCCTGCGCTGCTCGCAGGTGGTCTTATATCTTCTTCACCTTCTCCACTGTCTTCAAAACCAACTCGGGACCCAATATTCTCCTATGTCGCTCTAACAAATAGGAGATCGACACTTCTTTCCATATAATGCTTCAAAAGGAGCCATCTGAATGCTCGCTTGATAGCTATTATTGTAGAAAAACTCTACAAGATGAAGGTGGTCTTTCCATGATCAGCCAAAGTCAAGCAGTACACGCTCTCAACATATCCTCTAGCATCTGAATCATACGATCTGACTGGCCGTCTGTCTTCAGATAGTATGTCATGCTAAACTTCAAACGCTTACCCAAACTGTATTGCAAACTTCTCCAAAAGTGTAAGGTGAACCTTGAGTCCCGGTCTGACACAATGCTAACTGGTACACCGTATAGCTTCATTATTTGCTTCATGTACATATTCGCCAAACTTCGGTGGACTGTCCCACTCTGAAAGGTTAGAAATGGCCTGACTTGGTAAGCCTATCAACAATCTCCTATACTGCATCTCGTCCACTAGGACTCCGAGGTAAATCCAGTGACGAAGTCCATAGTAATATGCTCCCACTTCCACTCGAGAATGGGTAGCAGCTACAATAATTCCGGCCGTCCTCTGGTGGTCTGCCTTCACTTGTTGGCATACCAAACACTTGGCCATGAAACGAGCTATCTCTCAGCTTTATTTTGTGCCACTAATAATACTGTCGTATGTCCCGGTACATCTTAGTTCCTCTGGGATGAATAGAGTAAGTCGAACTATGTGCTTCTGCCATCAACTCCTGCCGTGGCTCTCTATTAGGAACATAAATACAATCACCACATTAGCAATGTCCCATCGGGATGATTCATCAATCCCGTTTGCTCTCCTGCTTTAGTCCTCTCTCTAAGCCGTCGAAATCTAGCATCCATGGGCAATGCTGCCTTGATCCTCTCTACTAGCGACGATTGCACTTGGAGATTGACTAATATGCCATACGCTCCAGGCAATACTACCTCAATACCAAGCTGTTACAAATCTCTAATCAACTCTCTCTTTGTGGTTAAGAAATGAGCCATGGGCTTACGGCTTAATGCGTCTGCCACCACAGTAGCCTTGCCCGGATAATAATGTAGCTCGATCTCGTAATCCTTCATCAACTCCAACCAACATCATTGTCGTATATTCAACTCTTTTTGTGTGAACACGTACTTGAGGCTCTTATGATCAGTGTAGATATCTACCTTATCGCTGTACAAGTAGTGTCTCCATAGCTTCAAAGCAAAAATAACCGCTGCGAACTCTAGATAGTAGGATTGGATAATTCTTCTCGTGCACCCTTAACTGTCTCGATGCATATGCTATGACGCGACCATGCTGCATTAATACGCATCATAATCCCTTCTCGGGTGCATCACTGTATATCACAAATCCTCCTAGGCCCAATGGTAGTGTCAAGATAGGTGTCCTGTCAACCGCTTCTTCAACTCGTCGAAAGCGGCATGACACTCGTATGTCCATACAAACTCCTAATTCTTGCAAGTTGGTCCAGTCATAGGCCCTACTATTCGAGAGAAATCTTCTACAAATCTTTTGTAATAACCCGCAAGTCTAAGAAAACTTCTCATCTCGGAAGCGGATGTGGGAAGCGGGCCATGCCTTGACTACAGCGATCTTCTTTAGATCTACCGATATGTCGTCTCCAGTGACGATATGCCCAAGAAATGATACCTCCTCGATAAAGAAATCACACTTACTAAGCTTCGCAAAAAGTCGCTTATTCCTCAAGGTTCCCAAAATAATCTTTAGATGCTGCTCATGCTCTTCTTGGCTTTTTGAATAAATCAAGATATCATCTATAAAGATGACTAAAAATTTGTCCAAGTACTGGTAAAAGATCTTGTTCATTAAGTTCATGAAAACTGCGGGAGCATTGGTCTAACCGAAAGGCATGACTAAGAACTCGTAGTGTCCATACCTCGATCGAAATGCCGTCTTCGGAATATCTTCCTTCGAACCTTCAGTTGATGATAGCCCGATCATAAATCAATCTTGGAGAATACTTTTGTACCACTCAGTTGATCGAACAGATCGTATATACGCGGCAAGGGATATTTATTCTTTACCGTAACTGCATTCAAAGCCCTATAGTCGATACACATGCACACTGTCCCGTCTTTCTTAGGTACAAAAAGAACGGGTGCTCCCCATGGTGATGCACTGGCACGAATAAAGCCTTTCTCCAATAAGTTGTTAATTTGTGTCTTATCTCTACCAACGCCTTTGGTGCTCGTCGATGTACTCGAGATGAAATAGGCTCGGCTCCCAGAATAAGGTCAATAGAAAACTCGATGTCTCGGTCAGGTGGCAGTCCCGGCAAATCCTCTGGGAATACATCTTCGAACTCAAAGATGATAGGGTACTGATGTAATACCCGTATTTTAGAATACGTATTTTAATTAGGCGTATATGTATTTCGGACCTGTATTTTATTTTCTCAGATTCTGGCCTGTAATTGAGTTCTAGCTTAACTTACGGATTTTAGTTTTCTCGTAAAATGGGTTTTTGGACCTGGCGTGGTTTTATTTTATGGAAAAGGAATTAGTTTGGTTTGGTTTAGTATGTATTGGACCACACTTAGCTAACCTCCACCCTCAACACAACACACCCTCCCTCATTAAAATCCCTACCTAACTTTCTCTCTCCTCATAACTTCGATTAATTTCTTCATCTTCTTCTTCCTTCCTCTACCAACACCATAGGCAAGTGCACCTTGCCACCACATAAGAACCCTATTTTATTTGTCCATTAGCTAGATTAGGCCATGGTGAACAACATTAGAACTTGATATTTTATGATTTAGAGCTTCCATTTTTCTAGATCTAAGTTTTAACCTATTTTCGGAATTCCTTGGTTTTGATCTATTAAACTTTGATTTTTGCTTGATTTGAGGCTTCCATGTGGAAGAGAATTCAATTTTACACAAGTTAGAACTTTGAAAATCCAAATTTCGTTTTGTTTTGGCTAAATTATGAAGATTGAAAATTTGGAGTTCTTGGAGTCTTCCTCTCGGCTTGGTGGAGAAGATGATCCTCGGCCAGCGCTCTTTAGCGCATGGCCGAACTGCGCAACTCCTCGGCCAGTGTTTTGTGCTGGGCTAACCCGTGCTGGCGCTCTTTAGCTCCAGCGCCTTTCTCCCATTTGGCGCGCTTGACCTCAGCGCAGCTCACTCTCCAGCATGCTTGACCTCAGCGCCGCTCGTTCCCCAGTGCGCTTGACCTCAGCGCAGCTCGCTCCCCAGCGCGCTTGACCTCAGCGCAGTTCACACCCGGCGCAGCTTGGCTCTAGCGTAACCCAATTCTGGCGCAGCTCAACCATGCGCAATCCGCTCTCAGCACAACCCGACCCAGCGCAAGCCGACCCTAGCGCAACCCAACCTCAGTGCAGTTCATTCCCATGCGCAGCCCATTCCCCTAGCGCAATCCGACCCCCTGCGCAACCTACTCTTCCATAATGGTTTGGTTTTATTTTCTTGGACTTGGCTTCTCTTTTGTGGATTGGAGTTTTGAGATGTTGTTCCACATAATACGACTATCTCGATCCAACACGAACTGGCACGGTTTTCGGTGTTTTGCTTATGACTGGTACAGTTTTCAGTGAGTTTTGTGAATTTATGATCCTAGTGCTTCTGATCTTCTTGATAGTGACCCGATGGGGTGCGCTCTTAACTTTTAACCTGTGATCCATGATTAATCTTTGTAACTGGATAACTCGATAGTGGCCCGTGGCGGCGCACTCCTGACTTGTAACTTGACTTGATGCTGTTGCGATGGCTAACTTGACTCATATAATCAACTCTGACTTCGTGGGTGTTCATTCTTGCTGCTTTGTGCAATCCACTTGTCTTGTCTTGTCTTGTATCATGTCTAGGACGTGACTCCCTGGTTACCACGATCAGGGATTCATACTGAATATAGATTAGGCTAATGACTAGATCAAACTATAGTCATAGAGAATTTCCAGTCACAGGCAATCTCGTTATCTGGGCGCTTTAAACGGACTTGTAGCCTGCCGACGAGTAGGGTACATTTCAAGCACACTGTCATGTGTTGCACCCTGTAAGTCACCTAAGGGTATATCGTCTCCTGGGCAATGTACCCAACCATAATCTCAACCCGCGGAAGGATAACTGGATAGTCTGCAGGGCTTGGGACTGGGAAATTTCTCATTTGCATCTTGTTAGTAATTAGGCTTGTGACAACCCTAGTTAGTTAAGTAGTAAGCCGTAGTATTTGCTTGGCCGCTTGTGAATGGATGGTGTCCAGTCTTGTCTAAGTCTCATCTAGTCCCTGTACCTGGTACCCCTGAACATGATTATTTTAATTATCTTGAACAATAAATGGGTAGAGACAAAGTGCTATTCAGGCGAAGGGTTACAACCTCGGTCCTTGTTTGGTTTACGGGTTGTAACCTGGTTCCCGGAATGGTTCCACGTCCCTAGTCGTTTATTGTCCTGTTGTACTCTTTATTACTTGTACTTTTCTTTATTTTCTTATGTTCTGATATGCTGGCTTTTGTTCTTATTTCGTGGCCTCCTTGTGGCACTTGCCCTTTCTGGGGTTTGACCCAGCTGGTTTTGTGTGGCCAGATTTCGGAGCAGCACCCGAGGATCTATCGAACTTCCAGCCCAATGGTGGCGACTAGAAGGAACCCGGCTACGAGTGAGTTTTCCTATTTTGTTTCGCTCACTATATTGTAAAATTATTCTTTTGAGGCGTTTATCCGACGAGCACCTGTTAGCTCGATGCATATTTACTTACTGTCTGCCTACGGACTGTAAACATGATTAACAAATCCTAGGGTTGATCATGTATGACTTAACTCTTGCTAGTCCTCGTATTTTGTATGACTAGCTTCATAATCAGCTGAATAAGTAATATTTGAGACGCCTTTTATTGTATATTTGGTGGTCTAATATCTTGTAACTATATTACTTGCTTGAGATTGAGACAATAGGATTGACCTTAAGAGACCGTTGGCTTGTAGTAAACCCTCATAACTTGACAGCCGTGACCATATAGCGAGGTGGATTCTATTTCAATATACGTAGCTGGCTATGTATGCCCCCGCTCTCCAGTATTCTGGTTCTGGGGCATCACATGGTTTAAGTGGTAGCCCATACAGGTCTTGTAAATCAAGAATGTGAAGGTTTACCTAATAGATGTCTCAATCAGTATTCGCCCTTGATCTCTGCTCGTATCTTCAAATCCCTGAGAATCTTGACCTGATCATGTGCTTGTATTGTTGATCTGTCTTGGTCTTTATTGTTTCCTATGTCGTCTTCTTCAGCGGCACTGTACCTGACCCCGTCGATCAGCGAGGTGGAGCACTTCCCATGGACCAGCAGCAACCCGGAGATCAAGCCCAGCATTCCGGAGTAGCCTCCAGAGTTGTACCTACTGGAGGAGAGACCCCAGTTCTGCCCGTTCGACCCGCCGAGCCTGACGATAGCACCTTGGTAGGTCTCATCAGGACGTTGATAGCTTCCTAGGATCGTCGAGGAGACGCATTGTACCAGGTAGTGGCAGATGCTTTGACCAGAGGCGCTCATCCAAGGAACAGCACGACCAACAACTTCAAGCGCCTGAACTCTCCCTTCTTCGACGGCAGTGAAGATGTGATTGCCGCGGACGTTTGGCTTCAGGATACCGAGGTGGTTCGGGAAACATCTAGGACACCTGAGAATGAGAATTTGGCGGTGGTACGCCTACAGTTGCTAGACTTAGCTCGCAGTTGGTGGGCGGCACAGGCCGTGGGATTAGTACCGCCAGTTACTTGGGCGGTGTTTAGAGAAAGATTCCAGACGAAGTATTTCGATGCTGTAGCTCGGTACGACCTGCAGACAAGGTTTACCAACTAGAAGCAAGGAGGCAGAACGGTCGACGGTTATGTATCTAAGTTTTTTAGACTCAGTAGGATTGCCCCCACCTTGGTGGCAACCGAGTTTGACAGGGCCCAGCGGTTCCAGCAGGGACTGTATTTGGAGATCTTATTGGCAGTCGAGCAGTTCGAGCACCAGACGTTCGATGCAGTATTGAGGGCAGCTAGGTGGCACGAGTACACCTCCCAGAGGATCGTGGATAGGACCGGAGGTAGGAAGCGGTCCCATAATCAGATGCACCAATCATCAGCTCCAGCCCCGGCAACAAGGGGTTTGACCATTGGAAACTCCGAGGCGGGCGGCCTCAGTATCGTCGGTTCAGCATTCAACCTCGACGTACCCGCAGCAGCAGAAGTAGAAACAGACTTTCGCGATGGGATGTTCTCATTGCGGGAAGCCAAGGCACGTGGTGGCAGATTGTCGCAGGGCGCAGGGATTGTGCCTGGCTTGTGGAGCGGCAGATCACAAGATAGGAGCCTGCCCAAATAAGGGTTGTTCGTCCTCTTCCAACCTAACCAGTCCGTCGGTTAGGGGACCAACACCTATGCAACAGCAGTACCCAAGGCCATTGTTGCCTCAGGCCCAGGCATTTCATCAGTAGAACCAGCACCAGTATACCCAAGCCCAAGTACAGAGCAGGCAGAGTGGTTTCCAGTAGAGAGGACCCACAACCAGAGGACAAGGTCAGGCAATGATGATGGCTATGGAAGAAAAAGTTACACCAGGTGAGGTAGTGGCAGGTACTATTATCGTCAACTCCTCTCCAGCATCGGTATTATTTGATTCTGGTGTATCGCATTCATTCATGTATGTACGATTCGCGACACGGATAGGATTGGAGCCCGAGTCATTATCAGTAAGGCTCAATAACTTACTAGTAATGGTCTTGTGGGAGTAGATGGAGTATTTTCCTTGTGTCGGATCGTAGTTAGCGGTAGAGAGTTCCCCGCTAGATTCATAGAGTTCCCTATGGCAGACTATGATGTCGTCTTAGGCATGGATTGGTTGAGGAACCAGTATGCTAGGATAGACTGCCATGTTGGCAGGGTTGTCTTTAGTATTCCAGGCGAGCTAGAGATTTTATTTTCCAGAGGCACAATGGAGCTATCTTCTCCAGTATTGTGGATGGCAGTAGCAGCAGTACAGTTACCCCGTATAGTTGAAGAGTTTCCAGATGTCTTCCCAGAGGAACTTCCAGGGATGCCGCCAGAGAGGGAGATCGAGTTCACTATAGACTTGATCCCCGGGACAGCACTAGTATCATAGCGAGTCTACAGAATGGCACCTTCAGAGTTGGAGATTTTCTACAAGATGATTGAAGAACTCAGGACCAAGGAATTCATCCGTACAAGTGGATCGCCTTGGGGAGCCCCGATGCTTATTGTGAAAAAGAAGGACGGTACGTCCAGGTTATGTGTAGTTTATCGTACCTTGAACTCGGTGACACTCAAGAACAGATACCCTCTCCCGAGGATAGATGACTTGTTTGATCAACTCAAAGGGGCTTCAGGGCTCTCGAAGATAGACTTACGGTCAGGATACCACCAGATCAGAGTCAGAGAGTAGGACATCCCGAAGACAGCTTTTCGATCTAGGTATGGGCATTGGGAGTTTCTTGTTATGCCCTTTGGAGCAACCAATACGTCAGCCGTATTCATGGACCTCATGAATCGTATTTTATGCCTTACTTGGATCAGTTCGTGATCGTGTTCCTAGATGATATCCTGGTCTACAGCAAGAGCGAAGCAGAGCTTGAGCAGCATCTCAGAATCGTCCTTCAGGCGCTTAGGGAGCATCAGTTGTACGCCAAGTTCAGTAAATACGAGTTCTGGCTCGATCGTATTTCGTACTTGGGTCACATCATTACCCGAGGAGGAGTGGAAGTGGATCCCCAGAAGATTGTGGCTATCGAGACATGGCTAGTACCTAGTTCAGTGGCAGAGGTTCGCAGCTTCCTTGGATTAGCCGGCTACTACCGACGATTCGTTTCAAATTTTGTAAGGATTTCGGCACCGATGACCCAGTTGACCCGCAAGGATGTGCAGTTTGCTTAGATAGCAGAGTGTCAGGAATAATTTGAGAAGTTGAAGCGAGATTTGGTAACGGCACCCATTCTCACCCTTCCAGATGGGACCAGAGGATTTACAGTTTATTACGACGCTTTAGACAGAGGATTGGGGTGTGTCTTGATGATGCTTGGGAAGGTAATATCTTATACATCACGTCAACTTCATGATCATGAGAAGAATTACCCGACCCACGACTTGGAACTGGCAGCAGTAGTATTCGCACTTAAGTTATGGAGGCACTACTTGTACGGAGATAGGGTAGAGATATTTACTGATCATAAGAGCCTGAAGTATGTTTTCATCCAGAAGGAACTTAACATGCGACAGAGAAGGTGGCTCGAGCTACTGGTAGACTACGATGTGGATTTGTAGTATCACCCAGGGAAGGCCAACGTTGTAGCAAATACGTTGAGTAGGAGAGCCGGAGTTTATTTCCTAACGGCGCAACCAGAATTATTGGCAGATCTTCAGAATATGGGAATTAAAGTTGTTCTTCCTACCAACGTGGCATTGATGGCCAGTCTACAGGTTCAGTCCAGCATAGTTGAGAGGATCCGGATGGCGCAGTCTGCAGATTCTAAGATTCAGCGACTCAGAGCAGAGTGTGAGGCAGAAAGAAGGCCAGAGTTGTGCATTCATGAAAATGGTACACTTCGACACGACACTCGTCTTTATGTACCCAATGGAGATATCAGACAGGAGGTAATGGCAGAAGCTCACAGTTCACAGCATTCCGTTCATCCCGATGGTACGAATATGTACCTTGATATCCGTCAGCACTTCTGGTGGAATGGCCTGAAGAGGGAGATAGCCCGATTTGTCTCTTGATGTTTGGTTTGCCAGCAGGTTAAAGCTGAACATCAGAGGCCCGCTGGACTTCTTCAGCCCTTGCCGATCCCAGAATAGAAGTGGGAGCATGTGACCATGGATTTTGTGACTGGATTGCCTAGATCCCCAGCCGGTCGAGATGCTATTTGGGTTATAGTTGACAGGCTCACGAAAGTGGCCCACTTTCTTCCATTCAGAATTGGTCAATCGAGAGCTCAGCTAGCAGAAATGTACCTCAGGCAGATTGTCTGGCTTCACGGTATACCCGCCAGTATCACCTCGGACAGGGATTCAAGATTCATATCACACTTTTGGCGTAGCCTGCAAGAGAGTTTGGGAACTCACCTTCAGTTTAGCTCAGCTTATCATCCGTAGACAGATGGTCAGTCAGAACGTACAATCCAGACTCTTGAAGATATGTTGAGATCTTATACCCTTGACTTCGGTGGTTCATGGGAGGATCACCTACACCTGCTAGAATTCTCGTACAATAATAGTTACCAGGCCAGTATCCAGATGGCACCTTTCGAGGTCTTATATGGCAGGAAGTACAGATCCCCGTTAGCATGGGACGACATCGGAGAGAGGCAGGTGGTTGGCCCAGAAATAATTGCCCACACAGTTGAAGTGGACAGAAGAATCAGAGATCGTCTTCGAGTGGCCCAAGATCGTCAGCGCCATTGGGCCGATGCTCATCGAAGTCCCTTAGAGTTTGCTATCGTCGACCATATATTCCTTAGGATCTCGCCTAACCGCGGCATCATTCGTTTTGGCGTACGGGGAAAGCTTAGTCCTAGGTATATAGGGCCGTTCGATATCCTGGAGCGAGTAGGAGATGTATCCTATCGTCTCGCTCTTTCGCCGTCGCTAAGAGAGGTGCATGATGTATTCCAAGTGTCCCAATTACGACGGTATATCCCTGACCCGAGCCATATCCTGGACCATTTGGAATTAGTTATTGGTACCAACCTTTCGTATGAGGAGAAGCCCGTGTCTATATTGGACCGGAGCGAAAAGATACTCAAGAACAAGATAATTAGCTTAGTCCGTGTTGCTTGGGGTCATCACTCTCTAGGTAAGTCAACGTGGGAGCGTGAGGACGACATCAGATCACGGTATCCCGACTTGTTTGACTCGTAAGTTATAATGTCTTCATTATGCCTTAAGCCTTCCATCCCTTGCTTGCATGCATGATTGTTTGATTGTTTGCTTAGTGTAGCTTATTTGTGGATGATATAGCTGGCTCTTATATCTCTAAGCATCTTGATTTAAATTCTGAGGACGGAATTCTTTTAAGGTGGGTAGAGTTGTAATGCCCGTATTTCGTAATACGTATTTTAATTAGGACGTATATGTATTTTGGACCTGTATTTTATTTTTTCAGATTCTGGCCTGTAATTGAGTTCTGGCTTAACTGCGGATTTTGGTTTTTTCGTAAAATGGGTTTTTAGACCTGACATAGTTTTATTTTATGGAGAAGGAATTGGTTTGGTTTCGTTTAGTTGGACCACACTTAGCTAACCTCCACCCTCAACACAACACACCCTCCTCATTAAAACCCTACCTAACTTTCTCTCTCCTCATAACTTCTATTAATTTTTTCATCTTCTTCTTCCTTCCTCCACCGACATCATAGGCAAGTGCACCTTGCCACCACATAAGAACCCTATTTTATTTGTCCATTAGCTAGATTAGGCCATGGTGAACAACATTAGAACTTGACATTTTGTGATTTGGAGCTTCCATTTTTCTAGATCTTAGTTTTAACCATTTTCGGAATTCCTTGGTTTTGATCTATTAAACTTTGATTTTTGCTTGATTTGAGGCTTCCATGTGGAAGAGAATTCAATTTTACACAAGTTAGAACTTTGTAAATCCAAATTTGGTTTTGTTTTGGCTAAATTATGAAGATTGGAAATTTGGAGTTCTTGGAGTCTTCCTCTCGGCTTGGTGGAGAAGATGATCCTCAGGCCAGCGCTCTTTAGTCTGCGCAACTCCTCGGCCAGCGCTTTGCGCTGGGCTGACCCACGCTGGCGCTCTTTAGCTCCAGCGCCTTTCTCCCATTTGGCGCGCTTGACCTCAGCGTATATCGCTCCCCAGCGCGCTTGACCTCAGTGCCGCTCGTTCCCCAGCGCGCTTGACCTCAGCGCAGCTCACTCCCCAGCGCGCTTGACCTCAGCGCAGCTCACACCCTGCGCGGCTTGGCTCCAACGTAACCCAATTCTGGCGCAGCTCAACCATGCGCAATTCGCTCTCAGCGCAACCCGACCCAGCGCAAGCCGACCCTAGCACAACCCAACCTCAGTACAGTTTATTCCCCCGCGCAATCCATTCCCCTAGCGCAATCCGACCCCCTGCGCAACCTACTTGCCCATGATGGTTTGGTTTTATTTCCTTGGACTTGGCTTCTCTTTTGTGGATTGGAGTTTTGAGATCTTGTTCCACACAACACGACTATCTCGACCCGAACACGAACTGGCACGGTTTTCGGTGTTTTTCTTATGACTGGTACGGTTTTCATGAATTTTGTGATTTATGATCCTAGTGCTTCTGATCTTCATAATAGTGACCCGATGGGGTGCGCTCTTAACTTTTAACCTGTGATCCATGATTAATCTTTGTAACTGGATAACTCGATAGTGGACCGTGGCGGCGCACTCCTGACTTATAACTTGACTTGATGCTGTTGCAATGGCTAACTTGACTCATATAATCAACTCTGACTCCGTGGGTGTTCATTCTTGCTGCTTGGTGCAATCCACTTGTCTTGTCTTGTCTTTCATCATGTCTAGGACGTGACTTCCTGGTTACCACGGTAAGGGATTCACACTGAATATGGATTAGGCTAATGACTAGATCAAACTATAGTTCATGGAGAATTTCCAGTCACAGGCAATCTCGTTATCTGGGCACTTTAAACGGACTTGTAATGACTAGATCAAACTATAGTTCATGGAGAATTTCTAGTCACAGACAATCTCGTTATCTGGGCGCTTTAAACGGACTTGTAGCCTACCGACGAGTAGGGCACATTTCCAGCATACTGTCATGTGTTGCACCCTCTAAGTCACCTAACTGTATATCGTCTCCTGGGCGATGTACCCAACCATACTCTCAACCCGCGGAAGGATAACTGGATAGTCTACAGGGCTTGGGACTGAGAAATTTCTCATTTGCATCTTGTTAGTAATTAGGCTTGTGACAACCCTAGTTAGTTAAGTAGTAAGCCGTAGTATTTGCTTGGCCGCTTGTGAATGGATGGTGTCCAGTCTTGTCTAAGTCTCGTCTAGTCCCTGTACCTGGTACCCCTGAACATGATTGTTTTAATTATCTTGAACAATAAATGGGTAGAGACAAAGTGCTATTCAGGCGAAGGGTTACAACCCCGGTCCTTGTTTGGTTTATGGGTTGTAACCTGGTTTCCGAAATGGTTCCACGTCCCTAGTCGTTTATTGTCCTGTTGTACTCTTTATTACTTGTACTTTTCTTCCATTTTCTTATGTTCTGATATGCTGGCTTTTGTTCTTATTTCGTGGCCTCCTTGTGGCACTTGCTTTTTCTGGGGTTTGACCCAGCTGGTTTTGTGTAGCCAGATTTCAGAGCAGCACCCGAGGATTTACCGAACTTCTAGCCCAATAGTGGCGACTAGAAGGAACCCGGGCTACGAGTGGGTTTTCTATTTTGTTTCGCTCACTACGTTGTAAAATTATTCTTTTGAGGCGTTTAGCCGACGAGCACCTGTTAGCTCGATGCATATTTACTTACTGTCTGCCTACGGGATGTAAACATGATTAACAAATCCTAGGGTTGATCATGTATGAATTAACTCTTGCTAGTCCTCGTATTTTGTATGACTAGCTTCATAATTAGCTGAATATGTAATATTTGGGATGCCTTTTATTGTATATTTGGTGGTCTAACATCTTGTAACTATATTACTTGCTTGAGATTGAGACAATAGGCATGACCTTAAGAGACCGTTGGTTTGTAGTAAACCCTCATATCTAGACAGCCGTGACCGTATAGATGGTGGATTCTATTTCAATATACGTAGCTGGCTATGTACGCCCCCGCTCTCCAGTATTCTGGTTCTGGGGCGTCACAACTGAGGGGTGTCCTGCATCATCATGTGAGTCCCTTAATGTGGGTGCATCGATACTCCCTCCTTCTTTCTTGGTGAACTCGAACTCCATCGCATTCGGTGGTCTAAATACGATACTGTCCCTATGGAAGTCTATAAGAGCAAAATGCTGGCTCAACCAGTCCATTCTAAGAACCACGTCGAACGTATGCATAGGAAATACAATGAGTCGTGCTCTCATCTCTCTACCATATATCACTAAAAGACAAAGTCTACAAATACTACTAATAGGTACAACTCCTCCTCTAGTAAGGATTCTAATGTTCTTAGATAAGGGTGTGATAGGAATGCTGTGCCTAATGGCAAAACTAGTGGCTATGAATGAATAAGTGGCTCCAGTGTCAAACAAAGTAATGGTAGGAAATGAAGCAAATAAAACCATACCTGCTATGACTTCTGCCTCTATCTCTATATCCTCAATGACAAGCGAGAATGCCTGCCCATAATTCTGTCCCGGGCCCTGAGCTCTGGCCTTGTTGTACTGTACACCTTGAGAGGCAATGGTGGGCGAGGTTCTCCTGCAGCAGGCTGTGGTGCTGGAAGTCTTGGGGCCGTAGGACTCAAGGCTTGATGTGCATGTACTAGTGCCTGCTGCTCGGGGCAATCTCTGGCCAAGTTCTATCCTGATCCATATCTCATACATAATCCCAGACGAAGTCAACAGTCTTTCCTGATATGACTTAGCTTTCCACAAAAGTTACAAGTGGGCTTCTAGTAGGGTGTAGTCCTCTGCTGATACTGTCTTATGGGCCTCCTAATAGGTCCACCCTGAGAAACTCGGGCTGGTGTAACTACTGGTGTATGGCATCTCGATGTCTGCTGCTGTTCATTGTGAAGAATCTCCTGAGCACGAGCTTTTTCCAAGACAGCTGAATGGGAGACTCGAGACTGTGTAGTCATATAAGACTTAAGCTCTGGTGCAAGCCCCTGATGGAATCTCCTCGCCTTCTCTAACTCGGTCGGAATCAGTCCCGTACCAAATCTACTCAGGTGATTAAACTCTGAGTCATACTCATCAACTGTCATATTTTCTTGCTTCAGATGAAGAAACTGGTCGTATAGACCATCTCGAACATAGATGGGGAAGAATCTTTCATAGAACTGCTTCCAGGTGATCCTAGTGCCTAATCGTCTCTCTTCTGCCTTCCAGCAGTGGTGAGCATTATCTTCTAATAGTAGGTCCACTGCTGTCATCTAATCTTGACCTGGCAACTGGGATGCCTTCAATAGCTTCTCTATACTAATAAGCCATTGCGACACCTCTACCGGCTTCTCCGTTCCTCTGAAGGGCTTGGGGTTCATGTCTGTGAAGTTCTTGATAGAGCCTTCATAAGGATACAGAGTCGGTGCTGGTGGTGGTACCGGTGCCGGAGGTGGAGGTCTAGCCAATGCTGCCATCATAGTCTGTATCATCAGCTCAGTCTGCTGCCACTGATCCTGTATTATGGCATACATAAACTGGGCAGTAGTGCTCCCATCAGTCGGTAGGGGAGGCATCTGAGGTCCCGACTGTGGTACAAACTGTTGAGGGAATGGTGGTGGTGGAGGCAGTGGTAGATTCCCTCCCGGTAGCACAGTAATGGTCTGTCCAGCCTGGTTGACTGGGGTTGCTGTGATCTCTGGGTGCACCATCGTCAGTGTCGTAACCGGCTGCGACAGTCCGAGCTGGTACAGTATCACTGGAGTAATCAGAGGATTATGTCCCTCCTGGGTAGCCTCTTCACCAGATATGAGAGCCAAAGCAGAAGTGCGTCCGCTGCTTAGATTCATACTGTTGGCACGAAGAATGTAGGACGATATTAGTAAAGGTTAGATATGAGGTAATTCAAGTAGTCAAAGGAAATTTGAAAAGCTTGGAGGTCAAAGGAGGCAGTAGTTCTGGATGAGATACTATTTCTATCCTATATGCATGCTTGTTGGGCACAGTCATGTAACCCAACAATATTTTCTGACCTGTATGGGCCACCACAAAAACATGTAATGCTCCAGTCCCAAAATACTTAAGACCACGTACAGACATGCCAACTGCACATATACGAAGAATACTCTGATGTATGAAATCCTCGTATACGTACATAAGCTGTATATATAAAATAATCACAGGCCAGAATATAATAATCTAATCTCATCACAGCTCAATACAGAAGATATAAGAATCCAATAAGTGTATCAAAGAGATAGCCGGCTGGACATACCCACTCCAAACAGCTATGGAAAATAGCTTAATGATCGGAGTCCAACCTCCACAAAATAGAAAGAAAAGAGATATAAAGATGTCCACTAAATGTCCCAATGAATAAATAAACTATAAATCGGCAGGAGATACCTCGTCATCAATATATAAAGGATCCAGTGCCACTCCGTACTCCTGCAGGAAATCGTCTAACCATGAAGAGATAACCAGGTCCTCAGAGGGACGTAACAAGATACAAAAAATACTATGCCATATAAACTATAATATATAATAGAGAGAAAAAGGGAATGCATGCAATAGGGTTCCTAACCATTTTGCTGTGAATATGCAGTTGAGATACAATCCTTTGACGTATGAGCCATGGCTAATAATAGGATCCAGTATAGTCCCCTCTCGGGCACCAGTGACCAAGCGCATAACATTCAAGAACGTCAGTGGCCAACCTGAGTGGATAATCGTACCCATATCTCTAGCGGAGCTTCTGGGTTACAAGGGAAAGTGTAATATAAACCCATACATCAGGTATTGTTCTCCCCACCCAATGCCTAGTATCATCATCTCCATGACTGATAAGAACCTCTAGTAACCGCCAAGTCTTCTAACATGCAATTCTATTGGCAGTTCCTCCAATCCGTCGCACGCTCTATACGTATCGGTGGCCAGCCGACTACACGGGTACGTGTCCTACATGTGACTCACAACTCGTGATGATCATGTGGCAAGGCCGTATGAGATATACGAATATCTCATCATCAATGGGTGGTCACTAGGCTAAGTCAATGCAAGAGAATAAAACAAAAGCAAGTAAAACGATCGATGCAGTCGCTTGCACCCAAGTGTGACTTTGATGCACAGTGGTATAATACTAACAACAGATAAGTAATACTGAATATAAATAACTGAAAATAAGAATAGGTAAATCACAGAGTAAGGTGGCAAGATATCTTGCTTGGCGGTGCGGGAATAACAACTCCAAGCAATCAATCATGTTAGCAATGAATGTCAAAATCCACAAACGACTCCGGATGCGGAAACAAACATCAAGAATATTCCCAATGTAAAAGATATATCTAGGAAACGCATGTCCAAAAGTCCAATTCTGGAATAGAGGCAAAATCATAATTTTGGATCAAAACGATGTCCGCCGTTGAACCCGTTTTGCACCAAAATGTGTACCAGTATCTATGGTCTCTAAAGTCATCAAAATACTTGTCTACGGGTCCGGTTTGAGGAGACGAACCCAACTGTATCTCCAAATTTGAATGACGGTAGGCCGTGTACAATTTTGCCAATTGGATTGTGTCGCGGGCCCGCCAAATAGGCGTTCTGGTCGACCTTCTCAGAATCAGACCAAACATGGTACACAGGACCGAATTTTGAGACAGTCCTATTAGTGCCAGTTTCGTCTCGAACTGACGATTGTACACGAAGTTATGGCTAAGTTTACAAAAGGTCGATACGGGGTATCTCGACGGATACGTACTGATTTCGTCGCGCACATGCAAGGAAATCGAGTTCCATCAGTTCCCACACATCGACAACATCCATACGCGCCATTTGATACATATAGTGTGCGACCATGTGTCTCGATTTGTCGGGTACACACTATATCAGAAATTTTTCCAAGGTTTCTAGTTTAGAAAAGTCAGTTTTTCTTGAATCTTCAACCACGTATAACTTTGTGCATGTTAGGTGAAAAGTAGTTCCAGAAAGTGCATTTTAATCTCGTATATATTGCCTTCGACTATTTTTAATGAATTTATCAAAAACCCTAATATATGGTTCAGAAACTGGCTTTTAAGTTGGGGGTTTGGAAAGCCTGTTTGCTCTGTTTTTCGAGCAGTTTTTGGCCGACTTTGCTTCGAGTTCTACATCGATGTAGAGGGTTAAATCCAAATCCCTTTGAAGGGAATCGAAGAGGGTTATATTGACTATTTTAATGAATTTCTATATCAAAATTTATTGAAACGTACGCGAAGAAACCGAGCTATGAATCATGGTGTAGAAGCATAGAAAATTTTGCTTTTAGTCCCACATCGGAAAGGAGAAGAAGAAAGGGCTCACTCCATTCTATAAATAGAGCCCCCTTTCCTCCTTTGAAAAGGGCACCAACTTCTCTTTTCTCCTTCCAACTTGGACTCTTCCTACTACGCACCTTCGAGTGCTAAGTCGAAGAAGTCTAGGATAGCGTGGGCTCGTCGAGCTCAGTCAGCTGTCCCAACCTCTGATGGAAAGTTGTATAGAACCGCCCGTGTCCAGTCCCCGGCGGCAAACGGACAGGATGGTTCTCAAGAGTCTTCCAACAAAGATCGAGGGCAAGTGCTTTTACTAGCCCCGTATCAGGGAGCAAACATAATACCTATGCACTCGTGTGCTCGGGATATCCGGGCCCACAAAATGAGTACAAAGGTTGACCGAGATGTCCTTGACTTGCAAGATTTGATCCTTCACAAGCACAAGGAAAGAATAGGATTCTCTATGCCGCTCGAAATCAACATGGAGCCTTATGCAGCTCAAAATCCAGAAAGCTTCATGCGGCTCAGAAAGCTTTATGCGGCCCAAAAGCAGCAGGGGGGCCTTATGCGGCCCAAAATTGACATGAAACTTCATGTGGCTCAAAAGCTGGAGAGTTTCATGCGGTTCAAAATCCCTGGGAGCTTCATGCGGCTCAGGAAGTTCCATACGGCCTTATGCGGTTCAAAAGTCTGCCTATACAGCTGGCCATACAGCTGGCCATTATTACTCTGGCATAAAGGCGATAGCTCTGACAAAAATGATGGCTCTGACATAAAGACAAGACATGACATAAAAAGACGAGAAAATCTTCATGATATCTGGCACAAATCATAAATTTCGAAGAAAGTTCTTTATATGGATCGCATGTGTGGCCTTCATGCGGCTCTGTCATGAGACCACTCTCATTCGGCTCAGACATGAGGCCACCCTCATGCGGCTCGGTTGTGAGACGACCCTCATGCGGCTCGATCATGAGACCACTCTCATGCGTCTCAGTCATGAGACCACTCTCATGCGGCTCAATCAGGGGACCACTCTCATGCGGCTCAGTCAGGGGGACCACTCTCATGCGGCTCAGTCATGAGGCCACTCTTATGCGGCCCGGCCATGAGACACTCCTCATGCAGCTCGGCTATGGGACAGTCCTTCATGTGGCTCAGCCAGGATGCATCATTCATGCTGCTCGCCACAGAGTGGCAGTTGGGACACATGGCAGAAGTTGACCCAGTCTTAACAATTCAGATGTATTACAACCAACAGATCATAACAGTTCAGATTTATTGCAACAAACAGATCAAGATTAATCTTAACCATACCCACTTCTCAATGCGCAGTTACGAGGATGTGGCCTAAAATTAGCCACGTGGCTGTACACCCCACTCATCATAAATTCCAATAAATAGCAAGAGATTATTCCCTTTGTATACACAGACACACAGAGCAAAAGACACAGAAAGTGGGAGCCTTTCTTCGCCGGAGCCGAGGTTGTGTTTGATCGTCCAAGAAGTAAGGCAGTATTGATAACACTTTTTCGAGCCACTACCATCACCCCCCAGAATCTAAATTAAATAATTGTACTTAGATTGCTTTTCCTAGGTTTTGTTCCTAGGCTCTCTTTTGTACAAGCGAGTTTGTAATTGTGAATCAAAGTTCAGTCCTCCCATAAAACTGTTCTATTCTTAGATAATCAATGACAAACACGATAGCGACTCTGCTGGGGACTAACTTCTCCACTGCTGAAATGTTGGTGATGAAATCGGACGCAGCCAAACTCGGCTCCACGCAATAGATGCTGGTTGTTCGCTTCGACCAGCAAGCGTTTGAAGAGATGCTATCTGACGGGAGCGCTAGCCCGATCCAGAAGCGAGCTGGCATGAAGAAGGTCTGCAGGGAGTTGGGGCCCAAAAATGTTGCTCCTCCCCAAGCTCTGGAAGAAGTATTCTCTGTTGCCCGAGAAGACTCACAAGCGGCCCCACTTTAGGCCGCAGAGGACCCTGCTGTCCCCAAGTATGGCAAAGGAAAACACTACGATGCTAGACTTACAGGGGCAAATAGAAACTCCATGCGGTCCAAGAAGAGGCCACATAAGGGTGCCAGTCGCATGCGGAAAGCATATGCGGCAACAAATGCCAGCCGCATGCAGAAAGCTCATGCGGCCACAAATACGAGCCGCATGCAAAAGGCTCATGCGGCCACAACTTCTAGCCACATGCAGAAGGCTCATGCGGCCACAAATTCCAGCCGCATACAGAAGGCTCATACGGCCTCCAATCTCAGCCGTATGCAGACTGCTTATGCGGCCACCTATCCCAGCCGCATGCAGAATGCTTATACGGCCGCCAAGCCCAGCCGCAGGGAGATGGCTTATGCGGCATCCAATCACAACCGTAGACCATTCATCCTATGCTGCTCGGTTTCAGTCTTCGACCGCCTCTCATGCGGTCCTGACCTCAGAAGCTCCCATAAGGATGTGCCAGACTCTGTGCAGCACAGCTCAGACTCTTCCTACTACGCGCCCGTGGGTGCTAGGACTAAGAAGTCTAGAACAGCACGGGCTCATCGAGTTCAGTCAGCTGTCCCAACTTCTGACTATCAGAGAGTCCCGCTAACTGTTATACGAGCCTTTGATGGAAAGTTGTACAAAATCGCCCGTGTCCAGCCCCCGGCGGCCAACGGACAGGGTGTTTCCCAAGAGTCTCCCAACAATGATCAAGGAAAAGTATTTTTACTAGCCCCGCATCAGGAAGAAAATATGATACCAACGTACTCGTGTGCTTGGGACTCCCTGGCCCACAAAATGATTATAAAGGTTGCTCGAGATGCCCTTGACTTGCGTGATGTGATCATTCACAAGCGTAAGGAAAGCGATAAAACCTTGGTGTTCATAGAGTCCTTCCACGGACATCACTGCACTCAAGTTATTATTAACTGCTGCTGCAACAAGACAGCAGTACAAGAGGACCGGCAGCCCGTCTTCCAACGACTGCAGCTGTCAGGACCGGTCCTAGAACAAAGCTCGGGAGACGAGGCGCTTCTTTTCGCCTCTTGCAATTCTGCCCGGAAGGACCCTACCGGCAAGGGAGGGATGAAAATAACTACCTCCAGCCCGACGATCTCAAACAGTGTGGCCAAGAAACTCTCATCTAAGCGGTTGTCCATAGCCGTCACAGAAGGAGTTTACCAGGGTACCCGCTCTAAGACGAAATCCTCAACACTTGGAGATTCGTCATCTACATCCCTGGGGGTAGCCGAAGCTGGGGGTAGCACTCTCCGGAACATTCATGACAATCCAGTGTTCCAGGAAAAAAAACCAGGGGAAACAATCCCTCCAACAGATGGAGCAGATTCTGACGTCCCGAAAGACGTCCACAAATCCCAAGACGAGGCAACCTCCTATGCAGGGGGTAGCACTTCCTCTGAGTTCGAACCTGAGGAGAACATTCCCACATACCCCGATGACTTTTCTATTCGAGGGTATGATTCGGAGATCACGTCTTCTGCAGTTCCTTCCACTGCTCCTCATGTGAGAACAGTATTCATGACTGAAAATGACCAAGACGGTCCCAGTGATCGGCAACGTCTCGACACTCTTGATGCCATATTTCATACCTTGGTTAAGTCGGTGGACGAGATCAAGGCAGCTCTATCGGCTCTCCAAGGAAGGACACTTAGCCTAAACAAGCTTGGGTCCTGCCATTAATACGGACGCAAACACAACCGCACCAACCCTGGGTGACAATCCACCCGAAATATCGGCTCCCACTGCTGCAGAAGAGGCCAGGGAGGCGAGAAGAGAAGTCTAGGAGCTTCGGGCATTGTTTCACGCCCGAAAAAACTCTCAAGACCTCAGGATACGATAGCCGTATCCCGTTGCATGGAGAGATGTCCCCTTTCCTCCTCGATACAAACCATTCAACATCAATCCTTATGACGGGAAGACATCTGCAAGCCGATATATGACTTACTTTGAGGTCAAAACAGATCATCTGCCACATGATGACACCATCCTTACACGATTGTTCGTCGGGGCATTGGAGAGAGTCGTATTCGACTGGTACTAGTAATTTGCCGGACAACTGCATCCATTTCTTCACCGGCTTCAAACATATGTTCTTGCAGAGGTTCTATGAGGTGGGACAAGATGTGACAATGTCAACCCTCATGGATGTTGTTCAAGGAGAAAAAGAGCTGACAAGGAACTACATTAGGCGGTTTCGCCAAACCGCGATGAAATTGCCTTCCGGTAATCCGGACTCTTCTTTAGTTGAGATCTGCCAAAAGAGGCTGCTCCCCACAATCAGCCTCTGGATGGGCGAAGATCAATTTAAAGACTGGAAGGCCTTCATCATCAGCGCCACTAGCGCAGAAGCAAAATTAAAGAAGGCTCGCCAACTGGGGCTGCATATCTCAGATGGAGAGGATAAGAGCAAACGTCCTAATACCACCACCAACAACAACGGCAAGTTCCTCAAGAAAAATTATGACTAAACAATATCTTCCAACTATCTCTCAGATTGTGAGTTACGTATATTCTGGTACCGCTGAACTTACACTCTGACGCCAAATCTCCCAGAATATTGAGTTATGTACCCTCAGGTATCGCTGAATTTACTCTCTGACCGCTTCGAGTGGATTTATATCGCATCTTCTGGGCAATAAGTCATGTATGATTATACCTCTGAACTTTCACCCCAAATGCGTTTCCCTACCGGAATCTCCTTCAAATCTATTACCCGCACCAGCAGTGCGCAGAAGGGGGATAGGTCCACAAAACTTATCCCAATCTATTACCCGCACCGCCAGCGCGCAGAAGAGTAATAGGTCCACAAAAGTTATCCTAATCTATTACCCGCACCACTAGTGCGCCGAAGGATAATAGGTCCATAAAAGTTATCCTAATCTATTACTCGTACCATCGGTGTACCAAAGAGTAGTAGGCCCACAAAATATCATTCGAATCTATTTGCTCGTATTTCCATATGCACAAAAGGGCAATAGGTCCATAAAATTCTCGAACGAAAAAAATAACCATGTCCATATTACCTATGAGTTGTTTTCCCGTCCATCACAAACAAATCATCCAATACACAGAACTTTCACGTTGATAATGTAGAAGCATGAAAAAGAACAAGAAAAGTCCATACGGCTCAAAACAGAAGAAGTCCATGCAGCTCAAAATAGAAGGAGCCTCATGCGGCTCAGGAATCTACCGGAGCCTCATGCGGCTCAGAAACTCTCCAATAGCCTCATACAGCTCAGGAAAGAATCTCGTGGCCCTATACAACTTGCTTTTTACAGCTGGCCATAAAGTGACTGCTCCCATTAAATGCTCTGACATAAAGTGATAGCTCTGACATTAAAGCTAAAATGATGAACTCTGACATGACGGCGTGTTCCTCGGGAAATAAAGAAAATCTCCTATACAGCTGGCACGATCCACCAACTCCAAAGCTCCTTATGCGGCTGTCACCCCCCTCATGCGGCTGATGCTCTCATGCGGCTCGGATCGTGGAGACTATCGTCATGCAGCTCAAATCCTAAGAAGCCACACCATGCGGCCGATGTCCTCATACGGCTCGGATCATGGAGATCATCTCCATGCGGCTCAAATACTGAGAGGCCATGCCCATACAGCCTTGACACGTGGCTAGTCTTATGCGGCTCAATTTGAAACCACCCCCATACGGCTCAGATTTTGGAGGCTGCACCTATACGGCTGCCACCTTCATGCGGTTCAAAACCTAAGAAGCTACCCTCATGTGGCTGTGGCTCGTGGTTATGACACGTGACAGAAGATTAGTTTCCCCGTAATGATGGTAAGATACGTGGCATTAAATCAATCAAGATTTATCAATAAATTCTAACAACCAGATTTAGTACAATCATCATAATTACCCGAATCAAAGCAGATTTATTGCAATCACGCTGATTAAACACGTGGCAGGAGATCCGAGCTTCCAAAGATTCATGACAATCAACAGTTAATTGCCCATACGGATTTTACACAATCAGCATTAATTGTCCAGATTCGTTGCAATCAAGATTAGTGGTCCAGATTAATTGCCAACAAAATAGGATCAAGGAAAATAGGCAATTAAATTCCCAAGCTGCCGATTTTTTTAGGGCAATCATTGCAAACCCTAATGATGACACCCCACCCCTATAAATAGCAAGGTGCCATTCCCTTGCAACGAGGAGAGGGAGATAAAAAAAGGAGAGATCCCAGGAAAAAAAACAACACATAGAGAGAAAAAGGCAAGGGCATGAGGGTCTTCCCACACGCTCCGAGAGCATTTCTTTATCAGAGCCTAGGCTACGACCGATCATCCAAGGAGTAAGACAGAGCTACGTCCCTTTTCGAGCCTCTATCGTCACCCCCCAGAATCAAAACTAAATAATTGTACTTAGATTGTTGTACCTAGATTTTTATTCCTAGGCTTTCTTTGTATGAGCGAGTTTCTATTGTGAAGTAAAAGTCAAGTCCTCCCATAAAACTGTTTTGTTCTTTTATAATCAATAGGCAAACACGATGACGACTCTGCTGGGGATAAACTTCTCTACGGTTGAGAAGTTGGTGACGTAATCGGATGCAGCCAAACTCGGCTCCACACAACAGAAGATGGTCGTCCGCTTCGACAAACAGGTGTTTGAAGAAATACTCTCCGATGGGAGAGCTGGCCCGGTCCAGAAGCGAGCCCGCACGAAGAAGGCTCGCAGGGTGTGGAGGCCCAAGTCATTTGCTCCTCCCCAAGCTCTGGACGAAGTACTCTCTGCTGTCCAAGACGGCAAGGGCGACTCTCATACGGCTCTACTTCAGGCCTGTCACGACCCGCTACCCAAATTATTGGGCCAGGCCGAGTCATGCCCAGCCTACGTTGAGATAAAACGTAGTAAGCTGTTCATAAGAAAACAGGATAAGACTAAATGTACTAACAGTTCTATTAGTGAAGAAGAATTATAAATGCTCCAAACACAAAAGTCGTCGTATATAGTAAAATATCCAAGTACAAGTAAACTGAAATATAAAACTGGATACATGTCCAGTTACAAAATGATATAGTCTAATACATGTCTACTCTCAAAAGTCTAAGTAAACAAAAGACAACTAGGCGAGGTTCCCTGCAGGAACATCCTCGTAAAGCAGAGCCGGATCCTCGGCAGTAATCCCATAATATGTGTCGCAGAGTAACTCCTCCTCAGTAAGGACACCTACAACGTTATTCTGTCAGGACGGGAGCAAGTACTAAATCTAGCAAACTAGCATATGAAACATGGAAATGAACATAAGAGGAATAACTGGAAAGCATGGCATCATATAGTCTATCATGGCAAGGACACATATGTCATAGAGACAGATGTATATATAATGTTTAAAACTGTAGTAGGTACGTGATCGGTCAATAGATGTACAATGTGCTGGGGCACATAATGAAATGTACATACGTACAAGTGTAAAGGTGGTAGATGTACATACGCACAAATATAGCTTTGAGATATAGCCTACGGCGTAGTAACATATAAAATGAAACTTTGCTCGGTACTGTAGTGGGTGATATGATCACGTACACTACTATCAGTTTTCCCCATAACCCATATTCTAATCATGTGAGAGATACATCAAGACTGTTCTAAGCATGGTAGTAACTGAAAGTACAACATGTAGAGATCTAACTTGCTACCCCAAGGATCAGCATTTAACATGGTGGGGTTTGTATTTCATTTACGTGACAATATGTAAAGTTCGTAGAAAGTACTTGCCTCTAGCAAAGCAAAACAAAATAAGCTACGATAACAATGCTATGGATGTCCAGTAACTCGTCGCTGTAGAAGTAAAATATAATAACTTAGTTTTACACTAAGCCAAAACACTAGGACACTAATTGGTGAAACACGACTTGTGACTGGGCACCTAGCCAAAATGATGACTTGGCATAGGAGACCAATATGGAGTGACGCACTATGTTAACTAACTTTCTAGGGTCTTTACACTAGTGAGGGATGGGGTTCAATACGACTAAAACTCCAAATAACACAAAAGCTACAAGTCGTAATTAATCAATAAATAAATCAAAAGATTATTGTGTTCTAACAATTTTTGAAGTAGACAAAAAGTCTAGTTTTTCTTAAAGTAAAGTACCAAGGTGATCCTTGTTAATCATAGAAATTTATTATAATTTTTCTGGAATTTATTAACCAGTACAAATATTTTATAAAAATCAGTTTTCCTAAGTATACAGAAAATGAGTTTTGGTTTTATATGCCAAACTAGTGGCAAAACAGTAAATTAAATACTACAAAATTTATACTAAATTAGCTAACTTAACATAGTATCTAAAAACTATTTTTCCATAATTTTAGCAATACTTTAAGTATTTTTAGAAAATCAAAAACAGCAATGCACACAATAATTAATTATCTACGTATTTTGTCCATGTATATAATTTGAATCAAAGTTCAAATACAGGACCCAAGGCCATGAATCAAGTCCAATATGACTTGTACAGGTCTTCAATATGTGAAAACACATTTGGGCCCAAATACCCATGCTAGGCTTGGACACCAAATGGTTGCAGTAATTTAAATACAATAAAAATATAATTTGATAATAGACAAAATAAATATTATTATCTTAATAAGGTAAAGTTATGCATATAGAAAATATACCTACATATGTTTTAAAAGTACATATATATATATGTAAGGAAAAATACTTAATTTATAAGGTATATATATATATGTATAAATATATATACATATATAGGAAAATACTTAACAATAAAGTGTATATATATATTAATATATATATACATGAAAATATATACATATATACATAATACATACATATATGAATATATATATAAATACAAACATATTTACATAAAATTTACTAACTATAAAATATATACATATATATATAAATATATATATATAAAACTGAAAAAAGAAAAAGAAAAAGAAAAGAAACAGAAAAGAAAAGAAGACAGAAAGGAGGGGGGCTCGAACCCTGTCCTCAGGAAGGGGGGGTGTTTTGATCACTGCGCGCTGGCCAGTGGGCCAGCGGCCCGCTGTGTTAGGTAATAGGTTTTAGGTTAGTTATATTTAGTTTCGAATTAATTAACATATAAAAAAAATATAAAAACCATCCTGTGTCCTGACAGTTAAGGACACAGGTATCAACGTGTCTTCGCTTAGCACGACACATACGACACGAGTTTCGTGTGTCCTCGTCTGCGTTCGTGTTCGCCATGACACGGCGAACACTTTCTACCCAACACGAGACACGCACGACACGTCGTGACACTTGCAACTTACGTGTCCGGCCATCGTAGGGGGATTCGATGGTGCTGACGGGCGGTGGAGACGTCGGGGTCAGGGCGCTCCGGTGGCGACGTGTTCGCCTCACCGCGGCGAACCTTGTGACGGTGGTGGTAGATGGTGGCGTGTGTCGTAGGGGCGGTGCTCGGGTCTAGCCGGAGCTAAGGTTCCGGTGGGGTGAGAGGGGGTGATGGGGCAGCGCTGGCGGTCGTGGGGGAAATTTAGGGTTAGGGTTTGGTCGAGGTGAGTGAGGGGGATTTTATAGGGCCTCTGGAGGCGGTGGGGGCAGTCGGGAAAGGCGGGGGCAGGGCGGTGAGTCGATCGGGGTAGTCGTCGGGTCAGCGGGGGTTGGTGAGGGAGGAGAGAGAGTGAGTGACTGGTCGGGGGGGGGGGGGGGGGTTTGGCAGGTTAGCACAAAAGTCCCCCAAGTTTAGAATTGCATAATCGATTTATTAGCGAGATAATACAAAACAGGATTTGCAAATCCTAACTAAAACATTTCCTTTTATTACAAACTGATATACTAACTATTCTAAAAATTGCAAAACATTATTAAAACAATTCAAAAAATTGCAAAATGATATTTTTTGTATTTTAAAACTCATAAAAATCCATTTAAAAATTCTAGAAAATTTCTAAAATTATATTAAATTATTTTAAAACCAATAATGACATTTAATAATTAATTAACACTAGTTTAATAAATTTTGAAAATCAGGGGTTGACAAGTCTTCCCTCCTTGAAAAATTTCGTCCTCGAAATTCACAAGGATTGAAGACCTACAATATTCTAACATAGCAAGCAATGCAACAAAATGACTAAGGCTGCGATCGAAACTAACCTCCTAAGGTATCAAGCGGGAACGGGTGGTTCCCTCGCAGCGGTTGGATCGAACAAGTAAGGGTATCTCTTCCTCATGTCCGACTCCCTCTCCCAAGTAGATTCACCTGGGGAGTGACGGCTCCAAGCTACTCGCACTAGGGGTATAACCTTGTTCCTCAGCCTCTTCTCTCTCCGGTCTAATATCTCCACTGGCTGCTCAGAAACTGTAAGGCTCGGTCCGACCTCCAACTCTGAATGATCTATCACATGACTAGGGTCTGGAACATATCTCCTCAGCTGAGATACGTGAAAGACGTCGTGAACTTCTGCTAGGTTGGGTGGAAGTGCAACCCTGTAAGCTACCTCTCCGATCCTGCCAAGCACCTCGAATGGCCCGATGTATCTGGGGCTCAGCTTCCCTTCCTCGTCCGAACCGGATCGTCCCTCGAGTAGGTGATATCTTCACTAGCACCATATCACCGTCTGCGAACTCCATCGGTCTGCGACTAGCATCAGCCTAGTGTTTCTGCCTATCCTAAGCTACTCTGAGCCTGTCTCTGATCATCCCGACTTTTCTCTGCTGCATCCGTGATCATCTCTGGCCCAAGCATAACTCTGTCTCCGACATCATCCCAAAAGAGTGGTGTGCGGCATCGTCGTCCATATAGCGCCTCGAAAGGAGACATACCAATACTATCCTGGTAGCTGTTGTTGTATGAAAACTCTACCAAGTGCAGATGGCTCTCCCATGATCCTCCGAAGTCCAGCACGTAAGTCCTCAGCATATCCTCCAGTATCTGTATCGTCCTCTCGGACTGCCCATCTGTCTGTGGGTGGTACGCCGTACTGAACTTGAGCCTACTGCCCAACTCCTCCTGCAAGCTCCTCCAGTAGTGGGATGTAAATCTGCTGTCTCTGTCTGACACGATGCTCACCGGCACTCCGTGTAGGCGAACTATCTGCTGCATGTATAGCTCCGCCAACTTCTCGGTGGAAAGCCCCACCTTGAAGGATATGAAGTGCGCACACTTCGTCAGCCTGTCTACAATGACCCAGATGGCATCCTTCCCTCCTTGGGAACGAGGAAGCCCTGAAACAAAGTCCATCGTAATATGTTCCCACTTCCACTCGGGAATGGGTAACGACTGTAACAAACCAGCTGGCCTCTGGCGCTCCGCCTTGACCTGCTGGTAAACTAGGCATCTCGAGATGAAACGTGATACATCCCTCTTCATCCCGTGCCACCAAAGATGTTCCCGCAAGTCACGGTACATCTTGTTAGCACCAGGGTGAATAGAATATCTCGATCGGTGCGCCTTCTGCAAGACTGCCTCTACCAGCTCTCCCTTCGGCACGCACAATCGGCTGCCATGCCTCAGGGATCCATCCTCTGCTATAGTGAAGTCATCCAGCAATCCAGCTAATGCCTGGGGTCGAAGTCTGCGAAGGCTCTTATCTGTAGACTGTGCCTCCCGGATCTCCTCCATCAATCCTGACTGAATGTCAAGCGCCATCATCTGTATCACTGATCCTGGCCGAACTAGCTCGATACCGAGCTTCTCCAGATCCTCCCGTAAATGTCGATCAATCATCAGGTACCATGCCATCGGATGCCTGCTCAGCGCATCCGCCACCAGATTTACCTTCCCGGGGTGATACTGTAAATCGATGTCGAAGTCCTTCATCAACTCCAACCATCGTCTTTGCCTCATGTTCAGCTCTTTCTGCGTGAACACATACTTCAAGCTTTTGTGGTCAGTAAAGATTTCCACACGCTCTCCGTATAAGTAATGTTTCCATAACTTGAGTGCAAAGATCACCGCAGCTAACTCTAGGTCATGGGTAGGATAATTCCTCTCATGAGTCCGCAATTGCCTAGATGCATAAGCAATTACTTTCCCATGCTGCTGTAGGACACATCCTAGCCCCTTCCCAGAAGCATCACTGTATATGGTGAAACCTCCAGAACCTGAAGGTAAAGTCAGAACTGGAGCGGTCGTCAGCCTCCTCTTAGCTCCTCAAATACCGCATGGCAGTCCTCTGACCAGATGTACTCTGCGTCCTTCCGTGTCAGCTTCGTCATGGGTTCAGCTATCCTAGCAAAGTCCTGGACGAACTTTCTGTAATAGCCTGCTAAACCCAGAAAGCTCCTGATCTCTGAAACTGACGTCGGAGCCTTCCACAGTCTCAACTGCAGCAATCTTCCTGGGATCCACCAAGATTCCATCTCCAGTGACTACATGGCCGAGAAACTCCACTCGGTCTAAAAAGAACTCGCACTTCGACAATTTGGCCAACAATCTCTCCTGCCTCAGAATCCCTAAAACTATCTGCAAGTGCTCTGCATGCTCCTCCGGCGTCTTCGAGTATATCAGGATGTCGTCGATAAACACCACGACGAACTTATCCAGATATTGGTGAAATGTCTTATTCATCAAGTTCATAAAGACAGCTGGCATATTTGTGAGACCAAATAGGCATCACCAGAAACTCGTACTGCCCGTACTTCGTGTTGAACGCCGTCTTCTGGATGTCTGCTGGCCTAACCTTCACCTGGTGGTACCCGGATCTCAAGTCTATCCTGGAAAACACCTTTGCCCCGCTCAACTGGTCGAACAAATCATCTATCCTGGGCAGAGGATATTTGTTCTTGATGGTGATGGCATTCAAGGCCCGATAGTCAATACACAATCGGACTGTACCATCCTTCTTAGGCACAAAGAGCACTGGTGCTCCCCATGGAGAAGTACTGGATCGAATGAAAACCCTTTTTCAACAGGTCATCAATCTGCTCTTTCATCTCTTTGGCCTCCTTGGGATTCACTCTATAGCAAGCCCGGGATACTGGTGATGAACCCGGCACTAGATCTATAGTGAACTCCACATCTCTGTCAGGCAGAAGTCCTGGAAGATCCTCTTATAGGAACGATATAGTAAAGCGTAATACTCTAGAGGGGGGGTGAATAGAGTTGGCAGTGGAATAATGCTAAATAAAAAATATTAGCAACACAATCACAGTATATAATCACAGTTAAAATAATGTAAAGGCAGAGTTCAGAAAGCAAACGCAAAGACAGCGATGTATACTGGTATCCCTCTGTTGAGGACTAATCCAGTCGGTAGAACTCTTGCTACCAGTTGAATCCACTATAGGAAAAACTGCAAGTTTTCTTACGAAGTCCTTGCAACTTCTACAACGCGAGCTTTGATACGAAGAACTCGTCCAACTTCAAATGTGAAGAGGTATTCATCAATCAAGCCTTCTGATTACAATCTCTCAGAAACTTCTAGACCGTACCGCACTGGCAAATCGACTAGAGGATTGTAACTGGCTTGGGATCTGAAAATGAAAGCTCTAGAAGACTCTTTGGAAGGAAGAAAGCTTTTTAGATAGAGAAAAGATTGAAAGTGAATGAGTGAATTGAAATGATCGAAATCCATCTCTATTTATAGGAATTCCAAAGGGAGAACTCTGTCAGAATTCGGGCAAAATTCGGGCAGAACTCGATGAGCAAATCTCGGTCAAATCCGCAACTGCAGGAGGACCAAGTTCCAGAGAATTTCAAAAATCAAACGGCCACCAACCGAACTCTGGCCGAACTCTGGCCGAACTCTGGCCGAGTTCTGTCAGGGTTAGGTTAGGGTTTTTAAAGCAGATTTTTGGTGATTTTTGAAAACCTTTTTGAAAACCTTTTTGTAAACATTTTGATAGGTCATTTTAAAAATATTTTGAACTATTTGGGAGTAGCCTATTTGCCAGTACGACTCGGTGTACAATGTATTCCTAGACTCAAATAAAGTGAAAAAATTACATTGTATAGGAAGTACAGACTCAAGTAGGCAAACAGATCTTCAGTCTTGAACGGAGTGAATATCCAATCTTGCTTATGTCCAAGGAGCTGAGATGTCCCAACAAGCTTCGTATATCCAGACAGACTTTTGATCAATTATTAAAATCAGGTTGACGATGACCAATGGGCCAACAATCTCCCCCATTTTGATAATTGACAAACTATGAATGATATAACATTAAGCTAGTTCAAGCTTGTTCAAAAATATCAAAAAGTAAAATTGTTCAAAACCTGTATTTAACTCAAAAAAATGTTAGATCATTTTTAATTTTCTCCCCCTTTGTCACTTAGCAAAATAATTGCACAAGAGAAGGCTCCCTCGCATTAAATGCAGAAGGCTCCCCCGCAATGAATGCATAAGTAACAAATAGCGAGAAAATAAAAGAAATATAGTATAAGAATTAGAGATATAGCATCACAGGAATGTAAAGTGTCTACAAATTATCATCACAGGCATGTATTGCTTCAAAACATAAAAGAAATCTCAGGCATGCTATTTCACAGGCAGTTTAAAATGGAGAAGCAGTATAAAGAGATAGTGCATAAACAAAATACTGAAATAAACTGAGATGTCATAAGTGAAACATCAAAAACATGTCCATGAAGATAAAAGGTACTGATAGCAAACTACAAAGTACTGATAAAAAGTAAATGATAAAAACTTAGAATGTCGGAGCATTACCAAGTATACAATAGAATATCACTAATAATCAAATCAGATCTCATCATCACTATCCTCATCAATATCATCAGCAGCGTGGCCAGCATGACCGGAAGTACCAGCACCAGAAGTACCAGCGCCAGTAGGATGAGTAGGGGCGCCAGCATAGAACTCGCCAACGTAATCTCGAGGTGCACGATACCAGTCATAGGCGTTACCTGGCTGAAAGTAGGCATGAACAGCCTCATCCTCACTGCGGTAACCCGAAAAAGCTGGATCACGAGGGATGAAGCAGTAGAGTGACCAGTCTAGGCAAAACGCAGATCGGCCAAGGAGTTTGCCATCGCCTGGTAACGGGTGACATCGCAGAACTCTCGCTCGCGAGCCTATGTCCGTCATCGAGACGTGCAAAGCTGATAAATGCTGATGTATGCCCGTAAAAGTCATGGCATACGGCTGATGTGGTGAAGATGGTGCAGTAGGAGGAGCAGGAGGTGGAGCTGAAGCAGTCCGGCTGCGACGAGAAAGCTGGAGTAACTTGGGCTCAGAGTCCTGAGTACAAGTCGATAGATCGATCTCGAATCGCTGAAAGATACGAAGGAGAATCATCGCGTAAGAGAGATTTTGATCTCTAGTACGACAACGTCCCATCATCTGAATGATTGTCTTAGGGGCGGAAAAAGGAATCCCCTTAAGAATATGGTACATGGCGGACAACTCAAGCGAAGTCACATCATCTTTGGAAGTAGATTTTGGAAGAAGAGTAGAGTAGATGATGCGATGCAATTCGTAGTTAAACAAGTTCAGGTTGTTAGCCTTGAACTTTCCAGAACGTACTCTGTCAGGTGCACAAAGTTCCGTTTTGAAACTCGTGAGTGTAGTTCCTTCGGAGAAATCGAATTCCGTGATATCAACTAGCGGTTCACCTTTATTGGGAATACCAAGAATCTCCGCTAGAAGGACATCATTGAAGTCAATGTCTATGCCTCCGACACGTGTGCTCACGTCAAAAGTGTTAACTACGAGATTGCAATAGAACAATCTAATGACATTAGTAGCTATTGGGAAGCACAGTTTAACAAGTAAGTGTAACCCTAATGCCTCAAATAAGTGACGATGATCAGGGAATACCGTCCATTTAACCGGAGCGCCGCTACATATGGAACGGGTGGAAAAGTCACCGTACCATAATAAAGCTTGATCGAGGGTTTGAAAGAAGAACCCATCGAAAGTGCCGTCGCTCTTTTGGACCGGCGAAAACAAGGAATCCGTGTGAGGATTCGAAGAGGACCCTTCCTCACTAGGAGTGGTCTTCTTCTTCTTAGACGGATTAAATCTAGGTGCTATTGAAATAAAAAGCACTAATATGAAAGGTGGAGAGAGAGGGAGTTATACCTCACGAAAATTGGATATGTTGTAGAGAAGAACGATCTCCGCACGATTCCAAATTTTGGAAGGATTTCACCAAGTAGATAGGAAGCAATGGGTTGGTGAATACCTAGGGTTTGGAGGAGTTTCGGGCGGCTGGAGCTGCTGTTTGAAAGTTTAGAAGCAATGGAAGAGAAGAAGCTCTCGGGTTCTGTATATATACATATACACCCTCAACCGAACTCGGGCCGAATTCGGTCAGAGCTCTGGCCGAATTCGCCTAGGGTTCTTTCAAAGTTGATTTTTGCTACTTCTTTTTCATTGACTCGTTGCAAATATTTAATTCAAAGATTAGTTATTTTAGTCTTCAAATAACATAATTAATAATATTTTATGAATTAAATGTCGTTACACAGCGACTGTCTCAGATTAGCTGTAGGAGTACTGTCCCAGCTGGCGGAGGTTCACCGGGGAACTCTTAAGTACCGCTTCACTTCAACCATAGTTGTGGTGACAGACAGACTTTTATTAGCTTGTCTCTAACATAGTTTTTGCATAATGATATATAATCATAAAATAAAATCAATTAATATTATTGACGTCCAAAATTCCTAATTCTCGACGTAAATAATTGAAACGATCTTCCGCTAGAGGTTTAGTGAAGATGTCAGCTAATTGATTTTCAGTATCTATGTACACAAGGTTTATATCTCCATTTTGATGATGATCTCTAAGAAAATGATGTCTAATCTCGATATATTTAGTACGAGAATGACATACAGGATTCTTAGTCAAATTAATGGTGCTCGTGTTATCACAGAAAATGGGAATATTTGTGAAAAATAAATCAAAGTCTTCTAGGGTTTGTTTCATCCACAAAATCTGAGCGCAACAACGTCCTGCGGCGATATACTCAGCCTCTGTTGTTGATAAGGCTACAGAATTTTGCTTTTTACTAAACCAAGAGACTAGAGCCTTACCTAAGAAATAACATGTACCGCTAGTACTTTTTCTATCAACCTTGCATCCCGCAAAATCTGCATCCGAATAACCAATAAGGTCAAAGGATTTAGTTTTGGGATACCACAAGCCGACAGAAGAAGTGCCCTTAAGGTATCGGAAGATACGCTTAACTGCGGTTAGATGTGATTCCTTTGGGTTAGCTTGAAAATGTGCACACAGGCAAACACTAAACATTATATCTGGACGACTAGCAGTTAAGTAAAGTAAACTACCAATCATACCTCGATACTTACGTGTGTCGACTGGCTTGCCTTGTTCGTCATAATCAAGCTTTGTTGAAGTTGCCATCGGAGTGCCAATAGGTTTGACATTGTCCAGATCGAACTTCTTTAGCAAATCTTTTGTGTACTTGGCTTGATTAATGAACGTCCCATTGTCGGTTTGTTTGATTTGCAATCCGAGAAAGAACTTCAGCTCTCCCATCATGCTCATCTCAAACTCATTCTGCATATACTTAGAAAATTCTTGACAAAGAGATTCATCAGTGGATCCAAATATGATATCATCAACATAAATTTGAATTAAAAGCAGCTTGCCATTAAAAGATTTAATAAAAAGTATAGTATCAACCTTTCCTTTTGAAAAACCGTTGTCAAGTAGAAAAGAGCTTAGACGGTCATACCAAGCACGAGGGGCTTGTTTCAAACCATATAAGGATTTCTTCAACTTGAAAACATGGTCAGGATTTTTGAAATCCGTGAAACCCGGAGGTTGTGCTACAACTTCTTTTATAAAGCCATTTAGAAAAGCACTTTTTACATCCATTTGAAAAAGTTTGAAATCATGAAAACATGCAAATGCACATAACATTCGAATGGATTCTAATCTCGCAACTGGGGCATAAGTCTCATCGTAGTCGATACCCTTTTCTTGATTGTATCCTTGAGCTACGAGTCGAGCCTTGTTATGGGTTACTAAACCATCCTCATTTAGTTTGTTTCGGAATACCCAACGGGTGCCAATGACCGGATGATCAATAGGCTTGGGAACAAGTTCCCAAACTTGATTCCGTTCGAATTGGTTCAATTCCTCTTGCATGGCATCTATCCAGAAACTATCACTACATGCTTCATCAATAGATTTAGGTTCTAGCTGTAAAATAAATGCAACACTAGAAACAATATCTCTACTGGATGATCGAGTACTTACTCCTTTGGTAATGTCACCAATTACCAAATCTTGTGGATGATCAGCTGTGAATTTAACCTTTTCGGTAGACTCTGTAGGTAGCTGGTTCCTGGATCTCCTCTAGGGGGTTCAGCTAGTGCAGAGCTTGGTTCAGGTTCAGCTGATGTCGAACTTGATGTTGGCAGATCTTCATCACTATCATCGAGAGACATTTGGTTCATTTCATCAAAAGTGACGTTGATTGATTCTTCGATGATCATGGTACGTTTGTTGAAGACTCTGTATCCTTTGCTCTTGGCCGCATAACCTAAAAATATACCTTCATCGGCCTTTTCGTCAAACTTTCCCAAATTGTCTTTAGTATTAAGAATAAAGCACTTACAGCCAAATATCTTAAAGTATGAAACTGAAGGAATTCTATCAAACCATAACTCAAATGGAGTCTTCTTCGATTTGGGTCGAATTAGAACTCTATTGAGCACAAAGCAAGCTGTATTGACAGCTTCAGCCCAGAAGTATTTGGGTAGGCTAAATTGATTTAACATCACTCTGGCCATTTCGGTTAGAGTTCTGTTCTTACGTTCCACAACTCCATTTTGTTGTGGAGTTCTAGGGCAGGAGAACTCGTGTATGAAACCGTGTGTGTCACAAAATTGCTCGAAATCAGCATTCTCGAATTCGCCTCCATGATCGCTTCTAATTCGAGTGATCATGTAACCTTTTTCATTTTGTACTTTCTTGCAAAAGGCGACAAATTCGGATAATGCGTCATTCTTGCGTGTCAAGAAATTTACCCACGTGTATCTAGAAAAATCATCTACAATAACAAATGCATATAATTTACCTCCGAGGCTAGCAACTCTGCTAGGACCGAATAAATCCATGTGTAGCAATTGTAGAGGTCTAGTAGTACATACTGCATTTACAGACTTAAATGTGGATCTGGTAGCCTTGTTCTTTTCACATTGGCTGCATACCGAATCCTTCTTGAATGTTATGTCTGGTAAACCGCGTACTATCTTCTTTGTGGATAATCTTGAAATTGTATCCATGTTTGCATGACCGAGTCTCATGTGCCATAGATGACTCTCATCACTTTTGGCCATTAAGCATCTACCTGAAATGTTAGCTTCTTCCAACAGATAGAAAACATATATATTGTCTTCCCTGATTCCTTTAAAGATAGTACTACCAGTTGAGCTATCAACTATAGTACATTTGTCTTTGCCAAAGCTGATACCATAACCATGATCAGCTAGATGACTTATGCTGAGCAGATTATGTTTCAACTCGGTAACCAGACAGACATCTTTAATCACTGGATAGGGAGACTTACCAACATCGCCGATACCAATAATATACCCTTTCAAATTATTACCGAAGGAAACATAACCTTCCTTCTTCTTCTTCGACAGTGTTGCAAATAGGGTAGCGTCACCGGTCATATGCCGTGAGCAACCGCTGTCGAGGATCCATTTGCTTCTAGCATGTGAAGGGTGTTCCACCTATAAAATAGTTTACAGATGAAACCTTTGGTACCCATTTCTTGTAGGGTCCTGAATTGTTAGCTTTAGGTATCCAAGCATAAACATTTAAATCTACAAGCTTTCTCATTCTACATGCAGATGATATATGACCAATGAGGCCACAATAATGACATTGTGCATGTCGAGTGTTGAAAGCTGAGTGGTGTGCATGGTTGGTAGGTTTGGGTTTTCTAGTATAGAAGAATGCATACCTGTGATCATGTTTGGGCTTAACCTTTTGGGGAAAAGGTTTTATATGGTTTGGTCTGACAGTGTTTGGCTTGGGAATGTTCCGAATTCTCGGTAAGTGACACGTGTTAGGATAGAAAGCAGCAGGCTCAGGCTGTTTTCCTAACCTAATTTCCAACCTTTTGGAAGTGTCATATAACTTAGTATAATCAGAAGTGAGTGATTCCATTCTGATTTGTGCAGTTTGAAGACTTTTCTTTTCTCTAGAAAGATCTTCTCTCAATTGGTCTATAATCTTGTCTTTCTCTTCGGATGACTGTTTAGTCTCGTGTAATAAGAGCTTTACAGAGGAAAGCTCACCAGACTCACTAACATTAGCTTTAACCTCAGCTAGTAGGTCGGTAAGTCTTCCTATTTCTCCTTTATACTCTTTGAGTACCTTCTTAGCGGTCTGATATTTACTACACAGTTTCCTGTAGTCAAGCATCAGGTCACTGAAGGCATCTCCTAATTGCTCAAAGGTGAAGTCATCATATGTTTCTACAGGTTCAGTAGGTACCTGATCGATTGCCATGAAGCAGATATTTGCAGCGTCCTCTGAATGTTCATCTTCTGAGTCGCTAGCTTCACTCTCATGCCATATGCTGGTGTTGGCATATTTTCGAGACGTTGATCTTTTCAGGTTGCTTTTTTCATACCTGTTGTTCTTCTTGCTCGATGATGAGTTGATGGGACAGTCCTTCTTCATATGTCCCTTCTTCTTGCAGCCATAGCAGACAACATCTTCTTGGTACCAGTTGTTGCTGTTGTTCTCTTTGACTCTTTTCTCATGTCTCATGAATCTTTTGAACTTCCTTGCTAGGAGAGCTTGATCTTCAGCATCAGATCCACTGCTGTCTGAGTCATCTTCAGCAGCTTTTCTGTGTTGAGCTTTGAGGGCGATAGCCTTCTCCTTTGGTGCAGGTTCTTCAAAATCTTGTAGCTCCAGTTCATGAGTGAGTAGTTTATCCATGAGTACTTCAAGTGACATTGTAGTGAGGTCGTTTCCTTCAATGATAGCTGTAGCCTTCGGAATCCAGTTCTTGGTGAGAGCTCGCAGGAGTTTGCGAATCTTTTCGTGGTTACTGTAATCTTTGCCTAAGGAGGACAAAGGGTTTACAATATCCAAGAACCTCTCGAACATTTGTGCGACTGTTTCATTTGGCTTCATTTTGAACGCCTCGTACTCTTGAGTAAGTCTGCTGACTTTTGACTCCTTGACTTGAGTCGTGCTTTCATGTGTAACTTCGAGAAGCTTCCACACACCATTTGCCGTTGTGCATGTAGATACCCTGTTAAATTCTGTTCTGTCTAAGGCACAAAAAAGAGCATTAATGGCACGTGCGTCAAGACTGGCCTTTTTCTTTTCTTCCTCTGTATAACTGCTTTGGGGTTTTTCAACCAAAACTCTCTCGACATTTATACGAGGTGGCTTCTGAAAGCCATCAAGAACAATAGCCCATAAGTCAAAATCAAGAGATTTTAAGAAGAAACTCATCCGTGTTTTCCAATAAGTGTAGTTAGTACCATCAAACAGAGGGGGTCTGTTTGCGGCCTGACCTTCACTTGTGAATTTCATAGTAGCCATGTGATGTGCTATGATCTAATAAATAATAAATAAATAATAGCACTGTTACCTCGCTTTACCTGTAACACCCGCTCTGATACCAATTGTAGGAACGATATAGTAAAGCGTAATACTCTAGAGGGGGGTGAATAGAGTTGGCAGCGGAATAATGCTAAATAAAAAATGTTAGCAACACAATCACAGTATATAATCACAGTTAAAATAATGTAAAGGCAGAGTTCAGAAATCAAACGCAAAGACAGCGATGTATACTGGTATCCCTCTGTTGAGGACTAATCCAGTCGGTAGAACTCTTGCTACCAGTTGAATCCACTATAGGAAAAACTGCAAGTTTTCTTACGAAGTCCTTGCAACTTCTACAACGCGAGCTTTGATACGAAGAACTCGTCCAACTTCAAATGTGACGAGGTATTCTTCAATCAAGCCTTCTGATTACAATCTCTCAGAAACTTCAAGACCGTACCGCACTGGCAAATCGACTAGAGGATTGTAACTGGCTTGGGATCTGAAAATGAAAGCTCTAGAAGACTCTTTGGAAGGCAGAAAGCTTTTTAGATAGAGAAAAGATTGAAAGTGAATGAGTGAATTGAAATGATCGAAATCCATCTCTATTTATAGGAATTCCAAAGGGAGAACTCTGTCAGAATTCGGGCAGAATTTGGGCAGAACTCGATGAGCAAATCTCGGTCAAATCCGCAACTGCAGGAGGACCAAGTTCCAGAGAATTTCAAAAATCAAACGGCCACCAACCGAACTCTGGCCGAACTCTGGCCGAACTCTGGCCGAGTTCTGTCAGGGTTAGGTTAGGGTTTTTAAAACAGATTTTTGGTGATTTTTGAAAACCTTTTTGTAAACATTTTGATAGGTCATTTTAAAAACATTTTAAACTATTTGGGAGTAGCCTATTTGCCAGTACGACTCGGTGTACAATGTATTCCTAGACTCAAATAAAGTGAAAAATTACATTGCATAGGAAGTACAGACTCAAGTAGGTAAACAGATCTTCAGTCTTGAACGGAGTGAATATCCAATCTTGCTTATGTCCAAGGAGCTGAGATGTCCCAACAAGCTTCGTATATCCAGACAGAGTTTTGATCAATTATTAAAATCAGGTTGACGATGACCAATGGGCCAACACCTCTGGGAATACATCCATAAACTCCCTAATGATAGGGTTTGGCGGTGCTGCGTCTCCGACTGTCGCACAACAGTTCGGCTCTAGGCTGATCTCCGGCCCTGTCCTCCTGACACTGAATGGTGCTGTGCCTGGGGGACTGAACAAAATACTACCCTCATAGCAATCTATAGATGCATGGGCATAGCTAAGCCAGTCCATCCCCAATATGATATCATAACCGGGGAGTGGCATCACAAAGAATCGCCCTCTGAACTCTCTCCCGGCTATAAAAATAGAACATCTATAGATTGATCTAATAGGCACTGGTCCTCCTCCCGTCATCACTCTACTAATCTCCGCAGTAGGTGTAGCTACTAGATGATATTTATGCATAAACTCTAATGATAGGAAGCTATGAGATGTACCAGAATCAAACAAACATACAGCTAGAAAAGTATGCAAATAAACATGACCTGTAATGACGTCAGCTAAGTAATCCGGCTCCGAAACCTGCTCCGGCTCAATGGCTAGACTATAAACCTTCCCCTGAGGTCCCTTCTGCTGCTGCAGATGCTGCCCAAACCTCTGCTACTGAGTCGGGAGTGGTCCTCTAGGCTTCGCCGCTGGGCAGTTCCGAAGCTGATGGGTGGCAGACCCACAAGCCAAACACTGACACAACCTCTTCCTGCAGACTGCAAAGTCATGACCTGGTCTTCCGCAGAAAGAACATATAGCTCCCTTCTGCTGCTGCTGCTGTCGGGGTCCCGGGGCTCGAACTGGCGGGGTCTGATGATGTGGTGTAGGGGGACGATAAGTCTGCTGGGGTGGCGTCGGCGCTCTCTGCTGGAAAGTCTGACGCTTGGACGGTCCCTCATGATGTACAGGAGCCGGCCTTTTACTAGACAGAAGACGCTCCTCAATGCTCCGGGCCAACTCTAGGCTCTGGTAGTAGTCAGTCGTACCGTTCGCCACTATAAGAATGCCAATATCTGGAACTAGACCATGGCAAAACCTACGGGTCATCTCCTCTGGATCAGCAACCAGACTAGGAGCAAAACGGCTCAGGCGACTAAACTCTCCCGTATAGTTATCAACAGAACGGTTCCCCTGCTAGATGTTCTGGAATCGTAGCCCCATGGCTACTCTAGCAGTGGTCGAGAAGAACTTCTTCTTGAACTGGGTCTTGAACTGGTCCCAGGTGGCTCTACCTCTCGCGAACAACGGCTCATTCCTGAACCAGATTCCTGCTAAGTCTATCAGCAGAAATCCTGCTGCCTCGACCTGAAGGTCATCCGGCATCCTAACTCCCAGAAGCTTCCTCTCTACAGAATCTAGCCAGTCATCAGCTACTACTATGCCCTCAGTCCCTGAGAACTCCTTGGGATTCAGACCCATGAAGTCCTTGACCGTCCCCGTTCTCTGCCGTGGCTCTACATGTGGTGGGACCACGGGACGTCCCTCAGAACGCTCCATGCTCTGGCGGAGTAGGGTAGTCTGCTCCTGATGGATTGTTAGGAACCCCTGGATTAGTGTGAGCAGCTGGGCCCCGTCGAGAGTGACGGAAGCCTGGGTGGGTATAGTGATAGGGGGTGGTGGAAGTATCGGGGCCTGCTGGGACTGGAATGTGGAAGGTGGTATCTGGGTCTGTGGATCTGTGGAGTGGGGGAATGTGGTAGGTGGAGATGTATCGGTCAACTGGTCAGCTGACTGGATATGGAGGGCCCCATTCTCGGGGGTAACATACTGGGATGAACGAGTAAGCACCATCTAAATTACATAAAAAGACTTATAAGGACTTGTTTAAAGTAAGCAATCATATGCAAGAAAATGTAATTATAATAGCAAACATGTGACATATTTCCTATGTTGCAATCCTAGCATTCCTCTAAGTGTTTTAAGCGTCTTCCCTAATGTTGTCTAATTACCTTAAGTTCCTAATTGCAGGCATGCTTGGTACAATAACGTAACCAAACAGTTTAGTCAGGACCTATATGGGCCACCACTAAAAACATGTCATGACCCGCTACCCAAATTGTTGGGCCAGGCCGAGTCATGCCCAGCCTACGTTGAGATAAAACGTAGTAAGCTGTTCATAAGACAACAGGATAAGACTAAATGTACTAACAGTTCTATTAGTGAAGAAGAATCATAAATGCTCCAAACACAAAAGTCGTCGTATATAGTAAAATATCCAAGTACAAATAAACTGAAATGTAAAACTGGATACATGTCCAGTTACAAAATGATATAGTCTAATACATGTCTGCTCTCAAAAGTCTAAGTAAATAAAAGACAACTAGGCGAGGTTCCCTGCAGAAACATCCTCATAAAGCAGAGCCGGATCCTCGGCAGTAATCCCATAATATGTGTCGCAGAGTAACTCCTCCTCAGTAAGGACACCTACAACGTTATCCTGTCAGGACGGGAGCAAGTACTAAATCTAGCAAACTAGCATATGAAACATGAAAATGAATATGAGAGGAATAACTGGAAAGCATGGCATCATATAGTCTATCATGGCAAGGACACATATGTCATAGAGACAGATGTATATGTAATGTTTAAAACTGTAGTAGGTACGTGATCGGTCAATAGATGTACAATGTGCTGGGGCACATAATAAAATGTACATACGTACAAGTGTAAAGGCGGTAGATGTACATACGCACAAATACAGCTTTGAGATAAGGCCTACGGCGTAGTAACATATAAAATGAAACTTTGCTCGGTACTGTAGTGGGGGATATGATCACGTACACTACTATCAGTTTCCCCATAACCCATATTCTAATCATATGAGAGATACATCAAGACTGTTCTAAGCATGGTAGTAACTGAAAGTACAACATGTAGAGATCTAACTTGCTACCCCAAGGACCAGCATTTAACATGGTGGGGTTTGCATTTCATTTATGTGACAATATGTAAAGTTCGTAGAAAGTACTTGCCTCTAGCAAAAAAAACAAAACAAGCTGCGATAACAATGCTATGGATGTCCAGTAACTCGTCGCTGTAGAAGTAAAATATAATAACTTAGTTTTACACTAAGCCAAAACACTAGGACACTAATTGGTGAAACACGACTTGTGACTGGGCACCTAGCCAAAATGATGACTTGGCATAGGAGACCAATGTGGGGTGACATACTATGTTAACTAACTTTCTAGGGTCTTTACACTAGTGAGGGATGGGGTTCAACACGACTAAAACTCCAAATAACACAAAAGCTACAAGTCGTAATTAATCAATAAATAAATCAAAAGATCATTGTGTTCTAACAATTTTTGAAGTAGACAAAAAGCCTAGTTTTTCTTAAAGTAAAGTACCAAAGTGATCCTTGTTAATCATAGAAATTTATTATAATTTTTCTGGAATTTATTAACCAGTACAAATATTTTATAAAAATCAGTTTTCCTAAGTATACAAAAAATGAGTTTTGGTTTTATATGCCAAACTAGTGGCAAAACAGTAAATTAAATACTACAAAATTTATACTAAATTAGCTAACTTAACATAGTATCTAAAAACTATTTTTCCATAATTTTAGCAATACTTTAAGTATTTTTAGAAAATCAAAAACAGCAATGCACACAATAATTAATTATCTGCGTATTTTGTCCATGTATATAATTTGAATCAAAGTTCAAATACAGGATCCAAGGCCATGAATCAAGTCCAATATGACTTGTACAGGTCTTGAATATGTGAAAACACATTTGGGCCCAAATACCCATGCTAGGCTTGGACACCAAATGGTTGCAGTAATTTAAATACAATAAAAATATAATTTGGTAATAGACAAAATAAATATTATTATCTTAATAAGGTAAAGTTATGCATATAGAAAATATACCTACATATGTTTTAAAAGTACATATATATATATGTAAGGAAAAATACTTAATTTATAAGGTATATATATATGTATAAATATATATACATATATAGGAAAATACTTAACAATAAAGTGTATATATATATTAATATATATATACATGAAAATATATACATATATACATAATACATACATATATGAATATATATATAAATACAAACATATTTATATAAAATTTACTAACTATAAAATATATACATATATATATAAATATATATATAAAACTGAAAAAAGAAAAAGAAAAAGAAAAGAAACAGAAAAGAAAAGAAGACAGAAAGGAGGGGGGCTCGAACCCTGTCCTCAGGAAGGGGGGGTGTTTTGATCACTGCGCGCTGGCCAGTGGGCCAGCGGCCCGCTGTGTTAGGAATAGGTTTTAGGTTAGTTATATTTAGTTTCAAATTAATTAACATATAAAAAAAATATAAAAACCATCCTGTGTCCTGACAGTTAAGGACACAGGTATCAACGTGTCTTCGCTTAGCACGACACGTACGACACGAGTTTCGTGTGTCCTCGTCTGCGTTCGTGTTCGCCAGGACACGGCGAACACTTTCGACCCAACACGAGACACGCACGACACGTCGTGACACTTGCAACTTACGTGTCCGGTCGTCGTAGGGGGGTTCGATGGTGCTGACGGGCGGAGGAGACGTCGGGGTCAGGGCCCTCCGGTGGCGACGTGTTCGCCTCACCGCGGCGAACCTTGTGACGGTGGTGGTAGGTGGTGGCTTGTGTCGTAGGGGCGGCGCTCGGGTCTAGCCGGAGCTAGGGTTCCGGTGGGGTGAGAGGGGGTGATGGGGCAGCGCTGGCGGTCGTGGGGGAAATTTAGGGTTAGGGTTTGGTCGAGGGGAGTGAGGGGGATTTTATAGGGCCTCTGGAGGCGGTGGGGGCAGCCGGGAAAGGCGGGGGCAGGGCGGTGAGTCGGTCGGGGCAGTCGTCGGGTCAGCGGGGGTTGGTAAGGGAGGAGAGAGAGTGAGTGACTGGTCGGGGGGGGGTTTGGCAGGTTAGCACAAAAGTCCCCCAAGTTTAGGAATTGCATAATCGATTTATTAGCGAGATAATACAAAACAGGATTTGCAAATCCTAATTAAAATATTTCCTTTTATTACAAACTGATATACTAACTATTCTAAAAATTGCAAAACATTATTAAAACAATTCAGAAAATTGCAAAATAATATTTTTTGTATTTTAAAACTCATAAAAATTCATTTAAAAATTCTGGAAAATTTCTAAAATCATATTAAATTATTTTAAAACCAATAATGATATTTAATAATTAATTAACACTAGTTTAATAAATTTTGAAAATCAGGGGTTGACAAGGCCATAGAGGACTCTACTGTCCCTAAGTCCGACAGAGGAAAACAGAACGATGTTGGACTTGCAGTGGCAAAGAGGGGCTCTATGTGGTCCAGGAAGAAGCCGAATAAAGGCACCAGAGTGCCCATACAGCCAAAACTGCCAGCCGTATGTAGAATGCCCATGCAGCCAAGACTTCCAGCCGCATGGAGGAGACTCATGCGGCCTAGACTTCCAGCCGCATGAAGAAGGCCTATGCGGCCACGACTGCCCGCCGCATGAAGACTGCTGATTCCAGCCACATATTATCCATTCCACGCGGCTCGGGCTCTGTCTTCGACCGCCTCTCCTATGGCCCTGATCTCTCATGCTCCCAAGAAAATGTGTCTGACTCTCTGCAGCAATACTTAGACTCTTCCTACTATGTTCCCTCAGGCGCTAGAGTGAAGAAGTCTAGGGCAGCGCGAGCTCGGCAAGCTCAGTCGGTTGTCCTAACCTCTGACCATCCGAGCGTTCCGCTTACTGTTATGCGGGCCTCTGATGGGAATTTATACAGAACCACTCGAGTCCAGCCCCCGACGGCAAATGGACAGAGTGGTTCCCAAAAGTCTTCCCGTAACCAGGGAGCAACCATAGTTGCTCGAGACCCATCTGACTTGCGTGACGTGATCCTTCACAAAGGCAAGAAAAGAGAAGGGGACTCGGTGTGCAAAGATTCCTCCCACAGACATCACTGTTCCCAAGTCATTGTCAACTGCTGCTGCAATAACGCGACAGTACGAGAAGACCGGCGGTCCGTCTTTCAAAGACTACAACAACCAAGTTCAGAGGATGATGCGCTTCCCGTCGTCTCCGGCAACTCTGCTCAGAGAATTCCCGCCAGCGGGAGAGGGAAGAAAACAAATATCTCCAGCCCGAGATTTTAACCACTGTGACCAAGAAACTATCATCTAAGCGGTTGCCTACCACCGAAGTTTTCCAAGGTACCCGTTCGAAGACGAAATCTACTACATTGGGAGATTCATCATCCACATCATTGGGGGTCGCTGGAACCGGGGGTAGTATTCCTCCGAACATCCACGACAATCAAGTATTCCAAGGAGATGAGCCCAGGGAAACGACTCTCCCAACAGATACAGCAGGTGCCGACGTCCCCGAGGATGTTCATGACTCTCAAGACGAGGCAAGCTCTGAAGCTGGGGGTACTATTCCTTCTGAGTTCAAACCAGAGGAAAACATTCCCACATACCCCGACGAGTTCTCTGTACAAGGGTATGATTCAGAGGGCACGTCGTCCACTGTCCCTTCCACTTCGGCTCCTGTGAGGACGGCATTCATGACAAACGACGATCAAGACGGTCCTAGTGATCGCCAACGCATCGACACTCTGGAGGCCATACTGCGTACCTTGGTCAAATCTGTGGACGAAATCAAAGCGGCTCTTCCAATTCTGCAAGAAAGGACTCCTGGCCAAACAAACTTGGGTTCCGCGGTTAATGCGGACTCGAACTCAGCGGCACCAAACCCGGGCGACAATCCTCCTGAAATATCGTCTTCCACCGCTGCGGATGAGGCCAGGGAGGCAAGAAGAGAGGTCCAGGAGCTCCGGACAATGTTTCACACACGGGAAACCTCCCAAGACCTCAGAATACGGCAACTATACCCTGCTGCATGGAGGGATGTCCCTTTCCCACCAAGATATAAGCCGTTCAACATCAATCCCTATGATGGCAAGACTTTCGTAAGTCGGTACATTACTTATTTCGAGGTCACAATCGACTATCTGCCCTATGACGATGCCATCCTTACACGATTATTCATTGGGGCATTGGAAGGGGTCGCCTTCGACTGGTACCGCAATCTGCCAGACAACTGCATCCATTCCTTTGCCGGCTTCAAGCATATGTTCTTGGAGAGGTTCTACGAAGTAGGACAAGATGTGACGATGTCCACCCTCATGGATGTTGTTCAAGGGGAGAAGAAGCTGACAAGGAACTATATTGAGCGGTTTTGCCAAACCGTAATGAAGTTGCCGTCTGGAAATCCGGATTCCTCCTCAATTGAAATTTGCCAAAAGAGACTGCTCCCAACAATCAGCCTCTGGATGGGGGAAAGTCAATTTAAGGACTGGAAGACGTTCGTCATCAGTGCCACTAGCACCGAAGATAAGTTGAAGAAGGCTCGCCAACTGGGATTATACATCTCGGAGGGAGAGGATAAGGGAAAACGCCCTAATGCCAACACCAACAACGGAGGTAATTCCTCCAATAACCAAGACAACAAGGGCAAACAGGCTATGGTGGACGATAAAACCCAGAAGCCTGAATCAAAGCCAGCTGAAAAGCAGTGGCCGCATATGACTTACTCCTTCGAAGATGGTCATGTCAAGCCCATCTTGGACATGCTCATACAAGGAGATAAAATCCAGCTCCCTCTACCTAGACGGGAACCTCGGTTGGCATAGATGGAAAGCCCCAAGTACTGCCATTACCGTCATTACGTCCACCATGCCACGCAGGACTGCTTCCAATTGAAGCGATATATCCAACATCTCATCGATTCGAAGGCTCTGGCCATTGATTTTGAGGAGGTAACCGTGGCAGCCATCATGGTGTCAGTACAGCTCGGCAGCTTCCCTCCGACAGAGACTTAAGACGGCATAGTACCCGTCCCTCGGGCGACAATAGAGATTGCTAATCTTCTACCTCCTCGAGATCAGGCTGCTGGTCTAGTGCCCCTCACCACATCACGAGGGAAGGTCATGTGGGTCCATCCGGACCTGGTACTTGATGTGACTCAACCCATACCACCCTCCACTGGCACGAAGAAGGATGGAAAGGTCAGATCCCTGGTGTTCGCCATTCAGAAGACGCGACACTATGTCATGGGACAAACCATACATATGATCTCACGAGTCAACCCCCTCAGGGTCCTCATGACCAAGCCAGGGGCACTCAGCTCTCGCTTTGCTACATGGGCGATATTGTTGTCTCCATACCACATGATTTTCGTCCCACAAAAGGCTATTAAAGGTCAAGCACTGGCAGACTTTTTAGCAGCCCATCCAGGTTCGGAGTCAACTAGGATATACGAAAAGATTCCAGATGAGGTTGCCGACTCACATGTGGTCTCTCATGATACCATATGGAAAATATTCTTCGACGGCGCTTCCAGAACTGGGCCCAAGGGCAACATCGTCGTTGGAGTCAGAGTGGTGCTGATTTCTTCCTCCGGGTTGGTGATCAATCGGGCTTATTCCCTCACGGAGCCCTATTCAAATAATGTAGCTGAGTACAATGCTTTGGTCATTGGCCTCCGACTTGCAAAGGAACTAGGGGTACAATACCTTGAAGTATACGACGACTCACAATTAATCGTCAATCAGATACGGGGTTCATATAAAGTCCGCCATAAAGACATGATCCCCTATCACCAAACGGCGATCAGCATCGTTTCATCGTTCGAAGGGTTTTTCATAGAACACGTTCCCAGACTACAAAATATCAAAGCCGATGCCTTAGCTGGCCTTGCCGCTTCCCTTGCAGTTCCGAACTATGCTCATCACTTGGTGGACGTGATAGGCCACGAACTGGTCTGTCCCAAGAATAATATTCAGTTTGTGGCGAGTCATTCTGCTCAGATGGTTGACAAAACACCAGACTAGAGACAGCCATTCATAGACTTTGTAGTCTATGGCATCTTACACGAAAACCCAAAGGAGGCTACCTATATCAGAAGGCATTCCCTCAGATTCTTCTACGATACAGAGACAAAAATATTATATCGACGATCCTACGATTGATTACTGCATCGGTGTTTATCAAATACAGAAGCCAAAGAAGCCGTACGCGAAGCTCATGACGGTGTCTGCGGGGCCTATCAGCCTGGTCCAAAATTATAAGACCGTCTTCGTTGGATGGGCTATTACTGGCCCACGATGGTAGCAGATGCGATAGACTATGCAAGAAAGTGTAAAGCATGTCTAGTCCATGCAGATTTCATCCATCAGCCATCCGAGTTTCTACATCCGACAGTGGCGTCCTGGCCATTCGAAGCATGGGGAATAGACATCATCGGTCCAATCACTCCACCTTCGTCCCGAGGACAACGCTTCATACTCGCAATCACAGATTACTTCTCCAAATGGGCGGAAGCTGTTCCGCTTGCAGAAGTAAAGACTTCAAACGTGATCAGCTTCCTCAAGCATCACGACATCTATCGCTTTGGACTGCCCCGAAGGATCATCCACGATAATGGTCCGCAGTTCGCGAGCCACGCCTTCTATCGGTTTTACGACAAACATCGAATCCAGAATGTTTCTTCAACGTCATACAATCCAGCAGCAAACGGGTTGGCAGAAGCATTCAACAAAACCATCATCAAGTTGCTCAAGAAGTTCGTGTCTTCTATCAAATACGACTGGAATGAGAAGCTTGGTGAGTGCTTATGGGCATACCGTACTACAGTCCGAACGGCCACCGGGAACACACCATTCTCCCTGGTATACGGGAGTGAGGCAGTTCTCCTATTGGAGACTCAAATCCCCTCGCTCCGTGTTGCCCTTACCTATCGATTGACGATGGACGATAGTTACCGTCGCCGGCTACAAGAGTTGGAGGCCTTAGATGAGAAGCGCCTGTTAGCTCAACAACGAATTGAGCTGTATCAAGCCCGAATCTCCGGAGCTTTCAACAAGAAGGTCAAAATCAGAACGTTTCAAGTAGGCGATCTTGTCTTGCCAGTTCGGAGGCCGATGGTCATGACTCACAAGACCGCCGACAAGTTCCAGCCAAAGTGGAAAGATCTGTTCATCATCGATGATGTATTCTCTAATGGAGCTTACCGTCTCGCAAAGCAAAATAGAGACTTGCTCATGTTGCCCATCAACGGCAAGTTCCTAAAAAAGTATTATGTCTGAAATGATATACCGCAAATATCTCAGACTGTTGAGTTATGTACCCTCCGATACCGCTAAACCCACAGTCTGCTTCCAAATATCTCAGATTGTTGAGTTATGTATCCCTTGGTACCGCTGAACTTATATTCGGCTTCCAAACATCTTAGATTATCGGGTCATGTACCCCTTGGTACCACTGAACCCACCAACATTCATCCTCAAAATATCCCAGATTGTAGGGTCATGTACCCCTTGGTACCACTGAAACCACCTACATTCATCCTCAAAATATCCCAGATTATAGAGTTATGTACCCTATGGTACCGCTGAACTCACATTCTGCCTTCAAATCTTCCAAATTGTCGAGTTATGTACCCGTAGTTACCGCTGAACTCCCATCCTGGTCAATCTATATCGCATCTTTTGGGTAGTAGGTCTTGTATGATCATACCTCTGAACTTTCTTCCTAAAAGGAGCTCCTTCCTCATGATCCACTACCCGCACTTCCAGTACACAAAAAGGGTAACAGATCTACAAATTTTCTAAGACAACCATGTCGATGCTACCTCTGAGTTATTTTACTTCTATCAAAAATAAACCGCCCCCTCACATAGAACTTCCATGTCCTCATTACCTCTGAGTTGTTCTATGTACCCCTTCATGGAGCCCACTCCTGCTATGTCCTCATTACCTCTGAGTGGGAAGGCTCCATCGAAGAAATCCTTATATTTGCCATGTCCTCATTACCTCTGAGTAAATATGTTGGTTTATCTCTCGACTTATTATCTGTACCCACAACAGGAGTACGCCAATGATAATAGGTCCACAAATGTCTTCCGACGACCACAAATGTCCTCTGTTGACCGCCAATGTCCTCTGTTGACCACAAATGTCTGCAGTCGACCACAAATATTGTACTAAGTTTTCTAGTACATGACACTCTTTTCTTATCATGTCTTAGGAGCCCAGCTGCTCCCTGGCATTCTTTCAAATACCAAGAACTTCCACAGCCACCTCATCGTAAAGTTGTTCTAGGTATCCCTCTCAAACTTGTTATCCGTACCTAAAACCAAGGTATGGCCAGGATAACAGGTCCACAAATAGTCCCCCAGTGGGACAAAAACATCACAAACACAACAAGTACAGAAATGAAGGATGAGTCGAAACAAGCTCAGAATCCAAGGTACTACATTATCTGGGACTATGTCTCTATTACAAGACGGAAAAAGAAAGAAAAAGAACATAAAACAAAAGAAGAAAAAAGCCGACTATTGTTCAGCAATACATAATTCCATAAGACGGTCTCTCAACAGGGTAGTCGACCGCTCAAACCTACGTTTAGCCCGGCTCTCGGCCTCCTGATTCAGCAGTGCTGCATCTTCCAGGTGCGCATGAGCCCGCCAGCCATCCTCAAACTTCTTAAGAGCCCACTCTAGGTTAGCAGAAGCTCGGGAAACCCTTTCAGCGTCCTGTATTGTCAACTCTTTATCCACACGGGAAGCTTCAAGCTCAGACTCCAAGAAGGCCAGCTTCTTCTGAAGTTCGAGGATCTGCTCCCTTGTATCGATTACTCCACGGGAGGCGGCCGCTTTCCGAGCTCTGCAAAGCTCGCTCCGGCGGCTCAGCTGGTCGTATAAGAGAGATAAGTCGCCTAGGTCCTTTATTATGACCGGCTTGGATGTATCTCGCACAAGCCTTATCTTCTCCAAGGCAGTGGTGAGGAAGCCCCGCTCCTGATCTATTACTGCAGACAGATCAGTTTGCCGCAGCGTTCAAAATTGGGCCACAAGCTGATCAGCCTCTAACAACATAGGCTCCAGAAGTACAGCTATCCCCTCCCCGCCAGGAAGGGTTTTAAGAATCTCAATTTGCCCATGAGCGCATTGTCGGGCCAGGGCATAGGGGGTCCCCCGCTCTATAGCAATACCGACTCCTCTTTTCAAATTACGGTAGAAGCTGTCAACCACATCATGTGATACCTCATTCGGAACTTCCGTAGAGGATGGCGTCAAAGGAAGTGTGGCTGGCAGTGTCGAAGAAGACGCAACAGAACTTGTTGTCCCTGCCATAAGAGAGATAAATTCTGAACGAAAGGATGCTTGAATAGCGGCTAATTCTTCCTCCGTGGCCCGAAGAGCTTGGATACTCGGTAAGGCTGAGAGGTCAACCCCCAAAGTCATACGAGCAGAGGAGGATGAAGGGACCATTGCTTCCTGTCCAGGCTGTGCCACCATCTGATCTCACGAACTCGATCCGGCGGGGGGCCTCTCAAGATAAATCGGAAGAGAAGGAGGCACGCTCTATTCCACCAGATTCCCGTTAGCAGAGCCTTCCCTGACAATATCCGTCATGGGCCGTGAAGAGGCAGGACCTATATGTCCAGAGCAACTATCAATCATCTTAACCCGAAGGATGTGATGATAGAGCGAATAAACCTCCTCACTGGTCAAGATCTGACTTAGCTTACCAGGGGAGGGTTGCGGTAGTTGAGGCTTGATCTCAGTGATCGTGTCCTCCTCACCGGCGACATCTGAGATGAATGCCGTGGGTTCCTCCACTCCAGCAGTCTCGAAGGTAGATGCAGTTGGGTCCACATCACCCGGCTCAAATCCAGCACCCTCAGAGATTGGCTCAGAAGGGTCCATATCGCCCTGAATAGAGACCTCCGCGACGGGAGGAAATTCAGTCGTCGTCGGGAGAACCCCGACAGCAACGATCTCGGTACACAGGTCATTAACCAAAGTGGCTATGACCAGATCATCTTCAGGAACATCAGCAGGTTCTGAGAAATCCTTTTCTTCTGACGCCTACAGAGAGAAGAAAAAATGATTAAGCAACAGTTCAGGGAAAAAAAGACCAAAGGAAAAGATGGCTGTCGTTCAATTCACCTCCGAAGCGGCATCATCACCTTTACCTCTCTTTTTAATGAACGGCACGCGGCGTCTTATCGCAGCCCGCTTCGTAGAGTAGGTTCTGCCACCATCAGTGGACACACGCCTGCTCCGCTTGTACGAAAGATCAGACGCGATAGGCGGCTGATTCGCCACCATCTCATCCGGCACAACAGGCGGCTGATCCGCCCTAGTATATTCCACAGGAAGGGGAGAGTTATCTGCCTCATGCTCATTATTCTCTTCGTCTACGTTTGTGGACTCCGAGTCAGGCACAGGAATCGCATTCGCCCTCCTCTTCCTCGTTTTAGACCCCTTGGGCTTCTCTGCCAAGCCGGTACCCACAATGAAGCTGGTACTCGGGTCGAAATTAACGGGAGGCTTGCTCGCCGTAACATGGTATAGGGCCGCCATATACAATATCTCTCCTGGCATCCCACCATCAGGGACTAAAAATGTGGTTCGGGTATGAACCGTGTCATAATAATGCCACGCTCTGATACCATCCAGCACGCTACCTTCAAAGCCCAGGCAAAAGCTGGGACTATCAAAGAATAACTTGCTATACCCAAACTTGTGAGCAAACCAGCTGGCAAGTAAGGCTCTAGGTAGACGATGTTGCGGTTACAATACACCAGGTGCGCTGGACGGATATTACGCAGCCAAATGAGCATCTTTTCAGGTAAGAGGAGAGGAGGTTCAGTACCATCAATATGTACGCTCTTTACTTCTTCAATAGTAAAATGAGGTACGAACACAAAAAGGTCATATCCGTCCACTCTCGCCAGCGCTCTTCGACAGGTCGACATGGTGTTGTACTTCCAGGGCTGATAATAGAATCAAAAAATAAAAGCGTCGTCAACCGTAACGCCATCTTCTGCTCCAGGCCTCATCAAAGACCGGTTGTGCATTAACATCCACCCCATCAGATAATGGTATGGCAGCTCTATGCGCTCAAAATCCATCGCTGTGTCACGGGCGATGACCTTGGAAGAAAAGGCACGAAGGCCATGGTGTATGCTGCACACCATGGCCGGAAGAAGAGCCAGCTTGACCCCGAAGACCAGCTTTACGGCGGAGAGGATGAAGTAGCGGCTGATCCTCTCAATAGAACCTACCCCTCCGGAGACTACACAGTTCCGTAGCCACACCATCAGGAATCCTACCAAAAGCCCCTTCTCCGACAGTCGCTGAGTACTATGATAAAATTGATTAAAGGAGTCGGTCTTACTCCCAAATGTGTCGTCCGTGGACCTTGATCTCTTGGCAGTTGACACCAAGTTTTGTACCTCCTCATGAGTTTGAGGATCTTGGGAAGAAACCTGACCTGAGGCACCAAGGATAAAAAGGTATGAGACCCAGGACCTGGAATGAGGAATGCTCTCCTCCGAGCTATCATCCTTCTTGATGACCATCTGGTGACAAGTGCTGTGATGACATAACAATTCCGGATACACGACGACGAAGCCCGGGAACTGTCGATCCAAATCCTCGAGCTCTTCGCTCGTAGGGGTATATACTTCAAAGACTTCTTTCCCCCAGGGTAGCTTGGAGATAACATACATCTCGTGGAGAACAAGTCCCAGTTTCCCTTCCGGTGTGAATAATGTTCCCGTCCGCCGGTTGTACATCTCTAGAAGAGCCATAAATAATGGTTTATTTATGGGTAGACCATGACAGGTGCCCCTAATGGCGTGGTAGAGGCCGATCTCACGCAGGGGAGTCGAATAATTCTGCAGAATCTACGTGGTCAAATTGGCCCATGCAGGGATAGGGTTTATCCAGTTCAACAATGCCAACCGGCCGACAGGATACGACCCTTTGCGAGCAAGCTGGTTCAAGAAGGTATCAGCCTGAGAAAATATGAAGTTAGGACCTATTACATTTATAAAGGTACCCGAAGCCAGTCCCATCACTACCGACTGACTTGTTCCCTTCCCGCATACGCTGACCCCAGATTCCTATTATAATGGATGTTTCCCACAAATATTCCCGACTTGCTTGGGGTCAAGGAGTCTACCATCTTTCTGTCCAGCGGTAATATGTTGAACCATGAGAGAGAAAAATGACGTTCTATCAGAGGGATATGGATCTCCACCCCGCCAAGAATGAAGTCCCAACTCTCGGATATATCCAGCACCCGGGTATTTTTTACAGACAAAGCATCCCCAAAGAGGAACGCGGGCTTCATGTATTCCCCCTCCAATTGCCCCGAATTCACCATGGCACAGAAAAAGTGAAAGGACTGTTTCTTGATAGCATTCAGCCTCTCCAAAGGCTCTTTCGGAAGCTGGTTCATCACATACTCGACTATGTGATCATATCGATAGTCCAAAGCCGATTGTGTGCGACCCACCAGAGGCTCTCCTACTGCATTAACTGGCAGATTCACTAAAGAAGGAAAGAAAGAGACAGATTAAAAGATGGCTAAACAAAACCACTTAGTGATTTTAGGCTCATGTGGTCCAGTCCACATAAGCTCATGCAACTTTGTTCAAATACGAGCTTATGCGGCTCTGCGCTCATGCGGCTATGTTTGAGCATAAGCTTATGCGGCACTAATTAGTGTAGGCTTATGCGGTCCTGTTTAGTGGAGCATTATGCGGCCCAATCCAGATGAGCTTATGCGGTTCTGCTTAGCGAAGTCTTAGGTGGCCCCAGCCAAAAGAGCTTATGCGGTTCTGCTTAGCGAAGTCTTATGCGGCCCTAGCCAAAAGAGCTTATGCAGTTCTGCTTAGCGAAGTCTTATGCGGCCTCAGCCAAAAGAGCTTATGCGGTTCTGCTTAGCGAAGTCTTATGCGGCCCAGTCAAAAGAGCTTATGCGATTCTGCTTAGCGAAGTCTTATGCGGCCCAATTTAGATGAGCTTATGCGCCATGACTTAGCAAGACCTTATGCGGCACAGTCCAAAGTGGGGCTTATGCGGTCTTGTTTGAGAAAGGCTTCATGCGGTTCGATTCAGAAAGTCCTTATGTTGTTCGGTTCATAAAGTGCTTATGCAACCCTCATGCGGCCCGGACATAGGGTATACCCCCATACGGCTCGGGAGGCACACGCAGCACAGTATGCGAAGGCGAAGAAGGCCCGCGCATAAAATATGCGACATAGCCATAGTTCTGAGTTCATCCTTACTAGCAATAGTGGGGTAGATGTCAGGGTGTACTTCAGGTACTGTGGCCGACGAGGAAGCTACTTTCTTGCCCTTCACCGCAGCAGAGGCAGCCTTAGAAGACTTGGGGGCCATCGTTGACCGAAAAAGAAGAAGAAGACAACAGTTAGGGCAAGAAGTGCTTAAATTAGGAGAGTTTCTCTCTCTAAAGTACTCTTATTTATAGGAGGCCAAAGTGGAGACACGTGGATCGATAATCGTTTCGGGTCGTGTGCTGCAGGCAAAATTGACTCCTCGAATTTCGCTCCCTCTCATAAAGGAGATTCACCCAGGGCATAAAATCCAAATATTTATTGAACCAACTCTTGGGATTCCTCCAAAAGATGGCTCTAAAACGAATTAAGGGCAATTAATGAGACGCACGCGTGGCAGGGAGCCCATACGGCTAGGGAGTCAATGCGGTCAGACAGGCTATACGGCCAAGAAGTCCATGCGGCCTGAACATCCTATGCGGTCAGCGGAGCTCATATAGCCAAGCTTCTTATTCAAAGTATTTCAATTTTTCAAATTGAAAACTTTAAAGGGGGTCTTGTAGAAGCATGGAAAAGAACAAGAAAAGCCTATGTGGCTCAAAATAAAAAAAGCCCATGCGGCTCAAAACAGAAAGAGCCTCATGCGGCTCAGGAATCTATCGGAGTCTCATGCGGCTCAGAAACTCTCCAATAGCCTCATGCAGCTCAGGAAAGAATCAAGTGGCCTTATGCTGCTTGCTTTTCACAGTTGGCCATAAAGTGACTGCTCCCCTTAAATGCTCTGACATAAAGTGATAACTCTGACATTAAAGCTGAAATGATGAACTCTGACATGACGGCGTGTTCCTCGGGAAACAAAAAAAATCTCCTATACAGCTAGCACGATCCACCAACTCCAAAGCTCCCTATGCGACTGCCACCCCCCTCATGCGACTGATGCTCTCATGCGGCTCGGATCGTGGAGACTATCGTCATGCGGCTCAAATCCTGAGAAGCCACCCCATGCGACCGCTGTCCTCATACGGCTCGGATCATGAGGATCATCTCCATGCGGCTTAAATACAAAAAGGCCATGCCCATGCAGCCTTGACACATGGTTAATCTTATGCGGCTCAATTGGAAACTACCCCCATGTGGCTCAGATTTCGGAGGCTACATCTATGCGGCTGCCACCTTCATGCGGTTCAAAACCTAAGAAGCTACCCTCATGCGGCTGTGGCTCGCGGTTATGACACGTGGCAGAAGATCAGTTTCTCCGTAATGATGGTTAGATACGTGGCATTAAATCAATCAAGATTTATTAACAAATCCTAACAACCAGATTTAGTGCAATCATCATAATTACCCGAATCAAAGCAGATTTATTACAATCACGTGGATTAAACACGTGGCAGGAGATCCGAGCTTCCAAAGATTCATGACAATCAACATTAATTGCCCATACAAATTTTACACAATCAGCATTAATTGTCCAGATTCGTTGCAATCAAGATTAGTGGTCCAGATTAATTGCCAACAAAATAGGATCAAAGAAAATGGCAATTAAATCCCTAAGCCGCCGATTTTTTTAGGGCAATCATTGCAAACCCTAATGATGACACCCGACCCCTATAAATAGCAAGGTGCCATTCCCTTGCAACGAGGAGAGGGAGATAAAAAAAGGAGAGATCCCAGGAAAAAATGACACACAGAGAGAAAAAGGCACGGACAGGAGGGTCTTCCCACATGCTCCGAGAGCATTTCTTCATCAGAGTCGTGGCTACGTCCGATCATCCAAGTAGTAAGGCAGAGTTGTCGTCGCTTTCCCGAGGCTCTATCGTCACCCCCAGAATCAAAACTAAACAATTGTACTTAGATTGCTGTACCTAGGTTTTCATTCCTAGGCTTTCTTTGTATGAGCGAGTTTGTATTGTGAAGTAATAGTCCAGTCCTCCCATAAAACTGTTCTATTCTTTTATAATCAATGGCAAATAGATAACACCTCTGAGTTGTTCTGTGTATCCCCATTTGGCCTACTCCTACCATGTCCTCACTAACTCTGAGTAGGAAGGCTTTGTTTTGACCCATATTTACTACGTCCGTATTACCTCTGAGTAAATATGTTGGTTTTCTCTCCACTTATTATCAGTACTCGTATCGCCAGTACACAAAAATGGTAATAAGTCCATAAAAATTATCCTAATCTATTACTCGCACCACCGGTGTACCAATAAGTAGTAGATCCATAAAATATCATTCGAATATATTACTCGTACTACCAGTGCACAAAAAGGGTAATAGGTCCATAAAATTTCCCAACGGAAAAAATGACCACGTCCATATTACCTCTGAGTTGTTTTCCCGTCCATCACAAACAAACCACCCAATACATAGAACTTTCATGTTGATAGCACCTCTGAGTTGTTCTGTGTATCCTCATTAGGCCCAAACCTATCACGTCCATGCTACCTCTGATAGGATTGCCACACCTAAACAACTCTACTTTCCATGCTTCTTATTCAAAGTATTCCAAATTTGCAATTTGGAAACTTTGAAGGGGGTCTTGTAGAAGCATAGAAAATATTGCTTTTAGTCCCACATCGGAAAGAAGAAGAAGAAAAGGCTCACTCCATTATATAAATAGAGCCCCTTTCCTCCTTTGAAAAGGGCACCAACTTCTCTTCCCTCCTTCCAACTTGGACTCTTCCTACTACGCACCTTCGGGTACTAAGTCGAAGAAGTCTAGGACAGCACGGACTCATCGAGCTCAGTCAGCTGTCCCAACCTCTGATGGAAAGTTGTATAGAACCGTCCGTGTCCAGCCCCCGGCGACAAATGGAGAGGATGGTTCTCAAGAGTCTTCCAACAAAGATCGAGGGCAAGTGCTTTTACTAGCCCCGCATCAGAGAGCAAACATGATGCCTACGCACTCGTATGCTCGGAATATTCGGGCCCACAAAATGAGTACAAAGGTTGACCGAGATGTCCTTAACTTACGAGATGTGATCCTTCACAAGCGCAAGGAAAGAAGGGGATTCTCTATGCCGCTCGAAATCAATATGGAGACTCATGCGGCTCTAAATCCAGAAAGCTTCATGCGGCTCAGAAAGCTTCATACGGCCCAAAAGCAGCAGGGGGGCTTATGCGACCCAAAATCAACATGAAACTTCATGAGGCTCAAAAGCTGGAGAGTTTCATGCGGCTCAAAATCCTTGGGAGCTTCATACGGCTCAGAAAGCTTCATGCGGCTCAGAAAGTTCCATGCGGCCTTATGCGGTTCAAAAGTCTGCCTATACAGCTGGCCATACAGCTGGCCATTATTACTCTGGCATAAAGGCGACAGCTCTGACAGAAATGGTGGGTCTAACAGAAAGACGAGACGTGACATAAAAAGACGAGAAAATCTTCATGATATCTGGCACAGATCATAAATTCCAAAGAAAGTTCTTTATGCTGATTGCATGTGTGACCCTCATACGACTCGGTCATGAGACCACCCTCATGCGGCTCAGACATGAAGCCAAGTTCATGCGGCTCGGTTGTGAGGCGACCCTCATACGGCTCGATCATGAGACCACTCTCATGTGGCTCGGTCATGAGACCACTCTCATGCGGCTCAATCAGGGAAACACTCTCATGCGGCTCAGTCAGGGGGACCACTCTCATGCTGCTCAGTCATGAGGCCACTCTTATGCGGCCCGGCCATGAGGCACTCCTCATACGGCTCGGCTATGGGATGGTCCTTCATGCGGCTCAGCCAGGATGCATCATTCATGCAGCTCGCCACAGAGTGGCAGTTGGGACACGTGGTAGAAGTTGACCAGGTCTTAGCAATTTTGATGTATTATAACCAACAGATTATAATAGTTCAGATGTATTACTACAAACAGATCAAGATTAATCTTAACCAATCTCCAACTGTCCACTTCTCAAGGTGCAGTTATAAGGATGTAGCTTAAAATTAGCCACGTGGCTGTATACCCCACTCATCATAAATTCCTATAAATAGCATGAGATTATTCCTTTTGCATACAAAGACACACAGAGCAAAAGACACAGATAGAGAGAGCATTTTTTCATCGGAGCCGAGGTTGCGTTCGATCGTCCAAGGAGTAAGGCAGAGTTGATAGCACTTTCTCGAGCCTCTACCGTCATCTCCTAGAATCTAAAGTAAACAATTGTACTTAGATTGCTTTTCCTAGGTTTTGTTCCTAGGCTCTCTTTTGTTCAAGCGAGTTTGTAATTGTGAATCAAACTTCAGTCCTCCCATAGAACTGTTCTGTTCTTAGATAATCAATGACAAACACATGGTACCTGTCGGTCTATGAATAGAGTTTGGGGCTCTGTTTGCTGTTAGGCTCGGCTGTGCACTGGAGGGTCTCCGGCGAGCAAGCGGCTGTTTCAGGCGGCTGCAGTCGTCGAGCAAGGTCGCCTGGGGCTAGGGGAGAGGTCGGGGATGCTCTATGTCGAAGACTTGCTAGGTTTCGATGGAAATCTTTTTAGAGAACCCCAACCCGAACTCATATATATGGCTTTTAAAACTATATTTTGATCAGTTTTAGTTTCAAATTACCTATTGAACTACACCATGAATTCTACTAGGATTTGGGTTATCCCGTGGAGAATTGGATAAGGGTTAAGGAGGTTCAAATTCGAAAAGATTTGATTGAGAATTGTTTGAGTTGGGAGCTTGCGGCTTGAGCTTTTCCTCTTTTCCTTGAGAAAATAGACATGGGGGCAGGTCGGCCTATTACAGCTACTGTTCACTAGGAACAGTAGCAGTTAATGTTTTTACTATAGTTTACCTATATACACTTGTGTATTTAGACCTAACCTATATAATAGCACCAAAAAATTGCAATAACAATTTCTAAAATCCAATAAAAATTATTAAAAAAACTATATATATAAATTGACAAAAAAATATAAAACTCTATGTTATATGTATAATAGCCAATACCCTCTATCTTAAATGTTAACTATTTAAGATGATTCACTAAATGTCAATCTAAGTAAATTATATAAACAATTTCCTAGATTATATATATATATAATAAATAAATAAAAATAGTAATAGAAAAATTAGGGGTTTTACAGTGATTGATGGTAATCTTATGGACAAGCCACATGATAGATACATGGACTCTGAGAAGATACAAATCAGTCTTGACGTAAGAGCGATGAATGACTACAAGAAAAATGTTGTTTCTTAATGGTTTATTCTCGACGATCGTGCGAAAACCGTCAAAGAAATGGTTTTTTTGACGGTTTTAACATTACATCAAGAAATGCCTTATTTTATATCAATTTAGCAATTTTATAGCATAATGGTTGATAGTTTTAGAGGATCCGTGAAGACACATTCTTTTATTTAGTGACGGTTCGGTAATAACCGTCAACCAATATATGTGCAAAAAAATTGGCACGGCTTTTTTAGCTCACATTATGGTAAAAAAATTAAATTTTTTATCGTAGATCTATGTTCAAGGTTGTCAATCAATCCCATTTTATTTATTCTCGATCCTTTCCTCTCCTCTCTATTTCTCCACCAGCAGATGGAGAAGTGAGCCCAAACCAACAAACCCTTCTTCATCCTCTCCCATCCTCTTCCTCCTCCTTTCTCTCTCATATAGATCTTTTCTCAATCCCAAAAGCCTAATCCCCAAATCCATCCAATGTCATCCCTAAAGCCTAAGCCTAGATTAATCGGGGGAAGGGGATCTTCAGATTGAAGCTTCCAGAGAGCTAGCGTCGACTTATCGGTGCTGGTCGACGAGGCTGGGGGCACGTCGACGAGAGGGACGACGAGCATGACTTGGATTGGCAGTAACAAGATCTGTACTGAGAGGATCAGGCTCCACTCTGGTTTAGTTCGGATCAAGACGGTTCGTTACCGACAGTGGTTGTCGATAACGTACGAAGGAGGCGATGGCACATCGACTTCGAGCTTCGGCGAATGATACCGAGGAGTCACTCGATGGAGCATCGGTTAGGTTGACTTTTTCGCAGTCTACTCCTCTCCTTGTTCTTCAGCATCTAGGTGTCAGCTTCTCCATAGTCGACTCCTCGTCGCTGGATCGGGCCAAATCCACGGCCGGATTCATCTGCTGGATAAATTAAATTTCCATCATATGAAGCATGTAAATTAAATTTTAGGCAGATTTTACATAGAAATAGTATAATATTTAAAATTTAGTTCAGTTTATTGCAGACTGGATGCCTTTTATGCTATTATTGTTAGGGTTTTTGATTTGGAAAGTTGAAAAGTTTGAGATATATAGTGGATGGTAGGAGAATGTTTGAATTTGATTAGTTTTTTTTACTCAAGAAGAATGGAAAATTTTTACGAAATGCTTGAGGTGAAGCATTTGAAGCTGTAAAACCCCTTGTTATTTTTGTTTTTAGGAATTATTATTTTTATAAAGAGAACCGAGAAATTTAAATAGTAAATATTTAAATAGTAAATATTTTATGTGGGATAGATGGAGAAATTTTCTACAAAAGAATTATCATTATTTAGAATTTAGTATTTGCCTTTAGTATTATTATTTTACGTCATACATTTTACAGTAATATTTTCTTTTAAATATTAAAGATTTATTTTATTTTATTTTTATAACATTTTATATAATTATTCATAGCCATGTGTTAAATTGAACTTTTTTTAAATTGTCATGTTATATTTATAAGAGGTATTATTTGTACAAAATAATTATTCATATATTTTAAAAAATTTCTATATATTTATTCAGTTTTTGGTGTATATATATATATATATATATATATATATATATATATATATACATCTAACACATCATAGAAATACACTAGCTATAGGTTACCCATATACCTATACATAGGTATAGCCACATTCACACTCATCCCGCATCGCCTCGGTGATCGCCCCAAACCCTAGCCGCTCCTTCGTTCCCGACTCCGGCTTGGCCTCTGGCCGGGCCGGCATCCCACCGCCTGTGGAGACACTCGCTCCATCGGCTATTCTCTGTTTGATGGCTAAGACGTTTGCCGAGGTGGCGGGGGGGACCCTACCGCCGCCCCCCTCGATTGCGATCAAATCTCCGTCCTTCTCGAGAGGAATCCCTGTGATCTCCTTCTCTGAGGAGGAGGAAACCATCCTCGCGGATCCGTTTAGATTCGCTCTCATTGGTAAGTTTTCTCATTTGCGCCCTTCTATGGACATGATTCGGAAGGCTTTCATCAACTTCAAGTTCGCAGGCCTCGTCCATGTCGGATCTATTGATCCCAAGCACATCCTTATTCGGCCTCAGGAGGAGGTGGATTTTTTACGCCTCCGTTCCAAAGATCTTTGGTTCATCACAAAGGCTCCTATGAGACCGTTTCGGTGGCACAAAGATTTCTCTCCCTCTGAGGAGTCCCCTCTAGCTCCTGTCTGGGTTTCTCTACCAGGTCTACCCGTTCAATTTTTCAACAAAAATGCCTTGTTCTCGTTGGCCATGGGAATAGGTAATCCTCTGCGGCTGGATCGAGCTACCGAAGATTTGATGCGTCCTAGTGTCGCACACATCCTCGTAGAACTCGACGCTAGTAAATCTCACCCTCCGCTTCTTACAATTCAGTTATCTAATGGCAGAAAGATCATTCAAAAAGTGGAATACGAGTCCTCTCCCAGGTACTGCTCATTCTGTAAACACCAAGGACATATTCGCAGCTCATGTAAAGCCATCCAGAAAGACAAACAGCCAATGAAGGAGAATATACCACGTAATTGTGATCCTGTGCATGAATTGACAAATGGTGAAGGCTCAACTCAAGCCCCTACAGTAGCCCCTACAATTGCAGGCAGCATAAATGACCAGGCACAGCCACCTATAAATGAACCACAGCTACCTACGGATCCCAAGGCAGCCTTAATTACACAACCCCCTCACGTGAACCCCCCCACAACTCCTCAGGATTCTTCCAATAGCGAACTGCCACGTACTTTATCCTCTCTCCAGGCTCAACTCAACCCCGACATCCCAACAGCTCCTGACGGCGGCGTCCTTCCAAAAGACTCGACAGATACTGTCACCTTGACAGCGACGGATCCCACCTCCATGGCCGTCTCAACCGAAGTCCCCGAGGACCCTGTCATACTTCCAACACTTCTCCCAGCTCAGCACATTTCCGGCCAAGAAGATTCTCCTTCCGATGACCAGCTCGAGGAGGGTGAAATTAATACTCAAGACAGGTCATGGGCTCTCCAGGTGGAAGACGAGGAAGCTTGTATAGCCCAAACAATGGCAGAAGTACACCGTACTACTGAACCCAGAGCTAAAAAGATGCCGTCGCCGCCATCTTCTCGCGTCCTTCGGTCGGTAGCTAAGCACCCTACAATCCCATCCTCCTCAACCTCCCCTGATGTTTGACATACTCTTTTGGAATGTTCGGGGTATAGCAAACAATATGACTCTTAAAAGAATGAAAACTCTTTGTCGTATTCATAAAGTACAATTCTTTGCCATTATTGAACCCAAAGTTACTCCAGATCAACTTTATTTTTACCAAGTCAAACTAGGCTTTCACATGGCCTTTATAAATGACAAAGGGAACATTTGGATTCTTTGTAGTAAGGACGGGCAGATTACTCTAGCCGACTCGACGGACCAATCTCTTTCCGTACTTTTTTTTATCCTCTGATACCGTCCACTGCCCTTATCACTGTTGTTCATGGCTGTAATACCAAAGAGGGGCGTCAAATGTTATAGGAATCTCAGCTGCAGCTTCAGTCCGTCTTCTCCTATCTATGGCTGATTGGTGGGGACTTTAATGTGATCATTAGTGCTGATGAAAAGTTCGGGGGCTTACCTCCCAATGAGGCATCTATGCAGGAATTCAGAGAATTTTACATGGCTGATGGGGTTGAGGAGGCCCCATTCGCTGGCAATCGCTTCACGTGGGTCAAATCAGTGGATGGCCCCGACTGACAGGGTTTACGCCTGGAGAGGGTGCTTATGGACAAACAATGGTGGTATTAGGCTCCTCTTACTAAATGTGAACACCTAAATTGCACGGAGTCGGACCATGCTCCTCTCCTCCTTCAGCTTCGTGCTAGAGCCGCTGTTCCTAAGAAGCCGTTCCGCTTCATATCATTTTGGCCCAACCACCCCTCATTTCAAACAACTGTTGAGCAAGCGTGGAGTTCGATTCACCATCATCATCCCATCCTCAATTTGGGTATGCGACTGACAGCTACTAGAAAGGCCTTATCTGCATGGAGTCATGCCACCTTTGGTGATATTTTTTAGGCTGTGAAAATTGCCGAGGATAGAGTGGTGGCAGCCGAAGTTGCATTCGAGAATGATCCTTCATTGCGCTCAGATCTCCAGAAGGCTCGAGCTCATCTCAAACACAGAATTCAAATTGAAGAATCATATTGGAAACAAAAGTCCAGGCTCAAATGGGATTTACAAGGGGATCGCATTTCTGGGTATTTCCATTCTTTTGTATCTAACAAGCGCCGTCGTTTACATATTCACCACATTCGGGGTGAGGATGGTTCAACTGCCACGGAGCTAGAGGCTATTCAGCAGATTGCTAATGATCATTTTACTAAGGTATTCCTCCCTGAACCTGTTATTGCTGATGAAGATTTTATGTCTGTTCTTTCTACCATACTTAATGAAGAGGACAATGCTGCATTGACTCAGATGCCTGATATGGAAGAATTGTTCAATACGGTGAAATCTATTGATCGACATAGTGCCCCTGGCCCAGATGGTTTTAATGGGGTATTTTTTATCAAATGTTGGCCTATAATTAAACATGATATTCTAGCTGCGGTTCAGATGTTTTTTGATGGCTTTTCTTTGCCTAAAGTCATTACTAGCACTCTCCTTATCTTGATTCCGAAGAACAAAAATCCTGCTTCCATTGGTGACTATCGGCCTATTAGCCTGTGTAACTTTGTAAACAAAATTTTCTCAAAGCTCCTGGCTAATAGGCTCTCCCCTATGATGATGCGGATCATCTCTCCTGAACAAAGTAGATTTATCAAGGGCAGGGAAATAGTTGATAATATTATCCTGGCACAGGAAATGTTCAGTATGCTAGGACATGATAATTAGGGACGTAATGCAGCCATCAAACTCGATATGAGCAAGGCCTATGATCGAGTTAATTGGAGATTTCTCTTCGCCACTCTTCGCAAGCTTGGATTCAATGAAACTTGGATCAACATGATCCTTTATTTGGTCAACAACGTCTGGTTCTCGACCATGATTAATTGTCATATATCAGGTTATTTCCAAGCATTTCGTGGTCTGCGCCAAGGTGATCCCCTATCTCCTATGTTTTTTGTTATTGCAGCTGAATCTTTGAGTAGAAATTTATAAAGATTATCTATGCAACGAGGATTTACTCCCTATTTCTCTTCCAGTGGATGCCCTAGAGTTACACATCTTGCGTATGCTGATGATTTAATCATATTTTTGGGTGGTGATAGGCGTTCGATACAACTGTTTACACAGGTCCTTTAACGTTATGAACGTGCATCAGGCCAGCTGATAAATTTGTCTAAATCAGCTATCTGTGTCTCGGAGGATTTTCTAGCGGAGAGGGGCACCTCGTTGAGTTTGTTGACTGGCTATCAACTCAAACATCCTCCAATTACCTATCTCGGCTGCCCCCTTATGAATGGTAGAAGGAATTCGGCTATGTTCGATGAACTCAAAGATAAAATACATAGCAAAATTGAAGGCTGGCATAACAAGACTTTATCGCCTGGGGGTAAGTTGATTCTCCATAAATCAGTTCTTTCATCCATTCCGATCTTTTGTCTTTGCTGCATGCAATCCTCCTATGAGTATTCTCAAGCAAATCGAAGCTATGTTCAGTAAATTTTTATGGGGTTCGAAGGATGGACATAGAAAACACTCATGTATTGGTTGGAATCAAATTGCTAGACCTCATGAGGAGGGTGGTTTGGGAGTCAGAAGATTGAAGGATGTTTTCGATGAGTTCACAGTTAAACTTTGGTGGAAGATGCGATCGCAGGATCTACTCTGGACTATATTCATGAAAAAGAAGTACTTCCCTCATATTCATCCTTTTCAGGCTTTGATCAACTCAAATGCTTCCCACATTTGGCGTCGCATTCTAGCAGGACGAGATATGGATGACAGGTTTCAACTGATCGCAGAGGATGATCTAGGCGTTGATTGGCTACATGGATCTACCTTCACTGTGTCCTCGACATGGACAGTTATTCGTTAACCATTCCCTGTCGATACACGGTTCAAAAATATTTGGAGTACATACATTCCCTCAAAATGGTCTATACTGTTATGGAGGATTCTACTTGGGCGACTTCCTACAGATGATAATATTCAAAGGCTTGGTTTTCAGTTTGTATCTTCCTGTCATTGCTGCCTTGATCCCCAACCTGAGAATATTCAACACATTTTCTTTGGAGGCGATTTGGCTAAGCAAGCATGGAGAACAAATCAATCTCTTCTTCGGATTCGTGGACGGGTGTCCAGCTTGGAGGACTGCTTTCAGTTATGGTGGAGAAGAAATAATCTCCATTATAAACAAATCTCGGTCGGAGCAATTTGCTGGGTTCTGTGGAAGAACAGAAACAAGTGGCGGTATGAACAATACAAATACAACGGGTGGCAAATTGGCAAAAAGATGGAGAGACAAATCGATAAGGCTACTGTGGCATGCTCTCATGGGCGGAAGAAACACTAGTTGTTGCTATTATTTACTTTTTGATTTTGAAATCCTCTGTACCTTTTGTTCCCGCCACTTATTCTCAATAAAGGTTCTGTTCTGAATATATATATATATATATATATATATATATATATATATATGTTATAGATAAAAGAAAAAGAAAAAGTAAAAGGAAAATACAAAAAAACCTTATTAGTGAACAATAGTCTACTGTTCAACAAACCCCAGCCGAGTCACAAGGGACCCGACCCCCAGTTCTGTTAAATATTGAGAGATAGCGAGAGAGAATCCCTTTCAAAACAAAAACCATAACTCCAAACTGCCACCCCTCGTGTCCCTTCACCTGTGCGTGCCCTCAGGACCACCGTCGGCTGGCCGTGGCGGTACCGGAGACGGCCAAATGTGCACTAAAATAGCAGCAGCCACGGAAAAGTAGAAGCAGCAAACGCTGCAGTGCGACAACTTTGGGACGTCCAAACTACCTCCACACTCGTCCGTTCTACGAACGAATTACATTGCTACGAAGTTAACCTATTCTTCTTCAACCCCAAAGGATAGATTCGAAGTAAATCGAATCAAAATCGACGTGAAGATCGACCGAAAAGTGACAAAAAATTGTTTCGAAAAGTAACAGAATACCAGTTCATAGACCCGTATTGGAAGGCGATTAATCGCCGTTCCATCGACAGTTTAAAAAAATCCCTAAATAGGTTCATAGACAGCATATACGAGATGGAAACTCATCCTTTAGTTTTATTTTTCATTAATTAGGTTATTGTTAATTCAGTAGCAATGTTTAGGAAAAATAGCTTTCGAAAAACCCCCAAAACTTAAGAATTCTATCGATACGCCGTCCGTCCTGATAAACTGGAGGACGTGGTCGCAACCCATGAGCATCAAAAGACGCATAATCGACGTATGGGAATCGAAGGAACTCAATTTTGTTATGCGTGCACGACGAAATTGAGACATATCCGTCGAGATACCCCGTATCGGTGTATTTGTAAACTAACACATAACTTCGTGCACATTCATCATCTTGAGATGAAACTTGCACCATCAGGACCGTATCATTTTTTTGGTCCTGTATGCCATGTTTGGTCCAATTCTGAAAAGGTCAACCAGAGCATATCATCCTATATTGTCATATTTCTTACTTGTCGTATCGGGAAGGAGAAGTACCAATTAGATGTGTGATCTGACCGTAGACATTGTTTATTTTCTGCAAGTAGACCTTGTAGACATTGTTTATTTTCTACAATTAGACCTCGTAGACATTGTTTATTTTCTACAAGTAGACCTCGTAGACATTATTTATTTTATGAAGGTAGACCTCGTAGATATTGTTTATTTTCAAGTCGACCCCGTAGACATTGTTTATTTTCATGCAAGTAGACCTCGTAGACCTCGCGGTGTAGTGTCCCAGACCAATCACACATCGAAAGAAGTACTTCAACATACTTAGATGGTTATGTTCCTCGTTTCACTCTTTTATATGTTTCATACATTTTTTGTCTCTAGTTCTTTGTATTACCATGTTATAATAGTTTCTCTCAACATGTATTTTATGGCTAACCTCTATTTTATAGTCATTAACATATACTGGAATTGCACTCAATGAATTGCACTTGTTCTATTCCTGACTGGAAATCAATATTTTTCAATTTAATCGTGAATATTGTTAGCCATGGGGAGATATGGGTGTACTTGCAGGCCAAACCTAAAGACTAATTAGATAGTTGACTATTTATTCAGTTATTCTTTATGAATTGTGAGACATTGTACCTTGTATCAAATGTAAATCTTTGAAAATTATAATTAAATTTTGTTATTGTGAATGAGCATTATTTGTAATTCTGAGCATTGTGGCTAGACAACGTTCTATCACCGACACTGCGGCGTAGGCTGGCTTGGACAAACACTCGTATCCAGAAAAGTTGGTACGGGTCGTAACAAGTTTTTATGGTTGCCCATGCAGTTCTATTTTTGCAAATTATGCGAACTCGTGAGAGTACTTAAGTTAGTCATACTATTGCGAGCCTACGACTAGGAAGTGCTCATTCACAATTAGGATTGAATTGATTTAAGGGAATGACTAGGACTAGGAGTCCCTTATTCAATTTGGCCGTTGGGTAGTTAAGGTTGTCATATAAGTCATGCAATTTAGGTAAGGAATTATTAAATTTAGATAGCTTGACAGCTCCCCATAGATACACTATTGCATTTGATATAACGATATGATCCAATGTGGATAGACTATTCACTTAGTAAGTTAGGCCTTCCTAGAATTAATATTATAACATTGATAAATTATTCAATTCTTTTTCTTTTTTTCCCACTTTTAGATATCATCCTCGTATCATAAGTCCGAATTTCCTATTTTATTCCCATTTTGCCAAAAGGAATTATTTTTATAATTTTTGATTATGTTATCCATATACGAAACTCGAGTTAGTTTCGATTCAAAGTTTTCCCTCAATAATTTGAATACCCGTGAATAGAGATAAGAATGTGTGTACTTCTCTTATCTTCAGTTATTTCCTTTATGATCAATCTTTTATTTTTAAGGATTGAGACTTATAGGACATTTACTCACACTTCTCCCATCTTGATCACCCAGGGATCGGTTCGAGTTATCTTTCCTGTCTAAGCCGTATCACTTATTTGTTCCATAAGAAATTTACTTTATAAAAGTCAATATTCTATTTTTCTCGTTGACTTTTGAGCCTAACATGACCCAGTTATCCATCTAGTAATCCCGATTTAGTTTTGTTTTATGTTGTCCTTCAATCCTTGAGTATGAGAGAAATAGAGAATTGGAAATTTTATTTCAGTCGTTCTCCTAGTCGATCGCTTACTTTTTAAAATTAATACCTAGATCATTGGATTTTCAAAATAGATACTTTTACTTCATGGACAGATACTTACGCTTTATATTATAGACAACTTGTTCGAATCTTTAGAAACTCCTTTGAATTTTACAGATATAGTTGGAAAAATATTCGTTGACTCATAATGGCAGGAAAGTAGCGCACTATCGCAATTTATTTGAATTATGGAAACTGTAGGATCATTATAGCCAGCAGCGCACTGGCGAGGCACATTCCCTAGAGTTGAAATTATTTCAAGAAAATGTAGGTTATCAAACATTGCTAAAACTGTCTTAGTGGTCCTCTTTTGATCTTAGTTACCCTTGTGTCAATATTGGATAGAGTTAATAAAATATCCGATATTATATCATATTAGAGTCACAAAACCAAGGGTTTACTACAGCCAGGTGTACACTGGCGAGGCATAAAATTCTTGGTAAAGTAACTTCAGACATGATTATAGTTTTCGGATACTATAGAGGTAGGAAAATGACTTGTATGTCCCATTGATTCAAAGCCAATACTAGTAAAAAAATTTATGAGTTGGGTAGTATGCCTCCCAACCTAGCATCATGTGGTTCTTATGATCTATTAACAAGGTAATGGAATGATACTAATAGGTTTACCTAGAAGATAGAGTTTAGAGGTCCCTAACCCATTGGACGACCAAGGCCTTAGATAAGAAGATAGTAGGATGACTGTACAAGCATGAACATCGGATAAGGCTTAGATCCTTAAGGAACTTGAACTACTTATGCCTTCTTTCAATCATAAATCTCGTATACTTATATTTCTGACTAACTTGACTGATACTGCTATTATAGCCTAGTTTTACAAGATTACTCTTTTATCGAGCTTGAATCAAGACATACGTTTATTGGGGACTCCCACTAGCATATTGTCTATTTAGAATCGGTGTATTATGGTCTGATCACCTTAGTGTATCGGTTCGATCTTCATATGACTAACCTACATGGATTGAGATACAGATGTCTCTAGGATCTCATCCGCAACTGCCACGACAACTCTCTTTGAATTATTGATCGCACTTGGAACCTCGTATTCACCTTCGATCCCTTCTCCCTTGAACCCGTTGTTGTTTCTTTCACTCTTATTTATTTTGGATAAACAATTGCTCATATTTGAGGAAAGATATACCCAGAATGTCCCCCTCAGTTCGCCATACCACTTATGACCATGAAGCTATATATATACAATCGCCTTCCATCTATTCGAAATCAGAGAACTATCTTCAAACTTAATTCATATCTGCCCTATCACATTATCTATTACGTCGTGTGGTATACTTTTCTAATCAAGAGTCAAGGGACAATCTTATGACTTTGAATTTTTCTAACCCCATTAATTCTAGAATTGTGTCTTAGTTTAAATTTCAAGAAAGAACTTTTCGGAAGTATATAGATTGTAAGACTTCTAGATTTTACAATTTTCTAGGATTACCGATTGACTAGGATAAGTTGGTTTCCATTAGGATGATAAATCAGTGCCTCATGAACACCCAATTTTCTAGGATTACCGTGACATTGATATTCGGGGAGCGAGACCAGTTATTACCTTCCAACAAATTCCACATACAAGATCTAAACGAGTCTACCTTCATCTAGGCATATCATGTCACACTCAAACACGTCCCCTTGTACTCTATTTTTATGATACAACTTTCAGGACAAAAAGGGCAACTATAAATCTTACCATAATACCAATATGCTTTCCGACTACAATTTGAGACTCAACCTCAACTCAAACCTTTTGACCCAATATATGGTTTTGATCTACTCGAAGCCCACTATGAACATGTCACTAGTGTGCCACTCAATTGAGTCTTCTTGTGCTACCTAAACACAAAAGTCACAGAAGGCACATTTTTGGGCTTTAGGAACCTAGTTAACCAAACCGACTGACAATTAGCCCAACCACCTCAATTGGAACCAATTCTAGGCTATCCTAACCTAATAGAATGGTATAGATCGATTTTATGGGATCTTTTCCAGTCGATATAGATTAAAATCTAAGGTTCAAGCAATTAAAGATTGATGTCCAATTAGGAAACCCATTGAGACCCAGTTAAACCCATCTATGCATATCGCCATATTTGGACTATAAAAACCAAACATTATGAAATAGGCTCCTACACCTATTATTTAGTCTACGTCTCATGGTCCACTAATCCTCCTTTTATAGATCCCTTACCCGTATCCCTTCATAGCGTATGTTATACGATGAATGGAATGCTATCGTACCAACTTGTTTCTGGTTATGCTTGACCAAGACCTCTCCTACTGTATTGATCAAACATAGTCAATATATGGGCAATGTTAAATAAACAGTACCTTGGCTTCCTATAGAGTTTGTGACTACGATCAGAAGTACCCCATGTCCTCATACATCTCCTTGAAATTCGATCTTCTTAGGAGTCATATTACTGTGCTTTCCATAATAAACAATTTATGTAAGTTGGGTAGAACCATGAACTTCCTATACTCTGTCTTTTAGAATGGGATGCCAAACTTGGATTCCGTACGTAACCATATTCTTCCATCGGGTTGGAAGTTGCGATACGATCTTCGTACTGCATTTTATATCCTTTTGCTCATGCGTTTAGATAACCACGGTAAATGAGAGCGACCTTGAATCTTCAAATCCATTCTATTATATAATCGTGTCTTGGATTGAACTTCGAGAACAGAAATTGCTGAAGTGTATAGGCAAGCCTCTCTAAGAACGTAGGGTCCTTTGAATCAGAAAATGACCAGGATAGATTGGTTCCAATTGAACAAATAAAATAGCGGTTCATAGCGTCCACTTCTATCTGTATCGATTGATAACCATACCGTGACTTTGATATTTGGAGCACAATACTAGCATTTTCCATCCAACAAACACACCTTTCTGTGCTCCATTTCCATTACACCACATGAATGACACAGTTTCTCTTAGAATAAACCATAGACGACCATTTTTGTTCCAATTGATCTTAATCGTACAATATCAACCCATCCCCTTAACTAAACTGGCTACCCATAATCTATGCAAGACCCATCACACCTATGACGTATGTATTCCACTCAAACAAGCACATGCCTCCTACACGATATCAAACACCAAACCGCACACGCTAGTTATTATGACTTAAAGTTTCCACAATGCATGTCTATTCATGCCTTGTCCAACTAATTCTGTAGCGAGGATTTTATGCTTATTATAGGACCTCATATCTTGACCCAAGAATTATCTTTCCCTAAATTCTTTAATCTCATCTCTCAGTTTTCCTTGTTATGGGGAAAAGTGAAATCCGTTGAGCCAACACGTTTTAATCATATTCAAACAAGATATTTCTACCATCTTGTTGAAAGCATGGCTGAATGGAAACGATGTTAGATTGTAATAATCATCTTATAGAAGTTACTGACCAAGAATGCCATGAAAATGTCTAGGTTCACTTAGAATCAGAGACTACGGTCAGAAATGTCCAATATTTTCGTACGTCTCCCTAGAAATCATCCTTCTATAGCCAACTCCTATAAGTTGGGTCGAGTCTGAATGAAGAATACCCCATCTTGTAGAACATGACATCAATTTGGATTTCGGTGATAACCACCTCCTTCCCCGTTTTGGAAATCGATTTACGAATTGACGAACCTGTCCTCCCTTGTATTAAATCTCTTTACTTTTATATATATATATATATATATATATAAATATATATATATATATATATATATATATATATATATATATATTAAGATTATTTTTAATTTCGAGGACAAAAATTTTTATAAGTTGGGTAGGATTTAAAACCCCCTTGTTATTTTTGTTTTTAGGAATTATTATTTTTATAAAGAGAACTGAGATGGTTAACAATCTTTGATTTATATTAAATATTTAAATAGTAAATATTTTACGAGGGATTGATGGAGAAATTTTCTACACAAGAATTATTATTATTTAGAATTTAGTATTTGCCTTTAGTATTATTATTTTACTTCATACATTTTACAGTAATATTTTCTTTAAAATATTAAGGATTTATTTAATTTTACTTTTATAGCATTTTATATAATTATTCATAGACTTGTGTTAAATTGAATATTTTGTTTAAATTGCCATGTTATATTTATAAGAGGTATTATTTGTACAAAATAATTGTTCATATATTTGAAGAAATTTCTAAATATTTATTCATTTTTGGTGTATATTTTTTTTTTTTTGGTGTATATATATTTATATATATATATATATATATATATATATATATATATATATATATATAGGGGGAGTCTTCGGCTTGGGGTGGAATCCTCCTTGGTTGCCGGCTCCTTGGTGGACGATGCCTTGGGGGGCTGCCCCCTGGCAGCCCGCGCCGGCCTCCGCCGCCGGCTTGCTCCCCCTGCCGCTCCCCTCTCACGGCGTACCTCTCCAGGCGGTGCTTTTCCCTCTTCCTGGCAGCCTTTTTCTGGTAGTCTCTCTTGCTGCCCGAGGTGTTGCCGCCCTCTCCTTCCTCGATAGCGCCGGCCCCGGCGCCCCTCGTCCCCCACTATTTCCCCCACCCCCCTTCATCAACGGCGCCGACGTCAACCTCGACGGCACCGGCGCCACCGGTCTAGGAGAAGCCCTCCGCCGATCGCTATTCTGTCCAGAGAGCCACCCGTTCCGGAACACCCTCCTCTAGTAGTCCCTCTCGATGCTCCGTCGGGTGTGCCTCCCCCATCCAAGCAAGTGCGTCTTCCCCCATCCCGGCGCTTCCCCCCATCCTGGTGCCTCCTCCTCTCGCCACCCCCCTTTCATGGTCGGTGCCCCCTCCAGCAGCGGCGGTGCCCCCCACCTCAGAGGCGGCCGTGTTTCTCTCGCTTCAATGGCTGGCGTGCGCCGGCGGCCCTGGACCAGGCCCCACCCCTCCAACCTCGTCGGCGTTCCTCCAATCGTCGGTGGCCCCCCCTCGTGGACTATGGTGGCCGCGTAGCGGCTCTCGACTCCGTTCACTGCGGAGTGGCCAGCCGCCTACGTCCAGGCATCTTCCCCGGCGCCGGTAGGTGGATCCTCGCCTGCGGTGGCGCCGTCCCCGTCCGGCCCTTTCCCTCCGCCTACCGATGAGCTCCGGCGATCCCTCCGCCTCATGCTGGAGGAATCCCCCCTCCGTCGCCGGTGGTAGGCCCCGTCTACAGACGCCCGAGTCAAGTGCCCGCCGTGGTTCCTCTACTCCTCCAGGCGGCCCCCCCTCTCTGCCTCCCCCGCGCCGGAGCCTACCCCCTCGTCCTCCCCCTTGGCGATGTCGACCCCCTTCTCTCCTGTCGCGTGCCCCTCGCTGGGATTCTCTTCCTCCCCCCAGAGTCGATCCCTCCTCCCTCCGGAGTCGATGCCTTCCTGTCTGCGGCTCCCCATCCGGCCGGATCGGGCCTGCGTGCAGGAGGGGGGAGGCTCGAGGCTCCTCGAGCCGCGCACCCTTTTCGGGCAGAGCGCCCCCGGGATGCGTGTCTTCCTAGGGCAGAGTTCCCACACCCCTTCCCAATGCGCGTTTCTCCCCCCCGGGTCTCGCGTGACGCGGTCATCAGTTAGAATTTGAGTTTTTGAATTTCAAATTTTTGTAAATTTCGACGTTTTTAGCTTCTACCTGTTTTTTGGAGCCCGTTTTGTGTTTTGTCGGCTCCGCACCTGCTGTAATGCTCTTACAGAGCCACCTTTAACTTTTAATAAATTCTTCCCTTAAAATATATATATATATATATATATATATATATATATAAGAAAAATAAAAAGTAAAAGAAAATTACAAAAAAACCTTATTAGTGAACAGTAGTGTACTGTTCAACAAACCCCACCTGAGCCACAGGGGACCCTACCCCCTGTTATGTTAAATATCGAGAGATAGCGATAGAGAATCCCTCTCAAAACCTAAACCATAACTCCAAACTGCCACCCCTCGCGACCCTCCACCTCCGTGCGGCCCCTGGACCATCGTCGGCTGGCCGTGCTGGCACCGGAGACGGCCAAACGTGCACCAAAATGGCAGCATCCGCGGAACAGTAGAAGCAGCAAACACAGCAGCGCGACAACTTTAGGACGACCAATCTCTCCCATACTTGTCCGTTCTATGAACGGATTGCACAGTTACGAAGTTAACCTATCCCTCTTCAACCCCATAGGATAGATTCGAAGTAAATCGAATCAAAATTGATGTAAAGATCGACCCAAAAGTGTCGAAAAACTGTTTCAAAAAGAAATAAGATACTAGTTCATGGACCCATACTAGAAGGTGATTAATCGCCGTTCCATCGACAGTTTTAGAAAAGTCCCTGAATAGGTTCGTAGACAACATATACAAGATGGAAACCCAACCTTTTGTTTTATTTTTCACTGATTAGGTTATTGTTAATTTAGTCGCAAAGTTTAGGAAAAACGGCTTTCGAAAAAACCCAAAACTTAAGAATTCTCCCGATACGCCATCCGTTCCGACAAATTGGGCGACGTGGCCGCAACCCAAGAGCATCGAAAGACGCATAATCGACGTATGGGATTCGACCGAACTCAATTTTGTTGTTCGTGCGCGACGAAATCGAGGCGTATCCGTCGAGATATCCCGTATTGGCCTATTTGCAAACTAGCCCATAACTTTGTGCACATTCGTCGTCTTGAGACAAAACTTGCACCATCAGAACCGTGTCATTTTTTTGGCGCTGTATGCCAAGGGTCCGATTTTGAGAAGGTCGACCAAAACGCCTTTTTGGCAGGCCAGCGACCCGATCCAACGGGTGAATTGTGCACGGCCGACTGAAATCCAACGTTGGACATACGGTTGGATTCATTACGTCAAATCGGACCTGTAGACATATGGTTTGACGTCTTTAGAGACAATAGATACTGGCACGCTTTTTGGTGCAAATCGGATCCAATGGCGGACATGTTTTGATCCGAAATTACGATTTTACCCATGTGTACAGAATTAGACTTTTGGCTAGACATTCTTAGATATTTATTTTATACCAAACGTATTGGTGATGTCTGTTTCAGCATCCGAGACTGTTGTGCGAGTTGAACTGCTGTGCGGCATACTGAGTAGTTGCTTTTATCGGTTTTACCAGCAAAAGACCCAGGCGAGAACATTTGTTGTTTGTTTTCGATATTGTTAATCACTATAGTTCATTATCAGTCATCTTAAACTTGATTCTTGACACGCTCATCACGCAGATACCATATATCATCCTATACTATCGTATTTCTTATTTGTCGTATCGGGAAGGGGAAGTACCAAGTAGATGTCTGATCTGACCGTAGACATTGTTAATTTTCTGCAAGTAGACCTCGTAGACATTGTTAATTTTCTGCAAGTATAACTTATAGATATTGTTTATTTTTTGCATGTAGACCTCGTAGACCTTGTTTATTTTCTGTAAGTAGACCTCGTAGTCATTGTTTATTTTCTGCAAGTAGACCTCGTAGACATTATTTATTTTCATGCAACTAGACCTCATAGACATTGTTTATTTTCATGCAAGTTGACCTCGTAGACCTCGCGGTGTAGTATCCCAGACCGATCACACATCTAAAGGAGTACTTCAATATACTTAGATAGTTATGTTCCTTGTTTCACTCTTTTATATGTTTCATACATTTTCCTGTCCCTAGTTCCTTGTATTACCATGTTATAGTAGTTTCTCTCAACATGTATTTTATGGCTAACCTCGGTTTTGTAGTCGTTAACATATATTGGAACTGCACTCAATGAATTGTACTCATTCCATTCCCGACTAGAAACTAACATTTTTCAGGTTGATTGCGACTACTCTTAGCCATGGGGAGATTGTACAGTTTTAAGATTATATAAAAATTTTAAGATTATATAACAGTTGGCCTCCAAATTCAGTCACAATATTGTACAGTTTTTATGGCCTTGAAGGAGTGGCAGACATAAACATATCGGCAACCATTTTCTTATTTGTAGGATCCAAAAAGCAGTTTTCTAGAATCACAAATAGAATTAGCCTTTTTTTTCATATCCTTAGGAATTGATGTATTTTTATTAGAGATTTTCCATTTACAGGGACTTTATGTTTCTAATGCCATTGGCATAAAACAGTCTGATGACTCAATCTTTTATGATTCAGGCTTCTTTGTAGAGTCAATGTCAGATCTAAAGAGATCCTTATCAAAATGTCAAGTAAAAAACCTAGATTGATACTGTCCTATCTAAAGGGGAGAGGATACAGGTTGTAAAAGCAAAGATGATGCAAAAGCTAATAGCAAATAGGCAAGACCAAGTTCCCTATTAGAATTATCCATAACTTTTTGACATTACTTCAAACTAATATCCAGAAGCTGACACTCGGTAATTTAAGGTGAGATGGAAGAGCAGTTGAAACTATTACAAGAACTAGTTCCTGAATCGAAATAAAAAATGATGGCATCTTGTATAGATATTCTCTGTTGGTAAGCTCTCTTTAATATACTCTCAAATTTTCTTTTCAATACAAGTTTGGCTACATTATTTAAGGCCATCAAAATTAGTATCATCATTTGCTTTTTTCTTCTTCTTAAATCTTAGTTAATTTTTGTCAGCACATGTAAAGAATTTATAATGTTTGTAATTAACATAGTCAACAATTGAAAGCTTGCATTTAAGTATCAATGGTATATATCTATATGTGTATCAATGTAGGAATATGTATCATGTTAAGTATGGCATGTGTATATATGTAGATTCAGTTGTGTTGCATAGACAATTGCCTATGTAGCAGTTATATGCAGGCTCTAGACTGAACCTACAGTTAGTTTTTTGTAGTCAGTAGCATGGGGAAATTCCATCTGCAGGAAACTGAAGTGGCAATGAGTGTATCTAGCCAGTACAATAGTTTGCATTGGATGAATATAACTTTGTAATCGGCATTTCAAACCAAAAATGATTTCCTTCCAATGTTGTACCAAAATTAATTTGTTACAAGAAGTTCAAAAATATCTGTATTTGCAATAGTATTGTATTTTATAATAATATTTCTTTTACGCTTTTGGTCTTATTAGTAGTCTACTCTTTCAAATGTCATTCATGATAGTTTAGTTGAGTTATTATACTCTCCTTATTTTCTCCAGGATATTGTTCTCTTATTTTCTTGTTGGTCAACAAGCTCATTAACATAAATTGGTAATTTGTGCTCGTGTTCTCTCAGGAACTACATAGAAAATGAAGGTGTTGTGAATATGGAAGGGATGTGCTCCGGCCGAGTTTGCTACTTATTTTGGTTTTATTTTTATAATTATCAGTTTTGCAAGTTTAAGATGTATAGAAACTACTTACTTTGGTTGGATATGTTTGTGGTTGCACAAGTGTTGAATGTGGTTGCACAATTGTTGAATGTTTATGGTTGGACGTGTGTTGGATGTATTGGAAGTTCTGGTGAATGAACAATATACAGTTTGTTAATATAAAATTTTGGTTTTATTGTTACTTGATGTATGTATATCTTCTGGATTATTGATATTATGTGTGTATCAGATTCATAATATATAATTATAAACGGAATTTTGGCTATACAAAATTTAGCTTCGTTTGATGGTCATAAAACGTCAACAATTAACTGAATCATATTGTAGAAAGGCCTTCCATTGACATTTTTAACTGTGAATAAATGATTTTCTAGCGATTTTTGCCCGTCAAAAAAATAGTTTTCTTGACGGTTAATAATCGTCATGTAGGCTAGAGTCAAGAAAAATTTTCAACTACATTGACGGTTTTTTAAAACTGATTTTTTGGCAGCTAAAAATGGTCAAAAAATATTTTAGATGACAGTTAATAACCGTCAAGAAAAGCCATGTCAGAGACCGTCAAGAAAAGTGAGAACTTTTCTTGACTCTGGCCTACTTGACGGATCCACAACCATCAAGATAACCCTTTCTTGACGGAGATTAACCATCAAGAAAACCCTTTTTTCTTGTAATGAATGCATGATTTTTTTTCTATTGATAAGACTAAGTTCAATAGTGTATCTACATGTACTACTTCATACGAAATCTGGAAACTTCTTAAGGTAACACATGAAGGAACTTCACAAGTGAAGGAATCCAAGATCAGCAGACTAACACAAGAGTATAAGGCTTTCAAGATGAAGTAAAATGAGTCAATCACACAAATATTCCCACGTTTCCTAGATATAACTAATCTTTTATCTTCTCTTGGTAAAGACTACAATAACCATGAAAAGATCAAGAAGGTGCTCAAAGGACTGACCAAGAATTGGAACCCGAAGGCAACAACAACAATTGAAGGAAACAATCTCACCATGATGTCACTAGAGACGCTGATGGGAAAACACATGAGCTTGACCTAAAAGACATTGAAGAGTCTACCCCAAAAGAAAAATCTATCGCCTTCAAAGTATAAGCTAAGAGATTCACCAGTGAAGATACGGATGACGAAGAATCAGATGGTGATGAACAAGCCCTACTGGTCAAAAACTTTAGGAAATTCTTGAGGTTTGACAAATCAAACAGAATAAGAAGGACATCTAAGAAAGCAATGTTGAAGAAACGATATGCTATGGATGCAAAAAGACCGATCATATAAAGAAGGAATGTCCAATAGCCAAGAAGAGCAATCGATATGAATGATCAAACAAGAAGTCAACAAATGGTTGTAAATACTCAAACACGAAAATCTGGCATGAAAGCGATGCTAGCAAATCAAAAGAGAAAGAAAGACACAACAATTCTGCAAATGTCTGCTTAGCGGCATTTGATCAGGTAGTAGATAATCCTCTTTACGATGACTTTGCTTTTGATAAACTCTTTGATGCTTTTAGCGATTTACTTGATGAACACAAAGGAGTTTTAGACAAGGATAAGCAATCTTGAAAGAGGTAAAAAGCATACGCAAAGTGGCTAGACTGCCTAATTTGTTGCAAGAAATAAATGAGATATCTACCTTAGGCAACACGAAAGAATTGGCTAACATTAAGCTAAGTCTTCATGAAGCCCAATGCACAGTTTATTAGAGAGAGAAGGACTATGCAAAAGTGCTTCTTCTGTATGATTCATAGAAGAGACAAAGAATAGACACTGAACAAAGGTTGAAAGACATAACTGAAAAATATGTAGTAGCTTGTTCAATCTCTAAAAATTTATATATAAAATTAGGCAAATAGGTTGCTCCTGTTACGCTTTCTAAGGTCTGTCCTACTACACAGTGTATACCAAATAGGGCACGATCAAAGAAAGCTCGTGAACCACATGTTCCACACAATCACCCTTTCACATACACATGGAAGACACAAAAGACTCATGTCTACATAAAACAAAAAGGCACACACTCAAGAATTAACTGCACATATTGTGGTCAATACGGGTATATATCACAGTATTGTAGAATCAAAATGCACGTAGACATGAGTAAATATACCTGGATACTCAAATCTAACCATGCTAGACCCTCAAGGAAATGGGTACCAAAGGTCACATCTACTAGTCTTGTAGGTGGGTCAACCATCTCATGATAGAAGCAAGTGGATCCTCGATAGTGGATGTTCGCAGCACATGACAGGTGACGCATCTTTATTCGTGACGCTATCGATGAAAAAAGAAGGATATGCCTCCTTCAGAAATAATCTGAGAGGTAATATAATAGGTAACGGTACTGTTGGTATATACCCCTATCCAGTAATAAAAGACATTTGTCTTGTAACAAAATTAACATAACATGTTAAGCATTAGTCATTTTACTAACAATGGTTATGGTGTTGTTTTTGATAAAGACAAATGTTATATATATAATATGTCCACTGGTAATTCAGTTTATGAAGGAATCAGGGAGGACAATATCTATGTATTATTTCTAGAAAGTATTAACAGTGCAGGTAAGTGCCTAGTAGTCAACAAAGATGAAAGTTGGCTATGGCATATGAGATTAGCAGATGCAAACATGGATACCATTTCCAGGCTATCAATTAAAAAATTAATAAAATGACTACCATAAATATCATTTAAGAGAGACATGGTATGTGCTGACTGTGAGAAAAACAAAGCAACCATATCTTCTTTTAAATCCATCAACGATGTAATTATTTCTAGACCTTTGTAATTGATTCATATGGATTTATTTGGACCTAGTAGAGTCGCCAATCTTGGCGGTAAGCTCTATGCTTTTGTAATCGTTGATGATTTCTCTCGATATATTTGGATTTTTATCAAACAAAAGCGATGCACACTTTGAATTTGAGATTTTGTAAAAAAAAGGTTCAAAAAGAATAAAGTTTCATGATTACTAGTATCTAAAGTGATCATGGAGGCAAATTCATAAATTCTGATTTTGAAACATTTTATGACACAAATGGTTTTTTTTTTGAGTTTTCTTGTTCTAGAACTCCCCAACAGAATGGTGTTGTGGCAAGAAAGAATAGAATTCTAAGCAATATGGCTAGAGTCATGCTAAACCAGAACAATCTTCCGAAATACTTTTCAACTGAAGCTGTAAGTACGGCTTGAAATGTTTTGAATAGGGAGCTGATTCGACCTATATCGAAGAAGACACCTTATGAATTATGGTTTAATCATAATGTAAATATTTTTTAATTTTAAGGGTTTTGGTTGTCGCTGTTTTATCCTGAACACCAAGGATAACTTGGGTAAGTTCGACTCTAAGGCAGACAAAGGAATATTGTTTGGTTATGCTGCCAAGAGTAAGGGATATAGAGTCTTTAATAAGAAATCTATAATTGTTGAAGAATCAATTAATATTTTATTGGATGAGCTCAACAGTCATATAGCAGTAACAGCTATAATGAAGACGCAAGGAAAACACCCAAGGCAACTGAAGATGCTGCTGATAACAAAGACTATCTGGAGAGTCTATAAAAGAAGATAAAATTCATTCCACACCATCCATAGACTCTTGTCATAGGTGATGTATCAAAGGGAGTAAGTACACATTCTTCTACTAGAGATATAGCTGCAAATGTTGCATATATTTCTCAGGTAGAACTTAAGTCAGTAGTAGATGCAATTTTAGATAAATTTTGGATTTATGTCATGCAAGAGAAACTTAACCAGTTTGAGAGAAACCAAGTTTGGAAACATGTTTCTAAAGCAATTGGTCAATCTATAATTGGTACCAAATGGGTATTCCGAAATAAACTTAGTGAGGATGGACAAGTTCTATGCAACAAAGCTCGTCTACTGGCTCATGATTATAATCAAGAAGAAGGGATTGATTATGACAAGACTTATGCTCTTGTTTCTAGTCTAGAATCCATTCGCATGCTTTGTGCATTTGCATATTTTTACGATTTTAAACTTTTTCAAATGGACGTGAAAAGTGCATTTTTGAACAATTTTATAAAAGAAGTTCTTGTAAAACAATCCCCTGGTTTCAAAGATTTCAAATTTCCCGATCATATTTTAAAGTTTCGTAAGGCACTTTATGGACTCAAACAAGTCCCTCGAGCTTGGTATGATCGCCTAAGTTCCTTCCTACTTGAAAATAGTTTTTTAAAAGGAAGAGTTCATACAACTCTATTTATCAAGTCTTTAAATGATAACATTTTATTAGTAAAAATTTATGTAGATGATATCATATTTGGTTCTACTAATGAACAATTATGTCCATAATTTGCTAAGGATATATAGAGTGAGTTTGAAATGAGTATGATGGGAGAGCTAAACTACTTCCTTGGACTAAAAATCAAACAAAGCACTCAGGGAACCTTCATCAATCAAGCCAAGTACACGAAGGCCTTGCTGAAGAAGTTTGACTTCGACAATGCAAAGCCTATCGGGACTCCTATAGCTACATCAACCAAGCTTGATATTGATTAAAGTGGCAAACCAGTCGACCAGTGTAAGTATCAAGGTATGATTGGTAGTTTATTATATTTAACTACTAGTCGACCTAATATCATGTTTAGCATTTCATATATAATAGATATCAAGCTAACCCTAAGAAATCACACTTATGCGCAGTTAAGCGTATCTTTCGATACCTTATGGTACTTCTATTGTCGGCCTATAGTATCCCAAAATGATACTATTTGACCTAATTTGGTATTCTCATACTAATTTTGTTGGATGCAAAGTAGACCATAAAAGTACCAGTGGTACGTGTCTGTAGAAGCATGGAAAAGAACATGATTGCCCATGCGACTCAGAACAGGAAAACCCATGCGGTTCAAAAATAGACGAGCTTTATGCGGCTCAAGAACATCATGCGGTTCAAAAGTCACCAACTTGGACATGCGGCTCAAGCAACACCACGTGGCCTTCTGTGGTTTGCTTCTACAATTGGCCATTAAGCAAAGGCCCTATTTAATGCTCTGACATAAAGGAGAACTGTCGGCTCTGACAGAAAGCTGCAATAATGACTCTGTCATCATGGTGGACTCCTAGGGAAACGAAGGAAATCTCTGACACAATCCATCAAACCCCAAAATCCTTCATGCGGCCTTGACACGTGGACAGTCGCATGTGGCTCAGGCAGAGGCCACCCCATGCGGCTCAGGTAGAGGCCACCTCATACGGCTCAGGCAGAGTCTACCCTATGCGGCTCATGGAAACTATTTTTATGCGGCTCACTGAGAAGCCACCCATCAAGCGGTCGCCTACGCTAATGCGGCTCAGATCATGTCCATACGTAGCCAGTCTTATACGGCTCAGTAGGGAACAGTCCTCATGCGGTTCGGATTTCCTAAGTGGCTCGCGGTTAAGACACGTGGCAGAAGATTAGTTTTTCCTGCGTTTCTACAGCTAGCAGCATAATAATAGTGGGACACGTGGCATCAAATCGATCAAGATTCATCAACAAATCCCAACAACCAGGTTTAGTGCCATCCTCACAATTACTAGGATCAAATCAGATCATTTGCAATCATGCAAATTAAACATATGGCAGGAGATCCGAGCTTGGCATAACAAATCATGAGGATTTATGACAATCATCATTAATTGCCCACAGAGATTTGATGTAATCCACATTAATTGCCTAGATTTGCTACAATCAGAATTAATGTCCCAGATTAATTAATCTTTAACCGCTGACTTCTCAAGGAGGCAATCATTGCAAACCCTAATGATCGCATCCCACTCCCATAAATAGCAAGGTGCCATTCCCTTGTAGAAAGAGGGATTTTTTGGAGAGCACCAGAGCACCTAGAGAGACCTGAAAAGAGAGCGCAGAGAGACAAAGTCACGCACAGAGGATTCTTTCCGAGCATCCTGAGAGCATTTCTTCTCCGAAGCCAAGGCTGCATCTGATCGTCCAAGGAGTAAGGTAAAGCTGCTGCCACTTTCCCGAGCCTCTACCGTCACCCCCCAGAAAAAATAAATAATTGTACTTAGATTGCTGTACCTAGGTTTTTGTCTCTAGGCTTTCTTTGTACAAGCGAGTTTGTATTGTGAATTAAAAGTCCAGTCCTCCGATATAATTGTTCTGTTCTTTTATAATTTATGGCAAACACGATGGCGACTCTGCTGGAAAAGAACTTCTCCACGGCTGAGGAGTTGGTGACGCAATCGGATGCAGCCAAACTTGGCTCCACACAACAGAAGATGGTCGTCCGCTTTGACCAACAAGCATTTGAAGAAATGCTCTCCGACGGGAGCGCTGGTCCGGTCCAGAAGCGAACCCGCATGAAGAAAGCTCGCAGGGAGTGGAGGCCAAAATCATTTGCTCCTCCCCAAGCTCTGGACGGAGTACTCTCTGCTGCCCAAGACGGCGAAGGCAACTCTCATACGGCCCCCACTTTAAGCCATAGAGGACTCTGCTGTCCCCAAGTCCGGTAGAGGAAAGTACTACGATGCTGGACTTGCAGGGGCAAAGAGTGATTCTATATGCTCCAGGAAGAAGCCGAACAAAGGCACTAGCCGCAGGATGAAGACTCATGCGGCCAAGATTGCCAGCCGCATGCATGATGTCCATACGGCCGAAACTGCCAACCGAATGCAGAATACCCAGGCGGCTAAGATTTCCAGCCGCAAGGAGAAAACTTATGCGGCCGAGACATCCAGCCGCATGAAGAAAGCCCATGCGGCTACGATTGCCAGCCGCATGAAGACTGTTGATTCCAGCCGCATGCTGTCTGCTCCACACGGCTCAGTCTTCGATCGCCTCTCCTATGGTCCTGATCTCTCATGCTCCCAAAAAAATATGTCTGACTCTCTGCAGCATCAATTAGACTCTTCCTACTATGTGCCATTACGCAGTAGAGTGAAGATGTCTAGGGCAGCACGAACTTGACGAGCTCAGTCCGCTGCCCCGACCTCTGACCATCTGAGCGTTCCACATATTGTTATGCGGGCCTCTGATAGGAAGTTGTACAGAACCACTCGAGTCCAGCCCCCGGTGGCAAACGGACAAAGTGGTTACCAAAAGTCTCCCGAAATCCAGGAAGCAAACATGGTCGTTCCGGACCCATCTGACTTGCGTGAGGCTATCCTCCACAAGCGCAAGGAAAGAAAAGGGGCCTCGGGGTGCAAAGAGTCCTCCCACGGACGTCACTGCACCCAAGTCATCGTCAACTACTGTTGCAATACCGCGACAGTAAGAGAAGACCGGCAGTCCGTCTTCCAAAGACTGCAACAACCATGTTCAGAGGATGAGGTACTTCCCGTCGTCTCCTGCAACTCTGCTCAGAAAATCTCCGCTGATGGGAGAGGGAAAAAGATAAACGTTTCCAGCCCAAAGATTTCAACCACTATGACTAAGAGACTGTCGTCTAAACGGTTGCCCACCATTGGAGTTTTCCAAGGTACCCGTTCAAAGACGAAATTTGCTACAGTGGGAGATTCATCGTCCACATCACTGAGGGTTGCTGGAACTGGGGGTAGCACTCCTCCGAACCTCCACGACAATCCGATGTTCCAAGGAGACGAGATGGGGTAAGCAACTCTCCCATTAGATACAGCAAATCCCGACGTCTCCGAGGGCGTTTACAACTCCCAAGACGAGGTGAACTTGGAAGCTGGGGGTACTGTTCCTTTTGGGTCCGAATCAGAGGAGAACATTCCTACGTACCCCGATGAATTCTCGGTACAGGGGTATGATTCGGAGGGTACGTCATCCACCGTCCCTTCCACTTCTACTCATGTAAGTACGACATTAATGACAAACGACGAACAGGATGGTCCCAGTGATCGCCAACGCATCGACTCTCTAGAGGCCATACTGCACACTTTGGTCAAATCAGGGGGCGAAATCAAAGCAGCCCTCCCTACGCTGCAAGGAGGGACGCCTGGCCAATCAAACTTGGGTCCCGCGGTCAATACAGACTCGAACTCAGCGGCACCAAACCCGGGCAATATTCCTCCAGAAATGTCGGCTCCTACCGCTGCGAACGAAGACAGAGAGACAAGAAGAGACGTCCAGGAGATCCGAGCCATGTTCTACGCCCGAGAAAACTGCCAAGACCTCAGGATGGGACAACCGTATCCCACTGCGTGGAGAGATGTTCCCTTCCCACCAAAGTATAAACCATTCCATATCAATCCATATGATGGAAAGACCTCCGCAAGTTGGTACATCACTTACTTCGAGGTCACCACCGACCATCTGCCCCATGACGATGCCATCCTTACACGATTATTCATCGAGGCATTGGAAGGGGTCGTCTTCGTCTGGTACCGTAACCTGCCAGACAACTGCATCCATTCCTTCGCAAGTTTCAAGCACATGTTCTTGGAGAGATTCTATAAAGTAGGACAGGACATCACAATGTCCACTCTCATGGATGTCGTTCAAGAGGAGAAAGAGCTGACAAGGAACTATATTGAGCGGTTCCACCAAACCGCCATGAAGTTGCCATCCGGTAATCCAGATTCCTCCTTAATTGAAATTTGCCAAAAGAGACTGCTTCCAACAATCAGCCTCTGGATGGGTGAAAGTCAATTTAAGGACTGGAAGACGTTTATCATCAGTGCCACTAGCGCCGAGGACAGATTGAAGAAGGCTCGCCACATGGGATTTGTCACGCCCCGACTTCCATAAATATAAATTTGGAGCGTAGTACATCTCCAGGCTACGCACTTATACGATACAACACGTGCCGTACTTGCGATTGTCGCCTGTAAAGTCAGAGATAAAATATAGGTACAGGAAAATAACTAACAAATTCACTTCCAAAATGTCATTATCCAAAACGTCACTACTTCCACTTCCAAGAGTTCATAATTATACATCACATATCCACTACTACGTCTTATCATTAATTATACAAGTCATATCCAGTACTAAATCTTATCATTAACAAAAGTCTTCCAAGGATGCAGTCACTCGTAGAGATCCTTTTCAGCATACTGATCATCTGGAACTTCCTCCATACCTAGTGAACAAAACTAGGTCGTCAATACGACGAGCAAGCTCTCGGTCAAGGAAAGAAAGTAAGGCAAGAAGAATAATGACGCCAAAATATAAAATAGAATACATTCACCCAAATATCTTGAGCACCAACTAGAGTAAATGATACTGTCAAGTGTCAAGGTCGAGTAAGGTCTGAAGATGTAATTAAAACTAATAGAGCCAATACTAGACTTAATAAAAATGCATTGTTTAGAGAAACCCTTTGGATCATACACACCTAGTATCTCGGCAATAATCCCATTTGCCCGAGATCAGGATTATACTAAATGGGCGGTGCTTAGACTTTATCCGTCCCATTAGTATTAAGCATCACATATTTATGCGATATAACTAATAACACCTGAACCATTTCCGGTTTCCCAGAATCAAGTGTTAAAACAATTGTCGTATGACTTGGAATTTTCCAAGAATATCGGAACAAGCTACATTGGATATTACAGAGTCGAATTCGGGGATTCGGAATCCAATGGATACAGAAAATATGAAATAGGAAGTGTGCTAAGCCACACCCCGACAGACCCGTCTGGCCAAACGAGTGCCGAAAAAAGGAACTGATCAGTTTTAAAACAAGTAGTATTGCAATGAATTCGATGGTGTGATCCAACTAGTTTTCTCTCCCATCCCGATGCAACTACTCTAAATGATCCATTTAATTATATCGAGCTCTAATGTAACTTATCGTCTTGTGATGGAATCACAGGACAGAATATATAAATGGGAAAGAAGGAGAACCTAAAGCTTTGTAAAATTAGCTAACTCTGAAATTTCTAAGAATTTTCGGCAGAGTCTCCTTTGTTTTTCTTGAACCGAAAATTCTACAATGAGCACAAATGTTATAATAAAATCCGGGTACGCCGACCCCTTCGGTGGAGCAACCCTCAACACCGGAACCACGCAATATATTCAATTAACAAAGAAAGTAACTTACAATCATACACAAGGATGGCTAATTTTCAACAAGTATAGGTTCAAATTTTTATTTACAAGTCAACAACAAAAGTTAGAATACCTCTATTCATTGATGTTCGTTGACATGGGAATTAAAGATTTTTAGAGTATCAAACTCTTTACCAATAAAAGGTTTTTATGTAAACATAAGGGGTAATGTGGTTCGATAATCGACAAGTTGTGCATTCATAATTTAATAATCCTATTGTTACTTAAACAAACTAAGAATCACATTCATATTTAATATAAACGGAGACTTTGTTAAAAGATACAACTTAAGTAGCGAAAATAAAGATTTGTGTCTTTATACATCTCTAACTCATACGTTATATATATATATATATATATATATATATATATATATATATATATATTTTTAATATATATATATATATATATATATATATATATATATATATATATATATATATATATATATATATAGGTATGTTGTAAGTATTTTTCTATCATGACCTTTAGTTTTGGATATTCAATAAATATGTATTGTCAATTCACAAAAGCTCTATGTTGGAATGATATAAATCATAGTCATAGAAAATATTGAAGTTCTCTACTAAAATTATATTGATACCATTCAAAATAATTTACACAAGTGCACTATTTGAGGAAAAAATCCTAGTTTAACCTACCACAATTTCCACATATTGTAGATTATGTAGTCTTGCATGTGAGTATAAATCCATATATGTCCATACTATGATGTTCAAAAATTTTCTATAAATAATTTTTTCTTGACACAACCAAAAGATTTTCTACAACCTCAAACATGCACCAATGTCACTAGAAACAACTAAAATATAAATCTTGGAAATATGAGAATTCATAGAGTAAAATAAGAGGTTTAAGGATAGTAGAGAGCTTGCCTTGACTTGGGAGTGAACTTAAAACAAATTTAAATCCCTCCAAAATAACCCTAGAATTTAGAATCACAATATATAAAAAAAACAAATTTGGAGCAACTAAGGAAATGAGTTTAGAAAAAGGAAAAGAGAAGGGAAAGAAAAGTAAATAAAATTATACCTAATTTTCTTCTTGAGAAAAACTTTGGAGAAGAAGAGAAGTTGGAGGAGGAAGAAGAAGAAGTTAAAAGGGAGGAGAGAGAGAGAGTGAAAGGGGGGCCGGCCAAGAAATGGAGAGGGGGGGTTTGATATTTTTTTTTCTATTCCTTCCTTCTTTCCCTCCAAGAATGACACATGTCATTTCTTGAAACTTCCCAACCACAAACAAATGACAAGTGTCCCATTACAAAATGAAATTATAAAATTTATTGGAGGGTTTGGATGTTAATGGATTTATTATTGCATAATGCAATAATAAATGTTGGGGGGTTAAATTGACAAGTTGGTATTCCTATTTATAAATAAAATATATATATATATATATATATATATATATATATATATATATATATATATATATAAATACATGGGAATTAATTCTTTGTAGAAAGAATAAATTTATTTATTTATAAAAAGAATTTTTTTTTTCAAACTATGACACTCTACCCACCTTAATTAAATTCTGTCCTCGGAATTTAAGAGAACACACAAAGGGTCAGGAAAAAAAAACTACGGTACTGTAATCGTCGAAGAGATATGGATAATGTTGCCGCATGTCGTCCTCCTTCTCCCACGTAGATTCGCCAGGGAAGTCCTTGTTCCATGAAACTCGAACCAAGGATACTGTCTTATTCCAGAGAACCTTCTGCGTTCGATCTATGATCTCTACCGGCTTCTGTTGAATGCGCAGAGTTAGACCCACTGTTATCTCAGAATGGTCAAGTATGTGTCTAGTATCTGGCGCATACTTTCTAAGTTGAGAAACATGGAAGACATTATAACTCCTTCAAGTGAAGGTGGTAAGGCCAGTCGGTAAGCTACATCTCTGACTCTTTCCAAAACATCAAATGGGCCTATAAACCTTGGGCTCAACTTTCCTCTTGTTCCAAACCTGATAGTTCCCCGGGTTGGTGAGATTTTTAGAAATACATGATCACCAGCTTTGAACTCGAGGATCCTTCTATGTTTATCTGCCCACATCTTATGTCTGTCTTGAGCAGCCTGAAGGTGACTTCGAATTGCCTTAACCTTGTCCACAGTTTGTGTAACCAGCTCTGGCCCCAACAGTTGACGCTCCCCTATGTCACTCCAACATATTGGAGATCGACACTTCCTTCCATACAAAGCTTCAAATGGAGCCATCTTGATACTGGACTGGTAGCTGTTGTTATAGGAGAATTCTATCAGATGAATATGATCATCCCAAGATCCCCCGAAGTCTAGTGTACATGCCCTCAACATATCTTCCAGGATCTGAATTGTTCTCTCGGACTGACCATCGGTCTGTGGATGGTATGCTGAACTGAACTTTAGGTGAGTGCCGAGACTATCTTGCAAACTTTTCCAAAATTTGGAGGTAAATCGAGTATCTCTGTCTAAGACGATACTCACTGGTACTCCGTACTGGCCAACAATATTCTTTATATACATATCTGCTAGGAGTTCGGTAGATTGACCGACTCGAAATGGTAGAAACCTTGCAGACTTTGTTAGTCTATCCACAATCACCCAAATAACATTATTACCTCTTTTTGTTCTTGGTAGTCCAGATACAAAATCCATCGTTATGTGTTCCCACTTCCATTTAGGTATAGGTAAAGGTTGTAGAAGTCCAGCGGTCCTTTGATGTTCAGCCTTGACTTGTTGACATGTTAAGCACTTTGAGACAAATTTGGCGATCTCGTGCTTCATTCCGTGCCACCAGAAATTTTGCTTCAGATCCTGGTACATTTTTGTGCTCCCAGGATGAGTGGAGTATTATGAGCTATGAGCTTCAGACATCACTTCTATCCTGAGTTCTCCACTAGGTACACATAAACGACTTCCAAATCTTAAGGAACCATCTGGATGCTTAACCAAACCAGTTTGTAATACAGATTCAGTTTGTTTCCATAGCTTCTGCAGTTTCACGTCATCCTTTTGAGCCTCTTTAATTCTTTCGATTAAGGATGATTGCAGCTCCAAACTTGCCCAGACCCTATCTGCCACTGGGCAGATTACTTCGATCCCCATATTTCTTAGATCTTCCAATATTTCCTTGGGTGTGTTCAGGAAGAAAGCTACTGGTCTTCTGCTCAAGGCGTCAGCCACCTTATTTGCTTTGCCCGGATGATATTCCAATTTCATATCGAAGTCTTTAAGCAGTTCTAACCATCTCCGTTGTCTCATGTTCAATTCCTTTTGAGTGAATACATATTTCAAGCTCTTATGATCTGTATATATATTAATTTGCTCTCCATATAAATAGTGTCTCCATAGCTTCAAAGCGAAGACAACGGCTGCTAATTCCAGATCATGAGTTGGATAGTTCCTTTCATTAGTTTTCAATTGACGAGAAGCATAAGCGATTACCCTTCCATGTTACATCAGGACACAGCCTAGTCCTTTTCCAGAAGCATCGCTATAGATTTCATAACCTCCCGAGCCTGAAGGTAAGGCTAACACTGGTGCTGTAATAAGTCGCTCCTTCAGTTCTTCAAATGCAGCTTGGCATTTATCAGTCCAAATAAACTTTTCATCCTTCCGAGTCAATCGAGTGAGTGGTTCGGCAATTCTGGAAAAATTTTCCATAAATCTTCTATAATATCCAGCTAGTCCGATAAAGCTTCGAATATCCGCAACACTCTTGGGAGTAGGCCATGATTTTATAGCTTCTATCTTTTTGGGATCCACCGATATCCCTTCTCCGCTAACTATATGTCCCAGGAAGGAAATTTGGTCCAACCAGAATTCGCACTTGCTTAACTTACCATACAACTTCTCTTGTCGTAGAGTTTCAAGTACTATTCTCAAATGTTCTTCGTGTTCCTTCTCATTCTTTGAATAGACTAATATATCATCAATAAACACTATTACGAATTTGTCCAAGTATTTATAAAATATTCTATTCATCAGATCCATAAATATAGCCGGAGCATTAGTCAGCCCGAAAGGCATAACTTGAAACTCATAGTGTCCATAACGGGTCCTGAAGGCAGTCTTCGGTATATCTTCCTTTCTGACTTTGACCTGATGATACCCTGATCTGAGATCTATTTTTTAAAAATACAGTTGCTCCTCCGAGTTGGTCAAATAACTCATCAATCCTTGGTAATGGATATTTGTTCTTAATAGTTACTTCATTTAGTGCTCTATAATCAATCACCAGCCTTAGACTACCATCCTTCTTCTTCACGAATAACACAGGTGCTCCCTAAGGAGATACACTAGGTCTAATGAATCCTTTAGCCAATAACTCCTTAATTTGTTTACTTAATTCAGCTAGTTCTTCCTTAGTCATGGGATAAACCTTCTTTGCAATAGGTGGAGAACCTGGAATCAAATTAATATAAAATTCTACAGCTCTATCCGGGGGTATGCCAGGTAATTCATTAGGGAACACATCTTTGAATTCGGCTACGACCTTGGGCCATTCAATTACTTCTTGATGTTGGAAATTTCTTCCTGATGTTTGTTCAAATCTTTCTAATTCTTCTTCATCAAATTCTTTCTGATCTCTCACAAATTCATGTATTTCGCTATCAGATAAGGAAAATTGAACCTTTCCTTGGCCACAATCTATAATTGCAGATGTTGAGATCAACCAATCCATTCCAAACACTACATCATAATTGTTCATGGGGAAAACTAATAATTTGGCTTGGAAGCTTCCTCCTCCCATTTTTATGGGACAACTTCGACATATCCGGCTTACTTCTACCACCCCATTACCGGTAAGGATTCTTAACTTTTTGATCAGGGGTTGAGTTAATATATCATATTTAAATACAAAAGATGCTGATATAAGGGAATGTGTAGCTCCAGAATCAAATAAGACAGATGCAGGACTAGATGATGCAAGTATAGTACCTGACACCACGTCTCCAGCCGTCACTGCTTCATTAACATTCACCATGAAGGCCTGTCCATGCTTCTTCTTTTTCTTGTTGTAGTTATTTGGACCCGTATTTTGCGCCTGATGGAACTGGTGCGCTTGAGGTGGTAATGTTGGCCTCTGTTGATTTCCTTGTGCTTGCTGCCTGGGCCCACCTTGGCTAGCATTCCTTGGTCCATTCATATTGTTGATGGTTTGACGAGGACACTGGCGTATCTGATGTTCAGATGACCCACATCTGAGGCATCTGCCCTGAAGCTTCCTGCAATCATTTCTTGTGTGCCCTGGCTTCCCGCAGTAATTACAACTCTATCGATTCTTATTTTGTCCGGTTTGGAACTGCTTCTGCTGAGCTTGTCCCTGATTCCTTGGCTGGACAGTAATAGCCTCCAGGTTTCGCTTTTGTCCCCCTGACTTGGCATTATCCTCGTCATTTCGCATTCGTTCCTGGTCCCTGGCAGCCTCTACTACCTGCGCATAAGTGGTGCATGTGTATGGTGCTACACTCATCTTCAATTGGTTATTTAGTCCTTCCCGAAATCGGCTTATCTTCTTATCTTTGTCGGGTACCAGGTACGGGGCAAATCTGCTGAGCCTCGTGAATTCTGCTGAATACTCATCTACCGAACTCTTGTTCTGCTTTAAGTAAGTGAACTTCCTTTCAAGCTCCAGCTTGGCGCTCATAGGAAAGAATCTTTCTTCAAACCTTTTCTTGAATTCTTCCCAAAGCACCGTTTCATTGGATTCTTCTGGATGTATTGAACTCCACCAGTACTCGGCCACATCCTTTAGTTGAATTCTTACTAAAGACATTACGTCCTCTGGCGCAATTTTGGCACCTTTCAATAATCCTTCGGTGCTCCTAAGCCATTGGGCTGCTTCTAATGGGGTTTCAGTTCCCTTAAATTCTGGAGGGTTGACCTTTCAAAAATCTGAAAGATCCCCGGTCCTTGGGGCTTTGGGAACCTCAAGTCTTTCAAAGAGTCTTGCTGAAGTGGCTTGAGCTATCAGAACTTGTTGGGCATTGGTCTCCATGAATTGTCTGAAGAGTTCAAGGACATCGGTATTTCGTGACTCAGAGGTAGCTGATGCGGTTGCTAGTGTGTTAGGATCTGGTGATGTAGACATTATCCTGAATATTAAGAATATAAAACTCTTAACATGAGGATGAAAGATAGGTGGGTGACTAAACTACTACAGGAGGAAGAAAAATTTGCAAAACTAATATCAATTGCAAATCAGATAGATACAAAAGGAGCATATTTTCATTCATTTCAGAAGGATACAACGTACAATATGCTTCCATAAGGGTCATATATTTACAAGATTAACACTAACTAATCTTCTATCATCATACAAAACTATATATATATACATATATATACATATCTGTCGTGAAACAAAATGAAATACGACAAACAAAAAGATGGCCCCTCCCAGGCTCTAACCCTATACATACATATATCCACAAGTCTGTTGCTTAACAAAATATGGTATAGTAGAGCAAGGGCCCCTTCTTCTTCACCAACATCCTTGCTTCAGCCAAATATCGTCCTCTACCGTAAGGATAGTCACATAAGGGTTATCATCAATCCATTCCTCCATAGTCCCCTTATAATTGGTAATCTCAGGGTGTGCTCGCACATTACCCCTAAGGAAATACCTAAAATGTACTTCCGATTTATGGTACACCTCAGCTCCATCCTCGACCTCCCTAATGACCGGGCGTAGGAATCTATAGTAGAGTCCACACACTGGAAGGTCAATCCTGTCAACGTTCCAGCCCTTCCTAGCTCCCTGTCCATACCCATACATGGTGCGGTCACTACCATCCCAGTAAATAGATCGTAGGAATCGTCCCATTCCTGCATCCATGAATCTTCATATAAGTAACTCTTAATCAAAAGAATGAATCAATAATGATAATAATAACTTTAGCCACAAGATTCTTGAAATTTAGTAAAATGCATCTTTACTCCTTCACTAAACTTTCATGTTTATCATTCCTCCTCTCCTAGGTAAATCCGACCAGTCCAAGATATTCATGTACAACCAGTATCAAGCCCCTAAACCTATATCCTATCCCTTATTACCTAGACATGCATGGGCCACCACTAAAAGACGTATCACGCCCCGACTTCCATAAATATAAATTTGGAGCGTGGTACATATCCAGGCTACGCACTTATACGATACAATACGTGCCGTACTTGCGATTGTCGCCTGTAAAGTCAGAGATAAAATATAGGTACAGGAAAATAACTAACAAATTCACTTCCAAAATGTTATTATCCAAAACGTCACTACTTTCACTTCTAAGAGTTCATAATTATACATCACATATCCACTACTACGTCTTATCATTAATTATACAAGTCATATCCAGTACTAAATCTTATCATTAACAAAAGTCTTCCAAGGATGCAGTCACTCGTAGAGATCCTTTTCAGCATACTGATCATCTGGAACTTCCTCCATACCTAGTGAACAAAACTAGGTCGTCAATACGACGAGCAAGCTCTCGGTCAAGGAAAGAAAGTAAGGCAAGAAGAATAATGACGCCAAAATATAAAATAGAATACATTCACCCAAATATCTTGAGCACCAACTAGAGTAAATGATACTGTCAAGTGTCAAGGTCGAGTAAGGTCTGAAGATGTAATTAAAACTAATAGAGCCAATACTAGACTTAATGAAAATGCATTGTTTAGAGAAACCCTTTGGATCACACACACCTAGTATCTCGGCAATAATCCTATTTGCCCGGGATCAGGATTATACTAAATGTGCGGTGCTTAGACTTTATCCGTCCCATTAGTATTAAGCATCACATATTTATGCGATATAACTAATAACACGTGAACCATTTCCGGTTTCCCAGAATCAAGTGTTAAAACAATTGTCGTATGACTTGGAATTTTCCAAGAATATCGGAACAAGCTACATTGGATATTACAGAGCCGAATTCGGGGATTAGGAATCCAATGGACACAGAAAATATGAAACAGGAAGTGTGCTAAGCCATACCCCGACAGACCCGTCTGGCCAAACGAGTGCCAAAAAAAGGAACTGATCAGTTTTAAAACAAGTAGTATTGCAATGAATTCGATGGTGTGATCCAACTAGTTTTCTCTCCCATCCCGATGCAACTACTCTAAATGATCCATTTAATTATATCGAGCTCTAATGCAACTTATCGTCTTGTGACGGAATCACAGGACAGAATATATAAATGGGAAAGAAGGAGAACCTAAAGCTTTGTAAAATTAGCTAACTCTGAAATTTCTAGGAATTTTCGGCAGAGTCTCCTTTGTTTTTCTTGAACCGAAAATTCTACAATGAGCACAAATGGTATAATAAAATCCAGGTACGCCGACCCCTTCGGTGGAGCAACCCTCAACACCGGAACCACGCAATATATTCAATTAACAAAGAAAGTAACTTACAATCATACACAAGGATGGCTAATTTTCAACAAGTATAGGTTCAAATTTTTATTTACAAGTCAACAACAAAAGTTAGAATACCTCTATTCATTGATGTTCGTTGACATGGGAATTAAAGATTTTTAGAGTATCAAACTCTTTACCAATAAAAGGTTTTTATGTAAACATAGGGGGTAATGTGGTTCGATAATCGACAAGTTGTGCATTCATAATTTAATAATCCTATTGTTACTTGAACAAACTAAGAATCACATTCATATTTAATATAAACGGAGACTTTGTTAAAAGATACAACTTAAGTAGCGAAAATAAAGATTTGTGTCTTTATACATCTCTAACTCATACGTTATATATATATATATATATGTATATATATATATATATGTATATATATATATATATGTATATATATATATATATATATGTATATATATATATATATATATATATATATGTATATATATATATATATATATATGTATATATATATATATATATAGGTATGTTGTAAGTATTTTTCTATCATGACCTTTAGTTTTGGATATTCAATAAATATATATTGTCAATTCACAAAAGCTCTATGTTGGAATGATATAAATCATAGTCATAGAAAATATTGAAGTTCTCTACTAAAATTATATTGATACTATTCAAAATAATTTACACAAGTGCACTACTTGCTTGAAGAAAAAATCCTAGTTTAACCTACCACAATTTCCATATATTGTAGATTATGTAGTCTTGCATGTGAGTATAAATCCATATATGTCCATACTATGATGTTCAAAATTTTGCTATAAATAATTTTTTCTTGACACAACCAAAAGATTTTCTACAACCTCAAACATGCACCAATGTCACTAGAAACAACTAAAATATAAATCTTGGAAATATGAGAATTCATAGAGTAAAATAAGAGGTTTAAGGATAGTAGAGAGCTTGCCTTGACTTGGGAGTGAACTTAGAACAAATTTAAATCCCTCCAAAATAACCCTAGAATTTAGAATCACAATATATAAAAAAAAAACAAATTTGGAGCAACTAAGGAAATGAGTTTAGAAAAAGAAAAAGAGAAGGGAAAGAAAAGTAAATAAAATTATACCTAATTTTCTTCTTGAGAAAAACTTTGGAGAAGAAGAGAAGTTGGAGGAGGAAGAAGAAGAAGTTAAAAGGGAGGAGAGAGAGTGAAAGGGGGGGCCGGCCAAGAAATGGAGAGGGGGGGGTTAATATTTTTTTTTCTATTCCTTCCTTCTTTCCCTCCAAGAATGACACATGTCATTTCTTGAAACTTTCCAACCACAAACAAATGACAAGTGTCCCATTACAAATAAAATTACAAAATTTGTTGGAGGGTTTGGATGTTAATGGATTTATTATTGCATAATACAATAATAAATGTTGGGGGGTTAAATTGACAAGTTGGTATTCCTATTTATAAATATAAAATATATATATATATATATATATATATATATATATATATATATATATATATATATATATATAAATACATGGGAATTAATTCTTTGTAGAAAGAATAAATTTATTTATTTATAAAAAGAATTTTTTTTTTCAAACTATGACAGGATTGCACATCTCGGAGGGAGAGGACAAGGGCAAGCGCCCTAATACCAACGACAACAATGGTGGTAACTCCTCCAACAATCGGGACAAAAATGGCAAGCAGGCTATGGTGGCCGACACAGCCCAGAAACCTGAGTCAAAACCGGCAGACAAGCAATGGCCATAAATGACCTACTCCTTCGAAGACGGCCATGTCAAGCCCATCTTGGACATGCTCATACAAGGAGATAGAATTCAGCTCCCTCCACCAAGACGGGAAACCTCGGCCGGCAGAAATGGAGAACCCATAGTACTGCCATTACCACTGCTACGTCCACCATGCTACACACGACTGCTACCAACTAAAGCGATACATCCAACATCTTATTGATTTGAAGGCTCTGGCCATTGATTTCGTGGAGGTAAGCAGCCAACATGGTGTCCGTACAATTTGGTAGCTTCCCTCCAACAGAGACTCAAGACGACGTGATATCCATCCATCAGGCGACAATGGAGATTGTCAATCTTCCACCTCCTCGAGACCAGGCTACTGGTCTGGTACCCCTCACCATGTCACGAGGGGAGGTCATGTCGATCCATCCAGATTTGGTACCAGAAGTAACTCAGTCCACACCAACCTCCATTGGCAAGAAGGGGAGTAGAAAGGTGAGATCCTACCGCACAATCTCGACAGATGTCGAAGAAGCCACAGCTGTCATCACTCGGTCTGGTGCTCAATCCCAACCTACGCCAGATAACTCGGCGGATGAGCATTAGCTGGCCACTACTGACACTCTGGGACATTCTTAACCTCCGACGACCGACAAGCCTAGGTCGAAGGAGACTCGTTTTGATAAATCCCTCTGAAAAGAGGTACCTCATGGGCTGGAAAGGCCCTACAACTTTGACATCTTAGCGCAATTGGCCAACACACCGGCCAAATTGTCATTATACGAGCTCTTGAGACTCTCTAAGGATGTTCGTGCGGCTTTGAGCGACGCTCTACAGAACGCCGACGCATATCTAGCTCAGGTCAACCTCACGGGAGAGAGCCCGCATGCAGATCTCCAAGACATCGCTTGCACAGGAGTGATGCCCAACATTGTCTTCACTCCACAAGATATGCTCATCAAAACCAACCTACACGATCGACCGTTATATTACACTGGATACATCGGCGACGTAAAGGTGGATCGGATGCACATTGATCTTGGTTTTTCCTTAAGCATCATCCCGAAGGGTCTGTTACATCATCTCTGCATTCCTATGCATCGCCTGACGCCAACAAGCACCGCCATCAGCGGTTTCAATTCGGGCAGGAGCTACCCGATTGGGAAGATTCGCTTGAAGTGCCAAATTGGCGATCTTCAGTCAGAAGTAACCTGTTACGTCATAGATGCGGATACTTCCTACAATATCCTCTTGGGGTGCCCTTGGATACATAATTATATGATCATGTCTTCCACGCTGCACCAGTGCTTCAAGTATGTTGACAAACATGGCTTCGTGAGGACAGAATTTACCGATATCGATCCCTTCAAAGGGATCGAATCCTACTACTTAGACTCTTGCCTATACGAAAAGTCGAAGAGGCACCTTAGTGAAGGAGATGTGCAAGCTCATACTGAGACGGCCACAGGATCAGAAGAACCTCTGACGATCCACCTCCAAGCTCACAAACCTGGCAAGTCCGCACCCCTTACGGCCGCTCTGCGTAAGGACGCAATTAGGCTCTCGGCACAAGAAGGGTAAATGAAAATCTGGCTGCTAAGGTCCGGCCAAGCGCCAAGACCCACAATGGAGCCACTGACAATCAGACTGCCTAGAGTCGGCCATCCACAAAAGGAGAAGCTCAATCCGTCTGACAAGCCAATAACGATATATCTTCCCAAAAAGAATCGTCAGCCCGATGCAAAGTCTGGGGCTTCTAGCGAGCCAACTACTCCCCGCCCAACATTGAGTACCAAACTGGGGGTTGCTAGTTTGCCAATAACTCTAGTTTGGGGCTTCTAGCGAGCCAACTACTCCCCGCCCAACATTGAGTACCAAACTGGGGGTTGCTAGTTTGCCAATAACTCTAAGTTCTGCTCCACCAGCGGAACCCCTGATGATCAAGTTGCCCAAGTCATCCTCTAAGTCTTCAGTTATACAAGGGGTGGCCGAAGAAGAACCAGAACTGGCCAAGTATGTGGCCGCTCACACTGATGTTCCATCCGCAGATGATGTAATCCCGCTAGAAAAGATACCTTACTTTATCAATAAAGGGCTATCTTTGAACTACATCGAGCTTAATAAGCTTTGTACAATGTATGCAATGGAACATGGTATAGGCACTCACCAACATACACAGGTGATAAATGTTTACACCGCAAATCAACTTACTCCCGTGGAAGATGCTTACCGCATAATCGAGGGAGGGGACCATCCAATCATCTTCGATCGGAAGAATGATCCACAGCCCTTCACCATGGAAGAAGTCGATCTCGAATCGGATGCCGGGAGACTGCCTCTCTATCTATATAGCCCCCAATCCAAATATCTCATGCAAAAATAGGGGTATGATCTGGAGACTACGCCAGGTTTAAACTATGGCACTGGTCGACGATTACCTTTAAAGTCGCCGGTCCCGGCTGACAATCCACAGGACTACTACAACAAGACCCAATGCGGACTGGGATATGTTACGCCTACAACAACCCCTGAAAGATCAGATGAGGAATGCGACTGGCAGTCACACTCAACCGGATCACCAACTTCTGATTCGGATATCAGCATCGGGGATATATTCAGGCAGGTCTTGTCTGTCAATATGGCGTTCGCTGATGCTTACGAAGAAGGTAAAGACTTTCATGAACTCCTCGAATTAGAGCCATGGGCCCAACAGCTGGATTCACAATGGGAGAAGCGATTTGAACAAAGAGAGCCTCCTACTGAAGATGAGGTCATGCAAGTGGATCTAGGCAGCGACTCTTCTCCAAAACCAATCTTTGTTAGTAAAAGCCTGACAGACGAGGAGCAAGAATCACTACTGAAACTCGTCAAAGAATATATTGATGTGTTCGCCTGGAACTATGAAGACATGCCAGGGTTAAATCACGATATTGCTCTTCACAAACTCAACATTCGGCCAGATGCAAAGCCAGACAAACAACAACAATGACGCTTCCATCCAGGCATCATGGATGCAATCGAAGCCGAAGTCAACAAACTGATAGCTAGCGGCTTCATTCGTGAGGAGCAACATCCAGACTGGGTCGCCAATATAGTACCGGCCCTCAAGAAGAATGGAAAGATTCGAATCTGTATTGACTTTCGCAATCTGAACGAGGTATGCCCTAAAGATGAGTTCCCCCTCTCTATCATAGACATCATGATTGACAACACCTGCGGCTTCGAAAGTATGTTGTTCATGGATGGCTTCTCGGGGTACAACCAAATTAAGATGTCTTCCGACGACGAAAAGCATACATCGTTTCGAACACCAATAGGCACGTTCTGCTACACAGTCATGCCTTTCGGCTTAAAGAACACTGGTGCTACCTATCAGAGAGCCATAAGTATTATCTTCAGGGATCACTTGCGCAAGACCGTGGAGTGCTTTGTTGACGACATCGCCGTCAAAAGCCACTCTAAGGAAGATCATCTGCATGATCTAAAGACAGTGTTCGACCTAATGCGAGCGCACAATTTAAAAATAAACCCTACGAAATCCTTCTTGGACATATCCAGTAGAAAGTTCTTGGGTTTCATCATCACCTCCCAGGGTATCCACGTAGACCCTGAGAAGACGAAGGCAATCATGGAGATGGGTCCCCCGAGAAATCTTTGAGAACTTCGAGGCCTCCAAGGGAGGTTAACTTACATCAGGAGGTTCATTTCTAACCTCTCCGGGCGTTGTCAGCCATTCACCCATCTCATGAAGAAGGGCGTGTCATTCGTATGGGACGAAGAATGTCAGCGTGCCTTCAACAGCATCAAAGAATATTTGTCGAACCCTCCAGTCCTGGTGGCCCCGGTTGCTGAAAAAGCATTCATGCTCTATGTACGAGCAATGGAGCATTCCCTCGGCGCTCTACTAGCACAAAACAATGATGCAGGCCATGAGCAAGCTATATATTACCTCAGCTGAATGATGATTGGGCCAGAGTACCGATATACCGCCATGGAGAAGGAATACCTCGCCCTGTGTTCGCCATTCAAAAGACACGACACTATGTCATGGGGCAAACCATATATGTGATATCACGAGTCAACCCCCTCAGTGTCCTCATGACTAAACCAGGGGTACTCTGCTCTCGCCTCGCTACATGGGCAATATTACTGTCCTCCTACCATATGATCTTCGTCCCACAAAAGGCTGTTAAAGGTCAAGCTCTGGCAGACTTTTTAGCAGCCTACCCCGGCTCGGAATCGGCCAGAATATACGAAGAAATCCCAGATAAGATCGTTGACTCGCATGCGGCCTCTTACGATGATATATGGCGAATGTTCTTCGACGGCGCTTCAAGGACCGGACCCAAAGGCAACATCGTCATCGGAGTTGGGGTGGTGCTGGTTTCTCCTTTCAGACTGGTGATCAATCGTGCTTACTCCCTCATGGAACCTTGCTCTAACAATGTGGCCGAGTACAACGCTTTGGTCATTGGCCTCCAACTTGCAAGCGAGCTGGGGGTAGAATATCTTAAAGCTTACGGTGATTCACAGTAAATCGTCAATCAGATCCGGGGTTCATACGAAGTCCTCCATGAAGACATGATCTCCTATCACCAAATAGCGATCAACATCATCTCGTCGTTCGAGGGGTTCTTCATCGAACACGTTCTCAGACTCCAAAATATCGAAGCTGATGCCTTAGCAGGCCTAGCCGCTTTCCTAGCAGTTCTGAACTATGCTCATCAATCGGTGGATGTAATAGGCCATGAACTGGTCTGTCCCAAGAACAATATTCAATTCGTAGCAAGATATTCCGCTCAGACGATCGACGAAGCACAAGACTGGAGACAACCATTCATTGACTTTACAGTCTACGATATTCTGTCGAAGGACCCAAAAGAAGCCACCTCTATCAGAAGGCGTTCTCTCAGATTCTTCTACGATACAGAGAAAAAATGCTGTATCGCCGATTATACAATGGATTACTGCTTCAATGTCTATCAAATACAGAAGCCAAAGAAGCCGTACGCGAAGCTCATGACGGTGTCTGCGGGGCCCATCAGCCTGGCCCAAAATTATAAGATCGTCTTCGCCGAATGGGCTACTACTGGCCCACGATGGTAGCAGATGCGATAGACTATGCAAGAAAATGCAAAGCCTGCCAAGTCCACGCGGACTTCATCCACCAACCATCCGAGTTTCTACATCCGACAGTGGCGTCCTAGCCATTCGAAGCATGGGGAATGGATATAATCGGTCCGATCGCTCCACCTTCTTCCCGATGACATCGCTTCATACTTGCCATCACAGATTGCTTCTCCAAATGGGCAGAAGCTGTTCCGCTTGCAGAAGTGAAGACTTCAAACGTGATCAGCTTTCTCAAACATTATGTTATCTATCGCTTTGGACTGCTCCGAAGGATCATCCACGATAATGGTCCGCAGTTCGCAAACCACGCCTTCTATCGGTTCTGCGATAAGCATCGCATCCAGAATATTGCTTCAACACCATACAATCCGGCAGCGAATGGGTTGGCAGAAGCATTCAATAAATCAATCATCAAACTTCTCAAGAAGTTCGTATCGTCCAACAAATACGACTGGAACGAGAAGCTTGGTGAATGCTTATGGGCGTACCGTACCACAGTCCGAACAGCCACAGGGAACACACCAATCTCCCTGGTGTACGGGAGTGAGGTAGTTCTCCCATTGAAGACTTAAATACCCTCGCTCCGCGTCGCTTTTACTTACCAATTGACGACAGACGATAACTATCGTCGCCGGCTACAAGAGTTGGAGGCCTTAGATGAAAAGCGCCTCTTGGCTCAGTAACGAATCGAGCTTTACCAAACACACATCTCTGGAGCCTTTAACAAGAAGGTTAAAATCAGAACATTCTAAGTGGGCGATCTCGTTCTAGCAGTTCGGAGGCCGATGGTCATGACTCACAAAACCGCCGACAAATTTCAGCTAATATGGGAAGGTCCATTTATCATTGAGGCCGTATTCTCCAACGGTACTTACCGCCTCGTAAAACAAAACGGAGACTTTCTCATGTTTCCCGTCAACGGCAAGTTCCTGAAGAAATATTATGTCTAAACGACATTCTCCCAATTCCAAACTTTTGAGTTATGTACCCGCCGGTACAGCTGAACTCATATTCCAAATTCCAGATTATTGAGTTATGTACCCGCTGGTACCGCTGAACTCATATTCACAAAATCCCAGATTGCTGAGTTGTGTACCCTCCGGTATCGCTGAACTCACATTCTCCAAATTCTAGATTGTCGAGTTATGTACCCTCCGGTACCGCTGAACTAACATTCTCCAAATTTAAGATCGCCGAGTCATATATTCTTTCGTACCACAGAACTCAGATACCGACTCCAATTCTCCCAGATCATCGAGTTATGTACCCGCAGGTACCTCTGAACTTATATTCTGGTCACTCTTTCAGATAGTAAGTCATATATGACCATACCTCTTAACTTATTTCTCTGAAAGAGCTCCTCCCTCATAATCCACTACCCGCACTCTCAGTGCACAAAAAAGGTAACAGATCCACAAAAATTCTAAAACGACCACGTCGATGTTACCTCTAAGTCGTTTCACTTCCGCCAAAAATAAATCACCCCTCTACATAAAACTTCCATGTCCTCATTACCTCTGAGTCGTCCTATGTACCCCTTCATGGAGCCCACTCCTGCCATGTCTTCATTACCTCTGAGTGGAAAGGCTCCATCGAAGAAACCCTCATATTTGTCATGTCCTCATTACCTCTGAGTAAATATGTTGGTTATCCCTCGACTTATTATCTGTGCCAAAAAAAACCCAGGGTACGCCAAGGATAATAGGTCCACGAATGTCCTCTGTTGACCACAAATATCCTCCGTTGAGTCCACTCCTGCCATGTCCTCATTACCTCTGAGTAGGAAGGCTCCGCGGTAAAACCCCCATACTTGCCATATCCTCATTACCTCTGAGTAAGTATGTTGGTTCTCTCTCGTCTTATTATCCGTATCCTGAACCAGGGTACGCCAAGGATAATAGGCCCACAAATGTCATCTGCTCACTATAAAATGCTGTACTAAGTTTCCTAGTACATGCACATCATTTCTCATCATGCCCCGGGAGCCCAGCTGCTCCATGGCATTCTTTCTCCCGATACCCGGAACGTCCATGACCACCTTGCCGTGGAATTGTTCTAGGTATCCCAATCAAACTTGTTATCCGTACCTAAAACCCAGTTATGCCAAGGGTAACAGGTCCACAAACAAGCCCCCCCCAAGCGGGGCAAACACCGCCATAACACCACAAGCACAACAAGCAGTACAAATAAAGGGTAGAATAAAGCATACTCTATTATTCGAAAGGCGAAAGTACTACATGTTCTAGGGATAACGTCCCACTCAAAGAAAGGAAAAGAACGAAAACAAAAAAGAAGGAAAAAAGCCGTCTATGGTTCGACGGTACATAATTCCAGGAGACGGTTCTTCACCAAGGCGGTCCCCCGCTCAAGCTGCTACTTAGCTCGGCGCTCAGCCTCCTGGGACAATTGCTCCCCATCGTCCAAGTACATGTGTGCCCACCAGCCATCCTCCAGTTTCTTCAGGGCGAGCTCCAGGCCAGTAGAAGCTCGATTGACTCTGTCAGCCTCCTGGATAATTAGCCCCCTTTCGGTGCGAGCAGCCTCAAGCTCAGACTCCAGGAAAGCTAACTTCCTCTGAAGCTCAAGGATCTGCTCCCGCGTGTCAATGACCCCACGGGAGGCAGCCGCTTCCCGAGCCATAATATCTTTACGCTCGCGGCTCGAACATGAGACTTACATGCGGCACACATGAAGATGAAGGCTCGCGCATAAAGCATGCAACGTAGCCAAAGCAGTTAGGGTTTTAAGCTCACACAGCGTCCTTACCAGCAATAGGGGGTGGACGTCGGGGTGAACTGCAGGCACGTCGGCTGGCGGAGGAGCGGCCACATTATCATTCGTCGCCGCAGTCGAAGTAGAAGCAGCTTTCTTGTCCTTTGCCGCCGCAGCCGACGAAGACGCCGCCTTCTTATCCTTCGTCGCAACAGTCTTCTTGGGAGCCATTGGTGATCGAAGAAGAGGATGACAATCTGGACAGGAAAGGTTTAAATTGAAGGAGAGAGTAAAGAAGTTTTTTCTCTTAAATCCTCTTATTTATAGGAGGATAAAAGAGGGGGGCACGTAGACCAATAACCGCTTCGGGTCGTGTGCTGCAGGCAAAACAAAACCGACTCCTCAGATTTTGCCCCCTCTCTCATAAAGGAGATTCACCCAGGGCATAAAATCCAAAGATTTAATGAACCGACCCTTGGGATTCCCCCAAAAGATGGCTCTAAAACGAATTAAAGGCAATTAATGACACGCACACGTGGCAGGGAACCCATACGGCTAGGAAATATATACGGCTAGACAGGCCATGCGACAAAAAGGTTCATGCGGCCAAAGCATCCTATGCGGCCAGCGGAGCTCATATAGTCATGCTTTTTATTCAAAGTATTTCAATTTTGCAAATTGAAAACTTTGAAGGGGGTCTTGTAGAATAATGAAAAAGAACATGATTGCCCATGCGGCTCAGAACAGAAAAACCTATGCGGTTCAAAAATAGACGAGCTTCATGCGGCTCAAGAGCATAATGCGGTTCAAAAATCACCAACTTGGACATGCGGCTCAAGCAACACCACGTGGCCTTCTGCGGTTCGCTTCTACAATTGGCCATTAACCAAAGGCCCTATTTAATGCTCTGACATAAAGGAGAACTGACAGCTCTAACATAAAGCTGAAATGATGACTCTGTCATAATGGTAGACTCCTAAGGAAACGAAGGAAATCTCTGACACAATCTATCAAACCCTAAAATCCTTCATGTGGCCTTGACACGTGGACAGTCGTATGCGGCTCAGGCAGAGGCCACCCCATGCAACTTAGGTAGAGGCCACCTCATGCGGCTCAGGAAGAGTCTACCCTATACGGCTCACGAGGACTATCTTCATGCGGCTCACTGAGAAGCCACCCTTCATGCGGTCGCCTACGCTCATGCGGCTCATATCATCTTGTAACGCCCCAGTCCCAAAATACGTAGGACTAGGAACGTAGACATGCCAGCTGTATTCATACAAAGTATACTCCAATATATGGAAACCTCGTATGGATACATAAGCTGTAAAATGCAGTAGAACCATAACTAATCTCATCCACACAAAATAAATGAATAGAATATCTCATATAATCAACTATGAAATTGTTATTTGGTACATGTAGTTGGGCGGAGACAAATCTACTACCAACTATGAAAAAAATACATAACAAAAGAAAGATTTTGGCAAGCGAAGCAAAGACGATCCAAGTGCAATCATCCTCAAAGAAATAGTGATGGTTACGGCTAGAGCGAGAACACCTGCGAAAGACAATAGCACACACCTGGCGAGATAACCAGGTCCTCAGAGGGACGTAACAAGACACATAATAGCATGCCATATAAACTGAATAAATATTGCTCAAATAAATAAGTCAATTGAATTTATAACATGGTCCAATACACACCTATTGAACGAGCGTACCATCCCCCCAACCAAACAAGGACAGGAGATGGTAAACTAATTCACGGTGACGTATCTTTCCTTGCTATGAATCTAAAATGGTATTCGGACCCCAACAAGGTTCAATACCTTCTCATCGAAGTAGTAAGTCACACCTACAATCAAACAAGGACAAGATGTGACGAACTAATCTGCGACAAGTTATTGTTCTAAGCCACGGTCAGATACAAGTACCCAAACCAAAAGTACTCATACCTAACGGATAAAGGTAGCCAATCCATTCTAAGTAAAATGTTGTTAAGAATAATCCTTCCTACGCATGGACCCTGACTGAATAGGATCGGTATAGTCCCCCCTTGGGGCATTAGAGGCCCAATCAATAAGAGTATGATGTTCCGCAGAATCGTCAATGGCCGTCAGTAATCATGGGTCATCAACCCCGTATCTCCAGCGGAGAGTCCGGGTCACAAGGGAAGTGCATCGAAGCCCATACGCTAAGGAATTGTCCTCCCCGCCCAATGCCTATTGTGTTGTATCCCCAACACAAACCACTATAACCGCTAAGTCAAACTAGCATACAATCTCTATTAGCGTTTATTCCTATCGTACGGCTTGTACGTACTGGTGGCCAGCCAATCACGCACTTCCGTGTCCTACATACGACATATAACTTCGTGGTACAACGTGTCAAGGCCAATGAATGCAACACACAAGGTGGTCCCTTAAATCTAGGTTTAATGTGTAAGAAAAATAATACATAGCAGGAAATATAAATGAACAGTAAGTTCTAACAGGTGCCATGTATCACAGTTTTTTTTGCATAAAGAAAATAAATAATGCATGAAATATGAGCTAAAATAAATAAATAGCAAATGGCAAGGTGTCTTGCCTGGTAGGACGCCTGGTGTGCTGCGATGATCAAGGTGGCACGAACTGCGACTTTGGTACAACAACTATGCAAGGTGACCTCTGATATCGGTACGGACGGTTCCATTGGGTCCAGAAGGGTCAAATTAGTTAGGGTGGACATAAGGTAGGCTTGAATTGGGCGAAGGAATAGGAAGGATTTGGTTATGGACAAGAATAAATATTCGAAGAATTTAGTATAAAAATACCTTTTATTTGGAAACTATGTTTGATAATAAATTATAAATAAAAACTAGGTTTTTCCTTTATTCAAAATATTACAAATCATTATTTTAAAAAAAATATAAGAAAACAATTTAGGCTAAAACAAAATTTTCAACACACAATCTTATGTCAAAACTATATTTTAAAAATAGCTAGAAATACTATACTAATATTTTTATGATAACCCAACTTTGAAAGTAGACGTAGTCCAAGCCCAAAACTATAGTTTAGTTACAATATAATTTAGAAAATACTAATGTACAATTCCTAAAGTAAATAATAATAATAATAATAATAATAATAGTAGTTTACAATAATCATAATAGAATTTCATTAACAAAATAATATTATCAAATAATAATATTATTAACAGTACTAAAATTTTGTATATACATGTATATACACTAACATATATATATATATACTTATAATTACATACTAGTATTAAGTAAAATAATAAAAAATAAAAGAAAAGTGATGACACCACAGCTTTGTATGTGCTGTGCTGTCTTCGTTTTTTTTTTTAGGGAAAGACAGACTTGAAAGAGAGAGAGAGACGGAGGGAATGAGCGAGAGAGAGAGAATGGAGCCGGAGAAGAAGAAGAGGGAGCTCGGGGGTTTGGTGGTCTGACGGTCGGGTTTTGCCGGGCGCCGCGCTGAGGAGGCGGAGAGGCTCGTGCACCGGGAGTTCAGTGGAAGCGGCGGCGGGATCTTGGTGGTCCGGCGGGGAGAGATGGTCGGAGGAGGTGGAGCTCAGGCGGGGAAAGGGTTTTGGGGAAGGCGGTCGGAGGCTGCGGAGACACTGCACGTTCGTCGGCGTTTGTTTCGCCGGTGCGGTCGTGCTCTAGACAGGTGGGGCCAGACAGCGGCCGGTGGGTTTGTCGAGGAGTCGGGCGTGGGCGGCGCTGCGGTTAGGGCACGACGGTACGCAGTTGATTGGCTGGCGCACGATGAGGCTTCGTCGGAGGGGGTCGATAGGGTCGTCGGGGGCTCGGCCAGGCGCGTGTGGAGAAAGGGGAGGAACGGCCAAGGCGAGGCGAAGTGCGATGGACTTTGGCCGGCGGAGCGGGTGTCTAGGACGAGGGTTTCGTCGGTCGGGGAGGTCGGTGGACGGCTGGTTCGGCGGTTAGGGCTCGCGGTAGTTGGTGGGGCGGCGCCGCGCGGAGGCGGATGGAAGCGTGCGGCTGAGGGCTTGTACTCTGAGGGGTTCGCCGACACGGCGGTCGACGGGACGAGGCCGAAAGTCAGGTGATTTCTCGACCTAGTTTTTTGTTGGTGATGGTGTTTTGTGGGTTTGGTTGTGCTGGTGTTGGTGAGACGGAGACGATAGGGCGGCGTGGTCTGGACGTGAAGGTGGTGTCGAGATTTGGCCAAGGTTGAGTTGTGTCGGGATGGCGTGGCGGTGTGGGTGTGTCGGGTCTGGGTATTTGGTGGTCGTGGTTGTAATGGTGGTGTTGACGGGATGGTTGTGTGTTGACGGCGATGGAGGGGTGATAATGGTGGTGGCCTGAGATGGCTGACCGGACACGAGGGATCGGGGTCGGGTGTGCTGGTTGAAGTTGAGATGGTGGTCGCGACGGGGTAGCGGTTAGGATTTGGGGTTTGAGTTTGGATGAGTCGTGTTGGGTGTGTCCGACACGACGGGAACGGAGGTTCGGATCTACCGGACCCGGGATGGAGAATGTATTTGTACAATGAAACACATAGTGGATGGGACACGGACACGTTCATGGACACGATGCACTCACTTTAGTTATGGTGGAGAATATATTGTGGAGGAATAGTGAATGATAGAAATTGGAGGAGTACCTGCCTATTTATAGGATGTGGGAATTTCCAATTGGATATGGACTAGGACTATTTAAAACCCAATTAGATAATTCGTGTATTAATTTAAAACAATGAAATCAAATCCAAATCCAAATCCAAATACAAATCCAATTAAATTCTTTAGTTTAAAAATCAAATGGAATAAATTAAATTGCAAATATTTAACTATTTAATTTACTCCATAAATTCAAATCAAGATTTAAATGCCACAACAATTTCGAAATATATTTTCCAAAAATACTAATAATAATAATTTCAAAAATTACATTATTATTTAAAACAAACTAATAAATAATTACAAATATATATGTATACACAAATAATGTTTTCATAATTATGCTTTTTCTAGTATACAATAAAAATATTATTTATTATTAATAATTGCATAAATGAAGGTTTTTAGTAAATAAAATAACAACTTGGTAATGACAGAAAAATAATTATTATATATTATTTTGAAACTTTAAAATAGGAAAAATGTTTTCAAAAGAATATATACATTCGCACATAATCGCACTCGTCGAGCAAACTCGAAAAATGAATTTTCGCGCACGACGTACAATACAAAAAAAAATTAATCATTACCAAATTTATTTTTAAAAAAATAGTAAAAAATTTGGGGGTTTTACATCCTACCCAACTTGAAAGAATTTCGTCCTCGAAATTTAGAATTAGGAGGGGGTGAGAAGGCACAACAATAGATAGAAGGGTTTTAAAGAAGTTTATATGGTCGTAGTCTAGGTTGAGGATATGGTTAAGAGACGATTGTAATCACTTCTTAAATTCAAGTGATTAGAAAGTCAAGCTTGTAGATTTAGGGTTGAGGGAAAGTTCGAGTAGTTTAGGATGAAAATATAGCAACATCGAGTGAGAATGGTCATAGTCGATAGGAAGGCTAGAAGAGGGTCTAGTATAACGCCTTCGTCATTCTAAAATAGGTGAAGGCGAAAGCAATAAGGAGTTCAAAAGACGATATTATCGAGTACGAATACGTGATTCAAAGACGATCGAAAAATTTCAAAGGAGTTGCCAAGACAGTCGCAGATGGGACTCTAGAGGACAAGTTTAACTATGTCCCCATCCACGTAGAATAATAGGCAAAAGCGAACCAAAGTGCACTTGGTTGATCAGACCATTATGCACTGGGTCTGATTAGACAACATGTTAGTGGGAGCTCTTCCAATAACATATGTCTTGAACAAGCTCGATAAAAATATAAGCTTGCAAAAACTAGGCTACATTAGCATCATTAGTTTAGATAGTAAAAATATAGGCACGATGGTAGATGAATAAAATCAATTATGAATAGTCTAAGAGCCATAAGGATCTAAGTCTTTTATTCCTATACAATCATTCTATGGTTTATAGACCAAGGCTTGGTTGACCAAATGGGTTAGATTCCTCTAGTCTCTATGGTCTATATAATTCTATTTGTATTCCCTTAATGGTCAATGGTGGGTCAGGTCGGAGGGTATTCTACCCAACTTAAAGAATTAAGCTAAGGGTGTTTGGGACATCTAACTAGTAGGGTCAATCTCTAGCAAGCACGAAGGGAAGTTAAGAATAATGATAGAAGAAATCAAGCAAGATGTAATTGATGAGTCAAACGGTAGTTCGAATATGGAATCGAGGAAAGAGGTCAAGCATGTGGATGAGATCCTGGACTTCTAATCCTATACACAGGCTTGCTTGGTACGGTAAAGTAACTGAACAATTTATCTTGACCTGCGTGGGCAACCACAAAAACATGTAACGCCCCAGTACCAAAATACGTAGGACTAGGAACGTAGACATGCCAGCTGTATTCATACGAAGTATACTCCAATATATGGAAACCTCGTATGGATACATAAGCTGTAAAATACAGTAGAACCATAACTAATCTCATCCACACAAAATAAATAAATAGAAGATCTCATATAATCAACTATGAAATTGTCATTTGGTACATGTAGTTGGGCGGAGACAAATCCACTACCAACTATGAAAAAAATACATAACAAAAGAAAAAATTTGGCGAGTAAAGCGAAGACGATCCAAGTGCAATCATCCTCAAAGAAATAGCGATGGTTACGGCTAGAGCGAGAACACCTGCGAAAGACAATAGCACACACCTGGCGAGATAACCAGGTCCTCAGAGGGACATAACAAGACACATAATAGCATGCCATATAAACTGAATAAATATTGCTCAAATAAATAAGTCAATTGAATTTATAACATGGTCCAATACACACCTATTGAACGAACGTACCATCCCCCCAACCAAACAAGGACAGGAGATGGTAAACTAATTCACGGTGACGTATCTTTCCATGCTATGAATTCAATATGGTATCCGGACCCCAACAAGGTTCAATACCTTCTCATCGAAGTAGTAAGTCACACCTACAACCAAACAAGGACAAGATGTGATGAACTAATCTGCGATAAGTTATTGTTCCAAGCCACGGTCAGATACAAGTACCCAAACCAAAAGTACTCGTACCTAACGGATAAAGGTAGCCTATCTATTCTAAGTGAAATATTGTTAAGAACAATCCTTCCTACGCATGGACCCTGGCTGAATAGGATCGGCATAGTCCCCCCTTGGGGCACTAGAGGCCCAATCAATAAGAGCATGACGTTCCGCAGAATCGTCAGTGGCCGTCAGTAATCATGGGTCATCAATCTCGTATCTCCAGCGGAGAGTCCGGGTCACAAGGGAAGTGCATCGAAGCCCATACGCTAAGGAATTGTCCTCCCCGCCCAATGCCTACTGTGTTGTATCCACAACATAAACCACTATAACCGTTAAGTCAAACTAGCATGCAATTTCTATTAGCGGTTATTCCTATCGCACGGCTTGTACGTACTGGTGGCCAGCCAATCACGCACTTTCATGTCCTACATGCAACACAACTTCGTGGTACAATGTGTCAAGGCCAATGAATGCAACACAAAAGGTGGTCCCTTAAATCTAGGTTTAATGTGTAAGAAAAATAATACATAGCAGGAAATATAAATGAACAGTAAGTTCTAACAGGTTATGCCATGTATCACAGTTTATTTTGCATAAAGAAAATAAATAATGCATGAAATATGAGCTAGAATAAATAAACAATAAATGGCAAGGTATCTTGCCTGGTAGGACGCCTGGTGTGCTGCGATGATCAAGGTGGCACGAACTACGACTTTGGTGCAACAACTATACAAGGTGACCTCTGATGTCGGCACGGACGGTTCCATTGGGTCCAGAAGGGTCAGATTAGTTAGGGTGGACATAAGGTAGGCTTGAATTGGGCGAAGGAATTGGAAGGATTTGGTTATGGACAAGAATAAATATTTGAAGAATTTAGTATAAAAATACCTTTTATTTGGAAACTATGTTTGATAATAAATTATAAATAAAAACTAGGTTTTTCCTTTATTCAAAATATTACAAATCATTATTTAAAAAAATATAAGAAAACAATTTAGGCTAAAACAAATTTTTCAACACACAATCTTATGTCAAAACTATATTTTAAAAATAGCTAGAAATACTATACTAATATTTTTATGATAACCCAACTTTGAAAGTAGATGTAGTCCAAGCCCAAAACTATAGTTTAATTACAATATAATTTAGAAAATACTAATATACAATTCCCAAAGTAAATAATAATAATAATAATAGTAGTTTACAATAATCCTAATAGAATTTCATTAACAAAATAATATTATCAAATAATAATATTATTAACAGTACTAAAATTTTGTATATACATGTATATACACCAACATATATATATATATACTTATAATTACATACTAGTATTAAGTGAAATAATAAAAAAATAAAAGAAAAGTGATGACACCACAGCTTTGTATGTGCTGTGCTGTCTTCGTTTTTTTTATTTAGGGAAAGACATGCTTGAAAGAGAGAGAGAGAGAGAGACGGAGGGAGTGAGCGAGAGAGAGAGGCTGGAGAGAGAGAGAATGGAGCCAAAGAAGAAGAAGAGGGAGCCCAGGGGTTTGGTGGTCCGGCGGTCGGGTTTTGTCGGGCACCGCACTGAGGAGGCGGAGAGGCTCGGGCACCGGGGGTTCAGTTGAAGCGGCGGCAGGATCTTGGTGGTCCGACGGGGAGAGATGGTCGGAGGAGGTGGAGCTCAGGCGAAAAAAGGGTTTTGGTGAAGGCGGTCGGAGGCTGCAGAGACGCTGCGCGTTCGTTGGCGTTCGTTTTGTCGGCACGGTCGCACACTGGACAGGTGGGGCCAGGCAGCGGTCGATGGGTTTGTCGAGGAGTCGGGCATGGGCGGCACTGCGACTAGGGCACGGCGGAGCGCGGTTGATTGGCCGACGCACGACGAGGCTTCGTCGGAGGGGGTCGATGGGGTCGTCGGGGGCTCGGCCAGGCGCGTGTGGAGAAAGGGGAGGAACGGCCAAGGCAAGGCGAAGTGCGATGGACTTTGGCCGGCGGAGCGGGTGTCTAGGGCGAGGGTTTCGTCGGTCGGGGAGGTCGGTGGACGGCTGGTTCGGCGGTTAGGGCTCGCGATAGTTGGTGGGGTGGCGCCGCCCGGAGGCGGATGGAAGCGTGCGGCTGAGGGCTTGTACTCTGAGGGGTTCACCGACACGGCGGTCGACGGGACGAGGCCGAAAGTCATATGATTTCTCGACCTAATTTTTTGTTGGTGATGGTGTTTTGTGGGTTTGGTTGTGCTGGTGTTGGTGAGACGGAGACGGTGGGGCGGCGTGGTCTGGACGTGAAGGTGGTGTCGGGATTTGGCTAAGGTTGAGTTGTGTCTGGATGGCGTGGCGGTGTGGGTGTGTCGGTTCTGGGTGTTTGGTGGTCGTGGTTGTAATGGTGGTGGGGATGGGATGGTTGTGTATTGACGACGATGGGGGTGATAATGGTGGTGGCCTGAGATGGCTGACCGGAGACGAGGGATCGGGGTTGGGTGTGCTGGTTGAAGTCGAGATGGTGGTCGCGACGGGGGTAGCGGTTAGGATGTGGGGTTTGAGTTTGGATGAGTCATATTGGGTGTGTCCGACACGACAGGGACGGAGGTTCGGATCTGTCGGACCCGGGATGGAGAATGTATTTGTACAATAAAACACATAGTGGATGGGACACGGACACGGTCATGGACACGATGCACTCACTTTAGTTGTGGTGGAGAATATATTGTGGAAGAATAGTGAATGATAGAAATTGGAGGAGTACCTGCCTATTTATAGGATGTGGGAATTTCCAATTGGATATGGACTAGGACTATTTAAAACCCAATTAGGTAATTCGTGTATTAATTTAAAACAATGAAATCAAATCCAAATCCAAATACAAATCTAATTTAAATCTAATTAAATTCTTTAGTTTAAAAATCAAATGGAATAAATCAAATTGCAAATATTTAACTATTTAATTTATTCCATAAATTCAAATCAATATTTAAATGCCACAATAATTTTGAAATAAATTTTCCAAAAATACTAATAATAATAATTTTGAAAATTACATTATTATTTAAAACAAACTAATAAATAATTACAAATGTATATGTATGCACAAATAATGTTTTCATAATTATGCTTTTTTAGTATACAATAAAAATATTATTTATTATTAATAATTGTATAAATGAAGGTTTTTAGTAAATAAAATAACAACTTGGTAATGATAGCAAAAATAATTATTATATATTATTTTGAAACTTTAAAATAGAAAAAATGTTTACAAAAGAATATGTACGCTCGCACATAATCGCACTCGTCGAGCAAACTCGAAAAACGAATTTTCGCGCGCGACGTACAATTCAAAAAAATTAATCATTACCAAATTTATTTTAAAAAAATAGTAGAAAAATTAGGCGGTTTTACACATCTCCATACAGTTCAAATGTTCAGAGGCCACGTCCAAGCAGCCTTGACACGTGGCCAGTCTTATGCGGCTCGGTAGGGAACAATCCTCATGCGGTTCAGATTTCCTAAGTGGCTCGCGGTTAAGACAGGTGGCAGAAGATTAGTTTTTCCTACGTCCCTACAGCTAGCAGCATAATAATAGTGGGACACGTGGCATCAAATCGATCAAGATTCATCAACAAATCCCAACAACCAGGTTTGGTGCCATCCTCATAATTACTGGGATCAAATTAGATTATTTGCAATCATGCAAATTGAACACGTGGCGGAAGATCCGAGCTTAGCATAACAAATCATGAGGATTTATGGCAATCATCATTAATTGCCCACAGAGATTTGATGCAATCCACATTAATTTCCTAGATTTGCTACAATCAGAATTAATGGCCCAGATTAATTGATCTTTAAACCGCCGACTTCTCAAGGAGGCAATCATTGCAAACCCTAATGATCGCATCCCACTCCTATAAATAGCAACGTGCCATTCCCTTGCAAGGAGAGGATTTTTTTGGAGAGCACCAGAGCACCTGGAGAGACCTGAAAAGATAGCGCAGAGAGACAAAGGCACGCACAGAGGATTCTTTCCGAGCATCCTGAGAGCATTTCTTCCCCGTAGCCAAGGCTGCATCCGATCGTCCAAGGAGTAAGGCAGAGCTGCCATCGCTTTCCCGAGCCTCTACCGTCACCCCCTTGAATCTAAAATAAATAATTGTACTTAGATTGCTGTACCTAGGTTTTCGTCCCTAGGCTTTCTTTGTACAAGCGAGTTTGTATTGTGAAGTAAAAGTCCAGTCCTCCGATATAATTGTTCTGTTCTTTTATAATTCATGGAAAATAGTGTCATTTTCTAGGTAAAGCTCTAGTCTCTTGGTTTAGGAAGAAATAAAGTTATGTCGTATTATCAACGACTAAAGCCGAGTATATCGCTACAGGCCGTTGTTGTGCACAAATTTTGTGAATGAAACAAACTTTAGAAGACTACAATCTGTACTACATAAAGATTTCTATTTATTATAATAACACTAGCATAATAAATTTGACTAAGAATCTTGTATGTCATTCATATACTAAATACATCGAAATGCGTCATCACTTCTTACGTGATCACCAGTAACACGGGAATATTTGTTTAGTGTCTTTTTACACAGATCATTAGTTAGCATATATTTTCACAAAACTACTAGCTGAAGATCGATTCAACTTTATTCATCGCGAGATAGGTATTCTTGAATTTTTGGAAACATAATTCTTTATGTTTAGAAAATTGTTTAGACTATATTCAAATGATTTATTTTAAGTTTAAGTTATTTTTGGTACAAGCGGAAAGGGTTCTTTTGTCAACAAGGCATAAAAGCCTAAATAATACTATGCCAAGTGTCTTCGGACTACCGCTAGCTAAAATTCGGCCCCTACAATGAAGATTTATTTAAAATAAATGAATATTAGTTCTATACAATTTTTATTCATAAATTAAAAACTGTTTTCAAAATACAAGTCTACTGAACTCGGACCGAACTCTGGCCGAGTTTGGGCCGAGTTTGGTCACCTGTCGACAGAACTGACCTATCAGCTGCTGGACCAGTTCTATTTAAACCCTAAATTTATCTTCTTCTTCTTCCTACAACCACAACAGCCATCTACCCAAAAAACCTAACTCTTGTTTGCAAAATCAAAAGTTTCCGAAAAAAACTTAACTACAAATTAGGAAAGAAAAGTTGTTTACAAAAAATAATTTTTTTAAGAAACTAGGTTACAAAATAAGAAAAAAAGTACACGAGTATAATTTGATTCTGGAGAAGTACAACTGTAGAAATCTGATATGAAGACTATCACTTTATTTTTTGGACGATGCGATGTCGAAGAAGAGAAGCTCCTGAACATGCTGTAGCAACTTGGTCAGGAGATTATGATCATTAGTGGTCCTGTGTGAAGTGATTTTGAACTCTATTTATAGAGTTTTGAAACAACTATCAGATAGTTACACTGAATGGCGTACAATATAATTGGCGCGCCATCACCCATTTGCGCGAACGGTTGGCTTAACTGCATGGGATGCGTGGCATTCTGTGAGAGAGATGTGCTTGGTCGTAGGCAGTGTTGCATGCATGTTCTTCAAGATTACTGGCATGCGTGCCACGTCATCTAACTGCTTCTGGATAATAGTTGAATAATTGGCGCCAATTGATGAATGGTGCATGCTTTTGTTAGGCGCCGTTTGTGAAAAAGAGCTAAGCATCTTGAAACTTTTTGATTCCTTTGCACCAACCATACATGGCACAAAGTAAATGACAAAATGTCATGATGATTCTAATATATCCTTCTCGAGCGTCGTGCACTCGAGATTCAAAAAGTTATACTTTGACTGACATGTTGTCAGTAATAATGACAGATGTTTGGCTTCTCAAGGAAGCTTGCCACATGGCCGCCAGAGCCATTTGATATAATGTGCTATCTGCCTCTGTGCGCCATTTGATAAATACAGTCTGCCGCTATCTGTTAATGGTGTATTTGCAATGACTTAATATATTTTGCGCTTCTACAGGACCCCCTTCAAAGTTCTCAAAATTTTAAAATTTTGTAATTTGAAATACTTTGAATAAGAAGCGTCCTTGCGCGTTTGGCGCACCACAGAATCATAACTAACCCAAATTTCACGCACAATTTATGCAGCTGTTACGCTTAGGCTTTGGCTATAAATATTATTGAAGAGAGAGAAAGCATTTTACTTTGAAAATTTCTTTCTCAATCTCTCTTCGTCTTCTCTCTCACGCTCTTCCAAGTTCTCCGAACATCGGCAATGGCACCAAGTAGATCCACCGTAGACAAAGGCAAGGGAGTCGCCTACACTCCATCATCTGCGTTACCGCTGAGGGCGCCACAATATGCACCACCATCGACGAGAATCGAGGAAGCAAACCCCGCTCTCAAAGGTGATTGCTTCATTGGAGAAGATGAGAAGTGCACTTAGTGCCAGTTGATGACAACGCCAACTAAAACTAGCGTCGACCACCTCTTTCAGAGTGCTGGTTGGCACTACACAATTTTTCAAATAGCGCCACCTCTTTCAGAGTGTTGGCTAAAAACATATCGTGTACCCTTTGTTTATACAAAGTACGATGCACGCTACGTATCAAAATCTTGCATGTACAAAAACAATAGCTGTCACATGCACAAATTTAAAATTTTCTATGCTATATGCGCAATCAAAGAACCGTCATACTTCATGCACAAAGAACGAGAAGACTGTCATAATAAATGCACCAGCTAGAAGACTGTCATGTTGCATGTGCTATTTGACATTGTATGTGCCATTTAGAGACTGTCATACTACATGCACAATTTAGGGAATTGCTATACTATATGTGCCATTTAGAGATCTCATGCTGCATGCACAATTTAGGGAATTGCCATACTATATGCGCCATTTAGAGACTATCATACTGCATGCACAATTTAGAGACTGTCATGTTATGCAGAGTTAAAATCACTTCGATAATTTTTATAAAAATAATCTTTCATGATTTTAACTTTTGTTCCTTCTCTTGTAGTTGATCTCAGGGAAGACTCTCATATGAAGATATTGGCTTCTGCTTTCCGAGTATCAGAATTCTGAGAAGATTTATCTCATGTCCCCTTCCCACAGTATGACCTTCCTGTTACCAGGAGAGCTTTGCTAGAGTCCTAGGATGAAAAGACTCTACTATGTCTGATGAATGGTGAACCCTTCTTATGTATGGATCAGGTTCCCCAGAAAAAATTAGCCTTCTTGTTTGGAGAAGCCTTTGAAAAAGCCTCACAGCCTAAGTCGAAACGAGAAAGACGAGTTTATCAGAGAGGAGGTAGATTAGTATATCTCACAGACATGACGAGGCATTTATCTCTATACCAATACCCCCATGACAGCCACCCTTGAAAAATGTCATAGGATTTGACTCTATTCCAATAGGCTAGGGTTGGAAAGATATGCCACAAATTAGGGCCCCAGAAGAGGGACATATTCTTCAGTTAATCAGCGAAGTATAACATACATTTGATAGGCTTAAAACTAAGTTGTGTACCGGCCGAGGATTCGTCTTTGATGATTCCAGTCAGAATACCCTTCTTCGTGAACACCTTTACTGTAGCAGGAGGAGCATATCCTGCTCCAAATATGCGACTGACAGGTTTGATGAATCCAGACATCAAACGCTGGAACTGACTTTCAGTCTGGACTCTGAACAACTTTAAACACAAGCTACTTGAATTAGAACTTTATCAACCCATCTTGACCACTTCTTGTGGCATCCACACCAATTCCAATATGTTTTTAGCCTTGGTAGAGAGGTACAACAATAGGACAGGTACCTTTGTGACTCCTTGTGGAGAGATAGGCCTCGCCCTTTATGAGATGCAATATATTTCACATCTGCCAATGGGTGACAATTCCTATGAGGAATATATGCCAACTGAAGAAGAACTAAAGACTCTGGCCAAAGCAAACCCACAAATGGTGGCAGTCTTTGAAGAGTTGTTATGTCAATTTGTGATTTGCACTCTTTTGTATAAGAGAAAGTCGATTGGGATGTGCTACCTGTCCAAGTGGTTAGCGTATCTAATCCTGGACCATGTCCTGGAAAGTAAGGTACCATAACACTTAGACTGCAAGCCCCACTTTTTGAACCACTCAGCGGCGGTACTATCGAGAGACTGATAGAAGATTCAAGGAATGTTGACCAAGAGCTGACAAAAGATTGGCGTGATTTTGTCGCTGGTACTCCTATCGAGACTTATATAAGACAGGGTCGTATAACCATGTCTCAAGAAGCTACTTTGGCAGGCTTTCTCTCTCTTTGGCTGCGATGGTTCGTGGTTTCCAGAGCCAGTACCGTCGACCGAATCCATCGAAGTGTACTATTTGCTGTTGTGTGTTTAGTATTTGGGTACAAGATGGATATTCTTTCTGCGATGACTTGCCGGTTGAATGCAGGTCTTCCTGCATTTACAAACACCATGATGGAGAAGCCTGACACTCGGGGCGAGTTTCCTCGTACTGAGATGCAATATACTTATTTATTTGGCTGGTTATTACTACATCATCCCACTTTGATGGATCCAGCTCTCGATGCTGTAGGAGAAGATTTTATCAGCCGTTATGACATGTCTTAATGGAAAGTGAATTCATTTTTGATTGTAGAAAGGCAGCTTTGAGTGGAGATTCTTTAACAATGCCCCTCCTTCCTGCTATGAGAATTTCCTGCCTCTCCTCATGGACTTAGAGCCTATGGCTACTCGTCCACCTCCAGCAGCTTTTATGTGGTTGAAAATGATCAGACCTTCTCACCTAGTGTATTGGTTCGAGGGTGAGTGTTTTCTAGAACCATATCTACCTAGACGATTTGCTCGCCAATTTGGCTATGACTAGATGCATGTTGTAAAAGCAACCACCTGCCTAAAAACTTTTGGATATTTGATCGACGGTTCTAGAGGATGAAGGTATTATAGTGCAAAGGGTACTAAAGCTACGTTTACCATGCCTTCTGTTATCTTTAAAGTGGGCCCGCATATGTTGCATACATATACAATTTTTTACACCTCAGCCAATATTTTTTTCGAGGGTTTCTCGTTGTCCGATAGCTTCGTTAGCGTCGAAGGTCACGGGCAGGGACTAAGACTACTCTAGAATTTACAGAGGCTGAAGTGGATGTTCTTGCTAATGAGCCTCTAGAAGCTACACTTGTTAGTTTCCCTAATGAAGTGCATGGTACGCTGCATGTCACCTTCAAGAAGCGGAAAGAGAAATCTTCCATAAAGGGGACTAGCAAGAAACAAAAAACTGGGGACTAATCTACCCAATCTGCCCAGATGAGCCTCATTCTCCCACCAAAGTTCAAGAAAAGAAAAAAAAAGAAGCAAACATTGTTGAAAAGCCTGTGGCGAGGACGAGGCTTCAAATATGACAACTAGAAGCGGGACTTTTCTCAGGGGGGAACATTTTCTTTCAAGGGAATAAGCCATCTCCTATCCAGAAGGGAAGTAGAATTTCTATTGAAGAAACCAGTAGAGAGCCGATTGTGAAGGATGAACCTTCCGGAACTGAGGGATCACCTCTACTGCCGCTTAAGTGCAAAGCGAGGAGGAAATTATTGGCAACCAGAGTTGAGAAGGAGAAAATTGTAGTCTTGCATATTCTATCATCACCGAGGCAGTCTTATGTTCATGAGCTATTACAGCAGTCAATTGAAGGCGTATCTTATCTACAAGGTGATATTCTTAGTCTCTTAGTTCAGCCAGAGTTGTTAGATATTAATCCTATAGCGATCTGTATTAATATTTCTTCACCTCCGGAACCTCTACCAACTAGTGCTCCAGCTCCAGTTTCTGCAGTGGCACTCCTCCGGTTACTGTTTCAGAACCAGTAGTCGTAGGGTTCACTATTCTTTTATCTACAACGACATTGACGGCAATTGTTCAGTAAGATTAAATATCGCCATCGGTCATTGATGACGTTCCAAGGGTCATGGTTCCCGAAGAAATGTTAACTTCAAAGGATGTTATCCCAGAAGTTCCCGCTCCCTTAATAATCTAATCTCCTATAGCTTCTATCCTGGACGAGGTTCCATCCCGAGAAGATGAGGAGATGATAGAAGCTTTACAGGATTATGATTTTAGGGATGTAGAGATTGAGGAGGACACTGTTGATGTGGCCTCCGACCTTGAAGTGGCCCAAGGAACTCAAGATTTGGTGGCCAAAGATGGCCAGATTGCTGTTGAGGGTGGTGAGCAACCTGTTGGAGATGAGGGCGACAAGAGCCTGAATGATGATCAAAACATCGATGAACCACAAGGCGATGCGAATTCTGATACTGAAGCTTAGGGAGATGGAGGCCCCGATGATGATGAGGGTGATAAAGACTTTGTGGAAGATTTTGAAAGACCTTGGGGGTTATAAGAACCCTGATGATGACGAGAAAGGTGATAAAGACCATGCTAAGGGTCTTGAATGTGTTGGCGTGATGAAAACCCCGATATTAATGCCGAAGGGATTCAAACCCCTATTGAGCAAGTTTTTGAAACAGAGAGGACAAAGAAGGCAGCCCCAGGAGGCCACGCTGAATCAGGGGCTGGAAGTAGCCGTTTTATGTTAGGAGGCTCGAAAGTAGGAAGTAGTCAAGCAATCGTATCTGCTTCTACAATGGAGAGGCTTGTTAGAGAACGAGATACCACTCCTCATGAGACTCATATATACCACCGTGCCCAGGTAAATTTCTGACTTTATTTACTATTGCTTCTTCATCAGATGCTATGTGATATCATAATTTTTACTTTGAATTACAGCAAAACATGTAGGGATGATCACTGAAGTCCCGTTGACTTCTACCGCTTTCAGCCTCAGCTCTACCATGGCTTCTTTGGATGTAGGGACTCATGCCATAGAGGGAAGCTCTTCAGTAATGCATGTACCAAAATCCCTGGGTGCACAAGTTGTTGTTCCTCCATTTCCTACAGAAGGAGGGATTCCTGCCGAGGTAGCAATGCTTGATATCTCGACGGTGATGAACATCCTCATCTGTACTTATACGGATGCCTTATTCACCACTTTGCGGTCTCTGGTTCAATTGCCTTGGAGAAGAATTATCCTTACGATTATGTAAGAAAGTCTTCACCATTTCCAATTGATGCTATACGCAATCTTAGAGACAATAAGAGGGCAAGTGCTCTGGAGAGGATTGTAGCGAAGCTCGAGGAACCTATCCAGTCCTATCAGGCCCTGACCAGAGGGAACATAAATATGCTGGTGGATGCCGAATACGAAACCATCACTCGAGAGTATGAAGAACGACAAACTGTATTGAATAATTCTATGCTCGCATTCTCGATACAATCGAAAGATATAGAATCTGGTATTGTTGAGACCGCTTCTTTCATTGAACTTTACAAGGCCGAGAAAGCTGAAAAGGACAAAGAAGTATCTGAAGGCCAAGCACGTATTCAAGAATTAGAAGCTAAGCTAGCCCGAACCTATGCTTCGGTTGCAGCAGCTAAAAAGTGCCAAGAGGAGATTATCGAAATGCATCAATTTGCCTCAAGTCTGCTGGATGCTCTGCACAAGCAAAGAGATGATCTCCTCCGAGCTCGTGATGCAAAAATGGTATGTCACATCGTATTAATGAAACCCTTACTCCCAGACTCTCGGTAGAACTTAGCTCGGGAAAGAGTGGTTGCTACTAGGATAGTGCGAGCTAAAGCTTTGAAGAGACAAATTCTCGATCTCAGCATGCAGATTCCACAATGAAGTTACTTTTTTAGAAAAGGATAATGGATGTAATAACTCCTTTTTGAAATCCTTGTTATCGTACTTTTGATAAATGTAATAACTTTTTGTGTTTGTATGATGAAATAAAGAATTGATAATCTTTTGTGGCTATATTACTTATTATGTATCTGTTTGAGACACAAGTAATAAATATGAGTAGAAGTATGTTCAGAGGTATTGAACGTTGCATATTTCTAAAAAATAACAACACTTATTATATCTGTGCATAGGTAATATGGACATGACAGAGTATAATTTTAACACATTATTATTTCTGGGACGATATTATGACAAGTCATTGATATAGATAGTAGAATTCAGAGGTAATATGGACGTGAATTCGTATATCTGTTGATTATCTGAAACCAACTGGGGCTCAAGAATAGGATGAGTTTGTGATGACGTTATGGTTTAATCTTTTGAGGATGTACCATAAGATCTGATTAAGACTCTACTAGAAATTTTTAGGGACTTATTATCTGTGGGTTTATTCATGAAAAGAGTGAATAAAAGATAATAATTTGAAGATTTACGTATGTACAATATTTGTTAGAAAACATAATACACACTTTCAAACATAATATTTCTTTAGAAATTTGTCGTTGATAGGCATCATAGTAATTCAGCCGTCCATCCCAGTAAGCTGGTAAGCTCCGTTAGAGAAAACTTTGCTTACAACATAGGGACCTTCCTACTTTGGCTCAAACTTGCCCCTGCTCATGTGCGTCATAGTCATAGGACGTCTGACAGTAAGGACCAGCTCGCCTTTTTGAAATGTTCGTACTTTGACTTTACGGTTGAAGGCTTTCGAGATATGGGATTGTTATAGCTCAATGTGTTGTTGAGCTAGTAGCTGCTTCTCATCAAATGCTTCAAGCTCCTGAGATCGAAGATGGTCATTATTTTCTACTGTGAGTTTGTTAGCGATAGCTATCCTCAGAGATGGAATTTGGATTCCCTACTTGTTCTTTGACTTAGTTTTTTTGGTTTGAAAAGTTGTAACTTTTAGAGGATATGTGGGAAGATATTGTGGGCCTGAAACAACTAATTTAGGGCATATAAAAGGGGTAGAAATCATGAGAACACAACACATAACTCTTCTTCTTCTTCTCCAACTTTTTTTTTGAAGTTTTGATGAACATGTGCGGCTAAAAGTCTTGTTGGTCGAAGTGTACGGAAGCCTTGGAAACAATAAACTTGTAAGATCTAAATTGTTTTTATATGTTTGGTTTATACTTTGAATATTGAATGTTTTTCCATGCCAACTTTCATGATTGTTTTGTTTAATTACTAGGAGGCCCACTAGTTTATTATTCATTTCGATCTACCGCTAAATTAGATATCAAATCCGTAATTGTTTGATGTTTCTAATTTGCGAAGCAATCAAGATTTAATGAACTACTTTGTTTTATTAGATCTTAGGAGAAAATCTTTCGACAAAATCAAATACAACCGCTTGTGCTTGTATTGTTTTGCTTTATCGATCTCTTTGTTCTTTAAGAAATTGCTAGATTAAATCTTTAGCGCTTGTCTGAGATTATTTAGTAATTAAAGTTAATTAGGTCGCTTGTATCTAATTAACTAAGCATAAGAGAGAGAGGAAGATACTTCCAACGGTAAATATTTAAAGTATGATTTAATTTATGCTTGGATCGATGATCAATTTTATGATTTCCAATGGTGAATGTTCACTAAAACTAATATTCCTCCCTTTGATTCATTTTAATACTTTAATTATTTTTTAGCTCTTCTTAAATTTTCTCTTATCATATTCAAGACCTCCATCCTTATTCATATTGCATAAAAGATCACTAATTGCTCTCCGTGGGATCGATTCTTACTCTCACTTCTACAAATCATTTTAAGAGTAAAGGTTTTATTTTTGGGTGCCTACGACAGTACACCAAATTTTGGCGCCGTTGCCGGGGAGTAATTCTAGTTGAAGTTTGGGCCTTTATTCTCATGAAATAATTTTCTGTTTACTAGAGAAAAAAAGATTTAATAGGACATGGCGACCAATTATCAACAAGTTGGCACTTGGCTGGATCTTCCATCTAGGCATGGTAATGAGGTAAATATTTCTTCTCTTGAACAACAAATTGCTAGTTTAACTTCTCTTATTCATCAAATGGTTGTAGGTGGTAATATGCAAACAACAATGGCTTGTGAGATTTGTTTAGTAGTAGGACATTTAACTGATATGTGCCCAATACTTGAAGACGAGCCCAGTATAATTCAAAATCGCTTAAGTAACCAGCATTGCAAGCAACCATATTCCCATGAACAACAATTAGGCCAAACTTCTAACCCTGGTGTGTCTTTAGAAGATATTGTTAAGTCTCTTGCCGCTAATATTATTCAACTTCAACAAGAGACGATGGCCAGTATCTAAAGTTTGAACAATCAAATGAGCCAAATGGCTACAACAATTAATAAACTAGAGGCACAAAGTTTGGAAAAATTATCATCTCAAACAATAATAAATACAAAAGAAAATTCAAGTATAATCGTTTTGAGAAATGGCAAAGAGGTTGACAACCTAGTAAAGAAAGTGCCTACATCGCAAAAATAAGAAGAAGATATCAACGACGTTGTCGACACGAACATTCAAAATGACGAAGTTGGATTCGATATTGCCATTAGTTAGCATGTTGAGGAAGTGCTTGAGGAGTTATCTTTGATATCTAATTTAGAGGAAACTGTAGCAGCATTCACTGATTTTCTGAAAATGCAATAGTTAGGTAACTTTCCTTATATGGCATTGCCAATTTTTAACAAGATGCTTTTACCCTATTTTTTGTAGGACTCTATTCAATATGTGAAACCCCTTAATAGTTGTGTCAAGTGTGCATAGAGTCGAGCCAATAACGTATTAAACAAAGGCGCTGCTTGGGAGGCAACCCAAGGAGAGTTTGTTCTTATTCTTACATTTTTGCTTTTGTTTGTTTTTATCATTTCTTTGCATTTAGACTTTCATTGGTGACAATGTCAGTTTTAAATGTGGCGGAGGAGATTTATGTTTTGTTTATTTTTTAAATGCATGGTTTTTTAAAAAATAAATATATTTAAACAATAAAACTTAAAAAAGATTTTTTTTCTGGTTCTCAATTTATTTTCTTAAAGAAGGGAGATTTGTTGTGTATATCATGAGGAAGATTTAACTAAGTTTAAAAAATTCATTACATGATTGAATAAATAATCTATTCAAATTAGAATTAATTAGTATAGTTATTTTCCTTGAGGACGGTTGTGACTAAATTTGTTAGACAAAATCCGGTGAGATTTTGAGCCTTTAGACTGACACATCAGTCCCACTATTTTTGATGAGAGATATTCTTCCATGGACTTGTTTCTCTAAACTTGCTTAGATTCTCTTCGAGGTCACATCGGCACATGCATACATGAATATGATTCAGACCATCTTTGTTATACGCTACATGTTATACGCTATATAAGCCAAATAGCCTACCATGAAATTATTTTTCCTTTGGTTGAACCCTTTGAGCCTTATTGCTTTTATTTTTGTGAACCCACATTACAAGCTTTAACCTGAAAAAAAAAATCTTACCCAAGCCGGAAAGCTAGTGGAGCATTATGATATGTATGGGTGTACAAAAATTAAGTGTGGGGATGTCTAAATTTCAAATTTGGCTACATATTTTCATTCTCAAATAATTGAGTTCCATTATTATAAAAAAATAAAAGAAAGAGAAAGAAAAAAATAAAAAAATAAGGAAAAAAAGAAGAAAAAAACGAAAAAATAGATGAAGTAATAAAGAAAAGAAGTGATGGAAGAAATTACTTTTGTTCATAATTCCACCTCCAACAAAGGGGTATGTTGAATGCTTTAAAGTCAAATTGAAGAAACTAAATGGGGTGATTAGTTTTACATATTTTATATGCTTGAGGTAAATCATTTTTGCTCCACTAGTTTTGATGGCTTTCGAGCTACACTTCCAAATATATCCCACATTGATCCTAAGCCCCATTACAACCCATAAAAAGTTCTTATGATTTATTTTATACATGTGATCCAAGTGGTGGAGAATGAGAAGATATGCAAGCTTATGGTAGATTATTTCTTTTGAAATGAATTTGAGCGAAACACATATCCTTCAAACCGATGAGAGTTGAGTGTTTATTCCTATGAGCGTCTACCAATTTAGTTTACTCTATCTTCAAGTGAAAATACATACTAAGTAATTACAAGTTGTCTAAGAATATATTTTCATGATATGTTATGAGTTTTAAAGAGCTTGGTTATTCTTTATCTATGGCATTACAACCTTGATTTTCGTTTTGAAAAAACTAAATTTGAGTTTTGTCCGAGGATGAACAAAAGTTAAGTATGGGGGTATTTGATGAGAACATAAAATATTATATTTTTCTCCCTTAATGTCTATCATCTTATGCTCATTTCATGACTATAGGTACTCATTATATTTATATTTTGCTTTTGGATGCAATTGGAGACACTAAGTGCAAAATGGAGCTAAATTACAATTTTGGACAGTTTTGACACATTTTACCAAAATGGACATAACTTTGTCCTCCGAAAAGCAATTTAGGTGCTTCAAAAATATTTGGAAAGCTAAGACAAAGGGCTACAACGTTTCTATTTTAAGGTTTTCAATATTCAGGATGAATCGTTGACAAAATCAGGCTTCAAGTTGGGTCAAAGATGCTGTAAACAAAAATAAGAACCAAAATAACCATTTTTCTACTTGTTCTATAATTTAGTCTTTTTGGTTTGAGAAATTGTAACTTTTAGAGGATATGTAGGAAGATATTGTGGGCTTGAAACAACTAATTTAGGGTGTATAAAAGGGGTAAAAATCATGAGAACACAACACAACTCTTCTTCTTCTTCTCCAACTTTTCTTTTGAAGTTTTGATGAACATGTGCGGCTAATAGTCTTGTTGGTCGAAGTGTACGGAAGCCTTGGAAACAATAAACTTGTGAGATCTAAATTATTTTTATATGTTTGGTTTATACTTTGAATATTGAATGTTTTTCCATGCCAACTTTCATGATTGTTTTGTTTAATTACTAGGAGGCCCACTAGTTTATTATTCATTTCGATCTATCGCTAAATTAGATATCAAATCCTTAATTGTTTGATGTTTCTAATTTGCAAAGCAACCAAGATTTAATGAACTGCTTTGTTTTATTAGATCTTAGGGGAAAAGCTTTCGACAAAATGAAATACATCCGCTTGTGCTTGTATTATTTTGCTTTATCGATCTCTTTGTTCTTTAAGAAATTGCTAGATTAAATCTTTAGCGCTTGTCTAAGATTATTTAGTAATTAAAGTTAATTAGGTCGCTTGTATCTAATTAACTAAGCCTAAGAGAGAGAGGAAGATACTTCCAACGGTAAATATTTAAAGTATTATTTAATTTATGCTTGCATCGATGATCAATTTTATTATTTCCAATGGTGAATGTTCATTAAAACCAATATTCCTTCCTTTGATTCATTTTAATACTTTAATTGTTTTTTTTTGGCTCTTCTTAAATTTTCTCCTATCATATTCAAGACCTCCCCCATCCTTATTCACATTTCATAAAAGTACACTAATTGCTCTCCGTGGGATCAATCATTACTCTTACTTCTACAAATCATTTTAAGAGTAAAGGTTTTATTTTCGGGTACCTACGACAGCACACCAAATTTTAACTTTTAGCCGCACTTGTTCATCAAAGCTTCAAAAGAAAAGTTAGAGAAGAAGAGAAGGGTTGTGTTGTGGTCGTGGTGTGTTTCCTTCTCATGATTTCTACCGCTTTTACACACCCTAAATTAGTTATTTTAAGCCCACAATATATTCCCACATATCCTCGACAATGGTGCAAAAATTTGGTGTGCTATCGTAGGCACCCAAAAATAAAACCTTTACTCTTAAAATGATTTATAGAAGTGAGAGTAAGGATCGATCCCGCGGAGAGAAATTAGTGTACTTTTATGCAATGTGAATAAGGATAGGGGAGGTCTTGAATATGATAAGAGAAAATTTAATAAGAGCTAAAAAACAATTAAAGTATTAAAATGAATCAAAGGGAGGAATATTGGTTTTAGTAAACATTCACTATTGGAAATCATAAAAATTGATCATCGATGCAAGCATAAATTAAATCATACTTTGAATATTTACCGATGGAAGTATCTTCCTATCTCTCTTAGGATTAGTTAATTAGATACAAGCGACCTAATTAACTTTAATTACTAAATAATCTCATAAAAGCGCTAAAGATTTAATCTAGCAATTTCTTAAAGAACAAAGAGATCGATAAAGCAAAAGAATACAAGCACAAGCGCTTGTATTTAATTTTGTTAAAATCTTTTCCCCTAAGATCTAATAAAACGAAGCAGTTCATTAAATCTTGGTTGCTTCACAAATTAGAAACATCAAACAATTACGGATTTGATATCTAATTTAGCGTTAGATCGAAATGAATAATAAACTAGTAGGCCTCCTAGTAATTAAACAAAACAATCATGAAAGTTGGCAGGGAAAAACATTCAATATTCAAAGAATAAATCAAACATATAAAAAAATTAGATCTCACAAGTTTATTGATTTCAAGGCTTCCGTACACTTCGACCAACAAGACTTTTAGCCGCACATGTTCATCAAAACTTCAAAAGAAATGTTGGAGAAGAAAAAGAAGAGTTGTGCTGTGTTCTCATAATTTCTACCCCTTTTATACACCCTAAATTAGTTGTTTCAATCCCGCAATATCTTCCCATATATCCTTTAAAAGTTACAACTTCTCAAACCAAAAAAACTAAGTTATGGAACAAGTAGGGAAATGGTTATTTTAGTTCCTATTTTTGTTCACAGCGTCTTTGACCCAACTTGAAGTCTGATTTCGTCAATGACGCAGCCTGAATATCGAAAACCTTAAAATAGAAAAGTTGTAGCCCTTTGTCTAAGCTTTCCAAATATTTTTGAAGAACCTCAATTTCTTTTCGGGGGAGAAAGTTATGCCAATTTTGATAAAAGATGTCAAAAATGTCCAAAATTGTAATTTAGCTCCATTTTGCACTTAGTGTCTCCAATTACATCCTAAAGTAAAATATAAATATAATGAGTACCTTTAGTCATAAAATGAGCATAAAATGATAGACGTTAAGGGATAAAAATATAACATTTTATGTTCTCATCACTGATGTGCACCACAGACACCGTCATGAGCTTTTTATAGTATCTGTTTGGCTTCATCTCCCGCAAGACAGCATAGGAGCATATCGTCAAAAGATCGCCGGTAGAGTGTTTTGGAGGAGTGATTGTAATAAAATTAAAGCGATCGACGACAAATTGTCGTTGCTTCTTTAGGGTCTCCCGGTAAAATGTCACGTACCATGAAGTCGATGAAAGGAGCCCTCTAGTCTTCTCTAGTAGTGCAAATTTTAACTAAATTGCTGAATTCAACATTCAAATTATTCTCGATAAAGAATAATTCCTGATTAGTAATGACGATTAACTATTGTCATTTCAAAGGCATTTCGAATACTGCTGCTAGATTAGCAAGTGCATCGGCCTCTATATTGTATGTTCGGTGTACATATTCAATAAAGAAACCTTTGAATGATACAACCAGTTTGACTGCTGCATCTTGGTATGGGATGAGATCTTGATGTTGGACTTCATACATGCCTCTAACCTAATTGACAATCAGCTTAGTGTCTCCGTATACTTCAAGATACTCGATATCCATCTGTTTAGCAAACTGGAGACCGATGAGTAAAGCATTATACTCAGCAACACTATTGGAATATGACTCATCCAGAGGATATGCTCTTTGAATATCTAGTCCTTTTGGGGATACAAGGACAATTCCTACTCTAGCAATGATGATACCATTGCTTCCAATTCTAGATACACAATTAAAGAATAGATGCCAAGCGAGTATCTCTTCTGAAATCATGTTGGTCTCTAGAGTTTCATCAAGAATTTCATCGTAGAGTTTTAAAGTTTCAGGAATTGGATGTGCGGCTAAGAAGTATGCTAGAGCTTAACCCTTAATCGACTTTTGCTGGACAGAGACCATATAATACCGTGTTAGTAGTATCGCCTATGTAGCGAGTCTGGAGTTGAGAGTACTAGGCTTTTTCATGAAAACTCGTAGAGGATTGACTCTAAAAATGACGTGAATGGTCTGGCCCGTGATGTAATGACGCATTTTTGGACGGCGAACATCAAGGCTAAGCATTCTTTTTCTACCAGGCTGTATCCATGTTTAGCACCGATCATTATGCGACTGAGATAGTAAATCGATTGCTCATGACCTTCATTGTTCTTCTGGGCCAGGAGGGCACCCAGAGAGTGATCCATTACTCGAACATACATCAGAAAGGGTATTCATGTGATTAGAGGAACTAGGACTAGAGGGTTCATCAAGTACCGCTTTATGTCATCAAATGCTTGTTGGCATTCATCAATCCGAATGAAAGGCACATCTTTATTCATCAATTGAGTGAACAGTCTGTAGCATCCAAAGAGATTTTAGATGAATCTCCTAATATACGCAAGTCGTCCCTGGAATTCTCATAGCTCTTTTAGATTACGTAGAAGACGCATCTTTTGAATGGCTTTGACTTTCTCGGGGTCAATATGTATAGCCTTAGAGGTAATAACGAATTTGAGAAATATTCTACTAGAGACTCCCAGAAATGACTTGGTGGGATTTACTTTGAGTTGATGTTGATGCATTAGATCGAAGATAGTCCTTAAATCTTGGATATGATCCTCCTTTAGAAGACTTTTGATAGCAATATCGTCGACATATCATTCGACTTTTTTTTTTCAAATGTTCACGGAAAATGGTACTCATGGCCCGTTGATAGGTGGCACCAGTGTTCTTGAGACCATATGGCATGACTGTATAATAATAGACTCCTAGAGTAGTGTAAAAGGATGTATGCTTTTCATCTTCAGGATTAATCTTGATCTGATTATATTCGGAGAATCTATACATGAAAGACATTCGTTCAAACCCGTAGGTGTTATCGATCATGACATCAGTAATTGGAAGAGGGAACTCATCCTTGGGACAAGCTGCATTAAGGTCTCTAAAGTCGATGCAGACTCGGACCTTCCATGTTTCCTTCATAACCGGGATGACATTAGCCACCCAGTCCGGATGTTGTTCCTCCCTAACGAAGCCACAGGCGATGAGTTTATTAAATTTAGCTTCTATGGCATCCATCGTATCTGGTCGTAATCATTGTTGTTGTTGTTTAACTGGTCTAGCATTTGGCAGTATATTGAGCTTGTGAGTAGCAATCTGAGGATCTAGCCCTGGCATATCTTTATATCTCCAGGCAAATACATCAATGTATTCTCTAATGAGCTGAATCAGCTCTTGTTTATCTAGTTCCGGAAGACATTTGCTGGAAAAAAATTAGCCTTGGAGAAGCTTCGTCTATGACATCAATCTGAACTAATTCATCCTCAATGTATGGTTTATGTTGTTCGAAGCAAAGCTGTAACTACCACTTTTCTAATAAATTTAAACTTTTATGAAATTGATTATTTTATTATTATTATTTAATTAAATAAATTATTTAGTATTATAATTTGGTAAAAACTGTAGAACAACATTGATTAGATGACTAATCTGTAGGAACGAAATAGTAAAGCGTAATACTCTAGAGGGGGGGTGAATAGAGTTGGCAGCGGAATAATGCTAAAAAAATGTTAGCAGCACAATCACAGAATATTAATCACAACTGAAATAATGTAAAGGCAGAATTAAGAGAGCAAACGCAAAGACAGCGATGTATACTGGTATCCCTCTGTTGAGGACTAATCCAGTCGGTAGAACTCTTGCTACCAGTTGAATCCACTATTGGAAAAATCGCATGTTTTCTTACGAAGTCCTTGTAACTTCTACAACGCGAGCTTTGATACGAAGAACTCGTCCAACTTCAAATGTGAAGAGGTATTCTTCAATCAAGCCTTCTGATTACAATCTCTCAGAAACTTCTAGACCGTAGCGCACTGGCAAATTGACTAGAGGATTGTAACTGGCTTGGGATCTGAAATTGTAAGCTCTAGAAAACTCTTTGGAAGACTGAAAGCTTTAGATAGAGAAAAGATTGAAAGTGAATGAGTGTGTTGAAATGATCGAAATTCTTCTCTATTTATAGGAGTTCCAAAGGCATACTTCTGTCAGAATTCGGGCAGAATTCGGGCAGAACTCTTTGAGCAAATCTCGGTCAAATCCGCAACTGCAGGAGGACCAAGTTCCAGAGTTTCAAAATCACAACGGCCACTAACCGAACTCTGGCCGAACTCTGGCCGAACTCTGGCCGAACTCTGGCCGAGTTCTGTCAGGGCTAGCTTAGGGTTTTAAAAATAGGTTTTGGTGATTTTTGAAAACCTTTTTGAAAACCTTTTTGTAAACATTTTGATAGGTCATTTTAAAAACATTTTGAACTATTTTGGGGATAGCCTATTTGCCAGTACGACTCGGTGTACAACAAATTCCTAGACTCAAATAAAATGAAATATTATATTGCATAGGAAATACAGACTCGAGTAGGCAAACAGATCTTCAGTCTTGAACGGAGTGGATAGCCAATCTTGCTTATGTCTAAGTAACCGAGATGTCCCAACTAGCTTTGTATATCCAGACAGAGTTTGATCAGTTATTAAAATCAGGTTGACCATATGACCAATGGACCAACAATCTCCCCCATTTTGATAATTGACAAACTATGAATGATATAACATTAAGCTTGTTCAAAAAGAATCAAAACGTGAAATTGTTCAAGTCCTGTATTTAAACTCAAAAAAATGTTAGATCTTTAATTTTCTCCCCCTTTGTCACTTAGCAAAATAATTGCACAAGAGAAGGCTCCCCCGCATTTAATGCAGAAGGCTCCCCCGCAATTAATGCATAAGGAACAAATAGTGAGAAAACATAAACAAATAAAATATAAAGAGTAAATATACATCATCATAGGTATGTAAAGTATCTACAAATTATTATCACATACATGCTATTGTCTCTAAAGAATATTATCACAGGCATGCTATTGTTTCAAAAACAAAAAAGAAATCTCAGACATGCTATTTCACAGGTAGTTTGTAATGAAGAAGCAGTATAAAGAGATAGTGCTAAAACAAAGTACTGAAATAAACTGGAATGTCATAAATGAAACCCCATAAGCATGTCCATGAAAAAGTACTAAAACAAAGTGCTGATAAAAATCAAAAGTACTGATAAAAAGAAAAAACTGATAAAAACTTGGAATGTTAGAGCATTTCCAAGTATACAATAGAATATCACTAAAAAATCAAATCACATCTCCTCATCACTATCCTCGTCAATATCATCATCAGCAGCTCGGCCAGCATGACCGGAAGGACCAGCACCAGAAGTACCAGCGCCAGAAGGATGAGTAGAGGCGCCAGCATAGAACTCACCAACGTAGTCACGAGGTGCACGATACCAATCATAGGCATTACCTGGCTGGAAGTAGGCATGGACAGCCTCATCCTCACAGCGGTAACCCGAAAAAGCTGGATCTCGAGGGATAGAGCCGACAGAATGACCAGTCTGGGCAATACGCAAATCAGCCAAGGAGTTTGCCATCGCCTGGTAACGGGTGACGTCACGGAACTCACGCTCGCGATCCATGTCCGTCAACGAGACGTGCAAAGCAGATAAGTGCTGATGTATGCCCTCAAATGTTATGGCATACTGATGAGGTGGTGGAAGAGGTGCAGTAGGAGGAGCAGTAGGTGGAGCTGAAGCAGTCCGGCTGCGACGAGATAGCTGAAGAAACTTAGGCTCAAAGTCCTGAGTACAAGTCGATAGATCGAGATCAAATCGCTGAAAGATACGAGGTAGAATCATCGCGTAAGAGAGATTTCGATCTCTAGCATGACATCGTCCCATCATCTGAATAATAGTCTTAGGGGTGGAAAAAGGAATCCTCTTAAGAATATGGTATATGGCGGACAGCTCAAGTGAGGTCACATCATCTTTGGAAGTAGATTTGGGAAGGATAGTAGAGTAGATGATGCGGTGCAATTCGTAGTTGAACAAGTTCAGGTTGTTAGCCTTGAACTTTCCAGAGCGTACTCTGTCAGGAGCACAGAGTTCCGCTTTGAAACTAGTGAGTGTCGTGCCTTCGGGAAACTCGAATTCCGTGATGTCTACTAGCGGTTCACCTTCATTGGGAATACCAAGAATCTCCGCTAGGAGGGCATCATCGAACTCGATGTCGATGCCTCCAACACGTGTGCTCACAACAAAAGTGTTAACTATGAGATTGCAATAGAATAAACGAATGGCATTAGTAGCTATCGGAAAGCACAGTTTAACAAATAGGTGTAACCCTAATGCCTCAAAGAAGTGACGATGATCGAGAAATACCGTCCATTTGATCGAAGCGCCACCGCATATGGATCGGGTGGAAAAGTCACCGTACCATAATAGGACTTGATCGAGGGTTTGAAAGAAGAACCCATCGAAAGTGCCGTCGCTCGTTTGGATCGACGAAAACAGTGAATCCGTGTGAGGATTCGAAGACGACCCTTCCTCACTAGGAGTGGTCTTCTTCCTCTTAGATGGATTAAATCTAGGTGCCATTGGAATAAAAAGCACAAATTGAAAGGTGGAGAGAGAGGGAGTTATACCTCACGAAAATAGGATATGTTGTAGAGAATGTCGATCTTCGCACGATTCTAAATTTTGGAGAGATTTCACCAAGTAGATTGGAAGGAAAGGATTGGTGAAAAGCTAGGGTTTGAAGACTCGGGACGGCTGCTGCTGCTGTTTGAACTGGTTTGGAAGCAATGAAAGAGAAGAAGCTCTCGGGTTCTGGATATATACACAGATACCCTCAACCGAATTCGGTCAGAGCTCTGGCCGAATTCGCCTAGGGTTCTTCAAAGTTGATTTAAGCCACTTCTTTTTCATTGTCTCATTTCAAATATTTAATTCAAAGATTAGTTATTTTAGCCTTCAAATAACATAATTAATAATATTTTATGAATTAAATGTCTTTACATAGCGACTGTCTCAGATTAGCTGTAGGAGTACTGTCCCAGCTGGCGGAGGTTCACCGGGGAACTCTTAAATTCCGCTTCGCTTCAACCGTAGTTGTGGTGACAGACACTCTTTATTGGCTTGTCTCTAACACAGTTTTTGCGTATTAAGATATAATCATAAAACAAAATCAATTAATGTTATTGACGTCCAAAATTCCTAATTCTCGACGTAAATAATTGAAACGATCTTCCGCTAGAGGTTTAGTGAAGATGTCAGCTAATTGATTTTCAGTATCTATGTACACAAGGTTTATATCTCCATTTTGATGATGATCTCTAAGAAAATAATGTCTAATCTCGATATGTTTAGTACGAGAGTGACATGCTGGATTCTTAGTCAAATTAATAGTGCTCGTGTTACCACAGAAAATGGGAATATGTGTGTAAAATAAATCATAGTCTTCTAGGGTTTGTTTCATCCACAAAATCTGAGCACAACAACGTCCTGCGGCGATGTACTCAGCCTCTGTTGTTGATAGGGCTACAGAATTTTGCTTTTTACTAAACCAAGAGACTAAAGCTTTGCCTAAGAAATGACATGTGCCACTTGTACTTTTTCTAACAACTTTGTATCCAGCAAAATCTGTATCCGAATAACCAATAAGGTCAAAGGACTTAGTTTTGGGATACCACAAGCCAACAGAAGAAGTGCCTTTAAGGTATCGAAAGATACGCTTAACTGCGGACAGATGTGATTCCTTTGGGTTAGCTTGAAAACGTGCACACAGGCAAACACTAAACATTATATCTGGAGGACTAGCAGTTAAATAAAGTAAACTACCAATCATACCTCGATACTTACGTGTGTCGACTGGCTTGCCTTGTTCATCTGAATCAAGCTTTGTTGAAGTTGCCATCGGAGTGCCAATAGGTTTGACATTGTCCAGATCGAACTTTTTTAGCAAGTCTTTTGTGTACTTGGCTTGATTTATGAATGTCCCATTATCGGTTTATTTGATTTGCAATCCGAGAAAGAATTTCAGCTCTCCCATCATGCTCATTTCAAACTCATTCTGCATACACTTAGAAAATTCTTGACAAAGAGATTCATCAGTGGATCCAAATATGATATCATCAACATAGATTTGAATTAAAAGCAGCTTGCCATTAAAAGATTTAATAAAAAGTGTAGTATCAACCTTCCCTTTTGAAAAACCGTTGTCAAGTAGAAAAGAGCTTAGACGATTATACCAAGCACGAGGGGCTTGTTTCAAACCGTATAGAGCTTTCTTCAACTTGAAAACATGGTCAGGATTTTTGAAATCCGTAAAACCCGGATGTTGTGCTACAAAAACTTTTTCTTTTATAAAACCATTTAGAAAAGCACTCTTGACATCCATTTGAAAAAGTTTGAAATCATAAAAACATGCAAATGCACATAACATACGAATGGATTCTAATCTCGCAACTGGGGCATAAGTCTCATCGTAGTCGATACCCTCTTCTTGATTGCATCCTTGAGCTATGAGTCGAGCCTTATTACGAGTCACTAAACCATTCTCATTCAATTTGTTTCGGAATACCCAACGGGTGCCAACGACCGGATGTTCAATAGGCCTGGAAACAAGTTCCCAAACTTGATTCCATTCAAATTGGTTTAATTCCTCTTGCATAGCATCTATCCAAAAACTATCACTACATGCTTCATCAATAGTTTTGGGTTCTAACTGTGAAATAAATGCAACACTAGAAACAATATCTCTACAGGATGTACGAGTACTTACTCCCTTGGTAATATCACCAATTACCAAATCCTTTGGATGATTTGCTGTAAATTTCAACCTTTTTGCTTCATTCTGAAGGTAGCTGGTTCCTGGATCTTCTCTAGGAGGTTCAGCTAGTGCAGAGCTTGGTTGAGAATCAGCTGGAGTTGAGCTTGGTACAGATGTATCTTCGTCATTGTCATCAACCGTCATTTGATTTAATTCATCAAAGGTGACATTGATTGACTCTTCGATAATTATGGTACGTTTGTTGAAGACTCTGTATCCTTTGCTCTTGGCCGCATAACCTAAAAATATACCTTCATCGGCCTTTTCATCAAATTTTCCCAAATTATCTTTTGTGTTAAGAATAAAACATTTACAACCAAAAATTCTAAAGTATGAAACTGAAGGAATTCTATCAAACCATAACTCAAATGGAGTCTTCTTCGATTTGGGTCGAATTAGAACTCTATTGAGAACAAAGCAAGCTGTATTGACAGCTTCAGCCCAGAAATATTTGGGTAGACTAAACTGGTTTAACATCACTCTGGCCATTTCGGTTAGAGTTCTCTTCTTACGTTCCACAACCCCATTTTGTTGTGGAGTCCTAGGGCAGGAGAACTCATGAATAAAACCGTATGTGTCAAAAAAATGCTCAAAATCAGCATTCTCGAATTCGCCACCATGATCACTTCTAATGCGAGTGATCATGTAACCTTTTTCATTCTGAACTTTCTTACAAAAGGCGACAAATTCAGATAATGCATCATTCTTGCTTGTCAAGAAATATACCCACGTGTATCTAGAGAAATCATCTACAATTACGAAAGCATAAAGTTTACCTCCGAGTCTAGCAACTCTGCTAGGACCAAATAAGTCCATGTGAAGCAATTGTAGAGGTCTAGTAGTACATACTGCATTTACTGACTTGAAAGTGGATCTGGTAGCTTTGTTCCTTTCACATTGACTGCATACCGAATCCTTCTTGAATGTAATGTCCGGTAAACCGCGTACTAGCTTCTTTGTGGATAATCTTGATATTGTATCCATATTAGCGTGACCGAGTCTCATATGCCACAGATGACTCTCATCACTCTTGGCCATTAAGCATCTACCTGAAATGTTAGTTTCTTCTAACAAATAGAAAACATATATATTGTCTTCCCTGATACCTTCAAAGATAGTACTACCGGTTGAGCTATCAACTATAGTACATTTGTCTTTGCCAAAGTTGATGCCATAACCATGATCAGCTAGATGACTTATGCTGAGTAGGTTATGTTTCAACTCGGTAACCAGACAGACATCCTTAATTACAGGATAGGGAGACTTACCAACATCTCCGATACCAATAATATACCCTTTCAAATTATTACCGAAGGAGACATAGCCTTCCTTCTTTTTCTTCGACAGTGTTGTAAATAGGGTAGCATCACCGGTCATATACCGTGAGCAACCACTGTCGAGGATCCATTTGCTTCTAGCATGTGAAGGGTGTTCCACCTACAAAACAGTTTGCAGATGAAACCTTTGGTACCCATTTCTTATAGGGTCCTGAATTATTAGCCTTAGGTATCCAAGTATAAACATTTAGATCTACAAGCTTTCTCATTCTACATGCAGATGATATATGACCAATGAGGCCACAATAATGACATTGTGCATGTCGAGTGTTGAAAGCTGAGAGGTGTGCATGGTTGGTAGGTTTGGGTTTTCTAGTATAGAAGAAAGCATACCTATAATCTTGTTTGGGCTTGACCTTTTGGGGTAAAGGTTTGATAGGGTTAGGTCTGACAGTGTTTAGCTTGGGAATGTTCCGATTTCTCGGTAAGTGACACGTGTTAGGGTAGGAAGCAGCAAGCTCAGGCTGTTTTCCTAGCCTAATTTCCAATCTTTTGGAAGTGTCATACAACTTAGTATAATCAGAAGTAAGTGATTCCATTCTGATTTGTGCACATTGAAGACTTTTTTTCTCTATAGAAAGTTCTTCCTTGAGTTGGTCAATAATTTTGTCTTTCTCTTCAGATGACTTGGTAGTCTCGTGTAATAAGAGCTTTATTGAAGAAAGCTCACCAGACTCACTAACATTATTTCTAACCTCAGCTAGTAGGTCGGTAAGTCTACCTATTTTACCTTTGTACTCTTTGAGTACCTTCTTAGAGGTCTGATACTTACTACACAGTTTCCTGTAATCAGTCATCAGGTCACTGAAGGCATCTCCTAATTGCTCAAAGGTGAAGTCATCATAAGTTTCTACAGGTTCAGTAGGTACCTGATCGGTTGCCATGAAGCATACATTTGCAGCGTCCTCTGAGTGTTCGTCTTTTGAGTCGCTGGCTTCACTTTTATGCCATATGCTGGTGTTGGCATATTTCCGAGAAGTTGATCTTTTCAGGTTCCCTTTATCATACCTGTTGTTCTTCTTGCTCGATGATGAGTTTGTGGGACAATCCTTCTTCATGTGCCCCTTCTTCTTGCAGCCATAACAGACAGCATCTTCTTGGTACCAGTTGTTGCTGTTGTTCTCTTTGACTCTCTTCTCATGTCTCATGAATCTTTTGAACTTTCTTGCTAGGAGAGCTTAATCTTCAGCGTCAGATCCACTGCTGTCTGAGTCATCTTCAGCAGCTTTTTTGTGCTGAGCCTTGAGGGCGATAGTCTTCTCTTTTGGTGCAGGCTCTTCAAAATCTTGTAGCTCTAGTTCATGAGTGAGTAGCTTACCCATGAGTACATCGAGGGACATAGTTGTGAGGTCGTTCCCTTCAATGATTGTAGTAGCCTTTGGAATCCAGTTCTTGGTGAGAGCTCGCAGGAGTTTACGAATCTTTTCATGGTTACTGTAATCTTTGCCTAGGGAGGACAAAGGATTTACAATATCCAAGAATCTCTCGAACATTTGTGTGACTGTTTCGTTGGGCTTTATTTTGAAAGCCTCGTACTCTTGAGTAAGTCTGCTGACTTTAGATTCCTTGACTTGAGTCGTGCCTTCATGTGTGACTTCGAGTAGCTTCCATACTTCATTGGCCGTTGTGCAGATAGACACCCTGTTAAATTCAGTTCTGTCTAAAGCACAAAAGAGAGCATTAATGGCACGTGCGTCAAGACTGGCCCTTTTCTTTTCTTTCTCTGTATATCTGCTATGGGGTTTTTCAACTAAAACTCCATCAACATTTATACGAGGTGGCTTCTGATAGCCATCAAGAACAATGGACCATAAATCAAAATCAAGAGATTTCAAGAAGAAACTCATCCGTGTTTTCCAATATATATAATTTGTACCATTAAACAGTGGGGGTCTGTTTGTGGCCTGGCCTTCACTTGTGAATTTCAGAGTTGCCATGTGTTGTGCTGTGATCTATATAATAGTTAATTAAAAAGCATAAATAATTGCACTGTTACCTTTGCTTTATCTGTAACATCTGCTCTGATACCAATTGTAGGAACGAAATAGTAAAGCGTAATACTCTAGAGGGGGGGTGAATAGAGTTGGCAGCAGAATAATGCTAAAAAAATGTTAGCATCACAATCACAGAATATTAATCACAACTGAAATAATGTAAAGGCAGAGTTAAGGGAGCAAACGCAAAGACAGCGATGTATACTGGTATCCCTCTGTTGAGGACTAATCCAGTCGGTAGAACTCTTGCTACCAGTTGAATCCACTATTGGAAAAACCGCAAGTTTTCTTACGAAGTCCTTGCAACTTCTACAACGCGAGCTTTGATACGAAGAACTCGTCCAACTTCAAATGTGAAGAGGTATTCTTCAATCAAGCCTTTTGATTACAATCTCTCAGAAACTTCTAGACCGTAGCGTACTGGCAAATTGACTAGAGGATTATAACTGGCTTGGGATCTGAAATTGTAAGCTCTAGAAAACTCTTTGGAAGACTGAAAGCTTTAGATAGAGAGAAGATTGAAAGTGAATGAGTGTGTTGAAATGATCGAAATCCTTCTCTATTTATAGGAGTTCCAAAGGCAGACTTCTGTCAGAATTCGGGCAGAATTCGGGCAGAACTCTTTGAGCAAATCTCGGTCAAATCCGCAACTGCAGGAGGACCAAGTTCCAGAGTTTCAAAATCACAACGGCCACTAACCGAACTCTGGCCGAACTCTGGCCAAGTTCTGTCAGGGCTAGGTTAGGGTTTTAAAAATGGGTTTTGGTGATTTTTGAAAACCTTTTTGAAAACCTTTTTGTAAACATTTTGATAGGTCATTTTAAAAACATTTTGAACTATTTTGGGGATAGCCTATTTGCCAGTACGACTCGGTGTACAACAAATTCTTAGACTCAAATAAAATGAAAAATTACATTGCATAGGAAATACAGACTCGAGTAGGCAAACAGATCTTCAGTCTTGAACGGAGTGGATAGCCAATCTTGCTTATGTCCAAGTAACCGAGATGTCCCAACTAGCTTTGTATATCCAGACAGAGTTTGATCAATTATTAAAATCAGGTTGACCATATGACCAATGGGCCAACATAATCATGATCAAGAGAGACATAGTTAGTGAGATTAGACAATCCTAAAAACTCATTTTCATTAATTGGTTAAACCTTAAATTCATTCTAACTAGTTAGTTAATCTCTATTTAAGCTAGAAACCACTTGGGATGTGATGAATACACTTAAACTTAGGATTGTATTACATTTTGATATCCTTCTATCAAATCTGTATCGTGCTGTTATTTCCTTCTTAGCTGTTTTGTGATTGAGTTGTATCTTCTGATATTGTCCTCCGATTGGAGAGTATATTCTGTTTAAGTACTTATATTGTGTTTAGCTATTGTTGAGACCTAGGACAACGTTCTACCGTAGACACTGTGGCGTAGGTTGTATGTACCCACGGTCTCGTGCCATTTTATTGGGTGTGGGTTATGACACATTTTTAATAGTGGCCTAAGCGGGTCGAGATTCGCATTGGTACGATGTCGTGGTAGAGCAACGACTTAGTTGTACTACTGCAAGCCTATGATAGAATATAGAAAATATGGTATTAGAATCAGAGGATACTCAATCACAGTAGAAATTCCTGAGAGATTCCTGGGACAACCATTGAGAATCTTGTTTTGAAGTTCAATTCGAAATTCTTCCTCTTGTTTCTGTTCACCCTTGCTCCTTGTTATTTAATTTAATTTTGATGGTTCGTTGTTGATTTTGATTTTCATATCGAGATGAATTTTATGGCCTGAGATACGGTATCTTATGATAACATATATTGACGAGGAAAACATGGAAGGTAAAACATCTACTTGGTTATGGGGCCTGGAGTTTATCGCAGCCATATTAACTGACGTGGCAGAAATGTAGAGACCTAACTTCAGATATATATATATCTTGGATATGAGATTTAGAATTACTCACAGCTATGCTAGTCAGCATAGCGAGGATTATAGACGACATGATTATAGAGGTGCATACCCCAGTTATGGAATCTACCGTTTATCGTAGCCCTGCTTACTAGCATGGCGAGGATTCTGAGTATCATGATTTTGTGCAGACACATATGATTATCGAATTGTATCTTGAGAAGGTTCTTTACATATCATCTCTATCATTCACTTCTGTTATTATATAATTATGTTCCATCATCAATTAACTTAGGAGTAGGGATACTTTCAGTTATTTTAGTCCAGTTCCTTGTAGAACTTTATTTATATTTCTTTCATGGTGTGATTGTTTGGTGGTTTATAGCGGGTCTGTACGTTGAGATGATAGTTTAGCATTGGTATTAGAACAGTAACCCATTGTAGTTAATTCTCTGTTATTTATAATAATCACCAGTTTTCATAGTATATAGAATGATAATCTGTCTTACAACCCTTAATGATTTCTTATTTTCCATCTATCCTTCTAGTATGGTACCCAGGACTAGAGCCCGTCATCTGAAAGCAGCTACAATTCTGGACATGACTGAGAGCGTGCTTCCACCTCCTATTGCTCAGGAGATAGTGACCCCTCTGGATGACCAGGGGTAGTTGTACCTCCTGCCATTGAGGAGGTGCTAGCAGCCTCACGAGGGAGTTATCCCACCATTCAGGAGAGGTTTGCAGTTTTGTCTGAGACCGATAGTCTTTCACCGACTCCTCCTTTGCCTCCTGGAGTGGTACCCCAAACCATATTCTCGGGAGGTTTATTTCCTGACAGAGCTCAGATATTTGGATTTTTTCGGGATGTGTTGGAGACACAGAGAGTTCAGACCGAGATCATGAGGGAGCAGAGTCAGAGAATCCAACAGCTGTGGGACCTAGTGCATTCTCGAGGAAAGCCTAGTCCTAAGATGACGATGAGCAATATCCACCCAGAGCCCCAGGAATACCCAGACCTTCAGCTTGTGCCATCCTTTCTAGTTCGGATTCCTGCCCAGCAGAGACCAGTTGAGCGAGTGCCTACATGTGCTTACTGTAAGAAGCTTGGGCATGTATGGTCTGACTGTAGGAGGAGGCAAAAGTTGTGCCTTTTTGTGGGTCAGCTGCACATATGGTGCGAGACTGTCCTACTACACCTACCATAGCCGAAGCCCCGCCTTAGGGAGGGAGAGTCCCAGTCACTACACCCAGTTAGAGGTGAGTATTTAACCTAGATACCAATATATTTTTGTGATGAGTTAATAATGCACCCCTCCATTGTTATGTGTTTCTTGGTACCTTATGATTTATCTTGTGCTATAGTGTGGTTAGTGTAGTTAGATGAGACCTAATTGATATTGCATAACGTGACCCATAAAACCATAACCATGTATGTTTCTTTCTTTCAATAAGATTGTATAGTAGATAGGTTTTCCTAGACCATGATTGTTGGAGGCATGACCATAAGAAGAGTATGACCGACTTAAATTTCGAGGACAAAATTTTTCTAGGGGGAGGATTGTATCTACCACTTTTCTAAAATGAGAGTATTTTTGAACTTTATGAAATTGATTATTTTATTATTATTACTTAATTAAATGAATTATGTTAGTATTATAATTTGGTGAAAACCGTAGAACCACATTGATTAGATGACTAGTCATGACCCAGAGAGACTTAGTTAGTGAGATTAGACAATCCTAAAAACTTATTTCCTTTAGTTGATTAAACATTTAGTTCATTCTAACTAGTTAGTTAATCTCTATTTAAGCTAGAAACCACTTAGGATGTGATGATTAACTCTTCTGGATTGTATTACACTTTGATATCCTTCTATCAAATCTGTATCGTGCTATTATTTCCTTCTTAGCTGTTTTATGATTGAGTTGTATCTTCTGAGATTATCCTCCAATTGGAGAGTATATTCTGTATAGGTACTTATATTGTTTTTAGCTATTATTGAGACTACGACAACATTCTACCGCCGATACTATCGCGTAGGCTGGACGTACCTATGGTCTCGTGCCATTTCACTGGGTGCAAGTTGTGACAAAAGCTCTCATTGAGTGTCTATCCATTGTACCCAAGGCTCTTCCTCATAAGCTTCAGTTGAGTGTCATTATCCTCTGAGAATTCAGTTGTTACCATATTGATAGAAAGAGTCACTCGATGGACGTGTCCTATGCTGGTGTCTGAATCCCATGAGGAAGAGTCAGAAGAATTAGATCGTTCTTCTTTATTAGACCCAGAAATATCTGGGGTTGTAATTGGCATAGTATAGCCTAATCCATGTTTTGTCTTGTCATAATATTATGACGACTTTTCTTTCGGGGTAGGTATACAGATAGGAGTTCGTCTACCTTTACCAACATTGTTGCCAGATTTGAAATTATAACCCATCTTCTGAATGATATTTTTGGATTGTTGATTGTAACGATATAGTTGAATTCGCCCACTATTATCATTTTCAGAGTCGCTATCAAATATAGTCCTTTGGTTCAATCCTTTACTGAAGAGGATAGGATGCTCATCTTTCTTCCGGGTAGAAATTAGAAAGAACGAGTTTTGTACTGGTTCAAGTGATACCTCATCTTGGAAAGGTTGAACTGTCCCAACGTAAGAGGTTAAAAATTATCCCGATTTTCTAAATAATATTGTGTGTAATAATTGACATCAATATACTGCAAAGGAGACGCTTCTTTATTGATATTTATATTAACATTTACAACAATGTTTTTAACCATGGCTAATAACTTGTCGAGGTTAATAACAAGAGGAGGAGAAGTAGGAGGCTTGTTACAACGAAGGTCGATAAGAAGAGGCTCAGAAGAGGTGAGCTCCTTTTATTCAATTTTTAGTAGGGGAGGCTTAGTAGAAGGAGAGAGATTAATGGTCAGCATCTAGAAGGACGAGGGACGAGGGACGAGAAGTGCGTCCCTTAAGTAGAATTACCATGACCTCATCTGGATCGTTCTTTCGATCTTCTTCGGTATCCATAGCCAATACAACCTTCATGTACTCTTCTTCGTACATATTGGAGCCGTTTAATAGGCCTCGATACCTCGGAAGGGATTGAGATCAGCCACTTCTTTCTTGACTTCTCCATTGTCATCAATGTATTTAAAACATTGAGGAAGAGTGGATGACACAATGTTATGTTCATGCAACCATGGTCTTCCTAACAACACATTGTAGGAGACGTGATTGTCAATCACATAGAAGGTAACTTTTTTTACGGAGATTGCCAATTTGGACTTTTAGGCAGATCTTTCCTAATGGTTCATTTCTTCCAAAATTAAATAAAAGGATAGTCGTGATCATCGTGGAAAAACTATGGACTGGGATCTCCAGTGCATCCAGCAGAGTCTTTGGCGTAATGCTGAGTGTGGATCCAGGGTCGACCAGAATACGATCGACCTTTATTGTGTCGACATACCATGTAAAGTAGAGAGGTAAGTCATGTCGATTATCCTCTAGTAACATATCATCTTGAGTGAATGTGATATTAGGAATCAGTTCCATCACACTATCGCAATGGGAGCATGCCACAGGTTCTTCATCTGGTTTCTTGATATATGCCAGACAAGCGTCGACTTATATCAAAGCCTCACTTAATGTTTCTTAAGTTTCCTTCGAGAGAAGCAGAAGTTTGAAAATCGATAATCTTGCTGGAGTATTGGCTAGTTGAGCCAATATGTCAAAATTATATGGTTTTTCTAGTACTTGCAATGCAGTTGTCTTCTTTAGGTTGTTATCAAAGCGAACCTGCTGCTTGCCTTTATCAGCTATTGTCAGTTTAGAAGGACCCGAGTCAGCTGGAGCAGCTGATGTAGTAGGGGCACCAGGAGCAGGAGGAGATGATGCCAAAGAAACATTGGAGGCTAGAGGAGGAGTAACTACATTCTTCTACCCTTCTGGGTAATCTCTAAGGTAGAATCTCCCAGATCTGGTACCAGTCATAGCTTCTTCTTCTAGAACAGGTGATAAAGAAACCATGTTACAGTCTTTCACTTGCGTCTTACTTCTAGAAATTTTTTTCTTTTGGGGAGATGAAGGATCTGTACAAAATCCAGGGCGACACGGGACTGGTTGTCTTGAAGACGTAGAGACAGAGGTATTGGAGACCCTTTTCTGCCATTCAAGCTGGGAGCTTTCTGTAGGTCGTATCACATCTTCTTTATCAGTTTGCGAGAGTGCTGACTATACCGATAGAACTCTGGTTGGTACTTGATCTCTGGCTTCGGTGACACAGTCGTCGAAGTAAGAAACAAAGTTGTCGCTGGAATGAATGTAGTGTTTAGAGAAGGAACACGAACAACTAGTGAAGTGAATTCACTTGATGTTATATGGCATGACTTATACTTGGCAGTCTTCTTTGACTTGGCAAAAGAAGTAGATGTCTTTGGTTTAATATCGGCTACCAAATTGAGGTAAATCCATATAATTTTGCCTTTGTCAGTTGATAAAGGAACCAAGCAGTTACTTCTTGCTGGCGGGAGGTTGACGATCTCCAAGGTAGCCTTTGGGATAAGAACAATACCGTTCTGTACCAGCTGAGCGGGGAAGTCACCGAATTGTAGAAAGATGACATTGGCAATCACCATCTTTTCGTCTTGCTGAAGAGTGATTGCCTTGGCATTGATCAGCTCTTGAATCTTTCCTTTGAGTATGTAGCACGCCCTGGTTGGATGTCCCAAGAACCTGTGATACATACAATATTTATGATTATCAGTTTTACCTACTTCATCCGGCCGTTTAGTTTCGAGTAGTTGAAGTTTGATGCTTTCGATCAGATAATCGAATATGCTCAAGATGTTGTCTTTATCAAAGGAATACTCCTCTTTGGGACGTGGTGCTCTCAGCAGAGGTGCCGTTACAACAGGTACCGATTGACTCACATTGATGGCCAAGGCTTCTTTACCTTTACGGTTGTTTTGACGACCACTACTGTTGGTAGCAGGATGTTCATCTTTGTCGAGATTAGGCATCGGGATGCCCGGCTGCTTGAACTTATCAGCACTATCTTCAGCTGTCCTGGCACTTACTATGAAGGAACCCCAATCTTGGAATTATGTGGGTCCCGTCCACATGCTGACTATAGGTAACAAGTTTGATTTGCAAGTATCTATAGTCAATGCATCAGGAGCACCCAAAGGCATTTTGAGTGATTCTCGACGGAAGCGTCCTATGAAACCTTCAGCAGTTTCATTAGGCCTTTTTTTGACTTTAGTAAGGGTTGACATGTTCATGTCATCTGTTCCTTCGTAGAACCATTCTAGGAACATAAGTTTAATGCTACAAAGGATGTTATGCCACCATCTGTTAAGCTACGATACTAGTCATAGGCAATACCTGCTAAACATCCGGCGAATACTCTAGTGAGTAGAGCATCGTTCTGCTGAAGATGATCAGTCATCATCTCGAAGTGGTTGATATACTGACTTGGAGATGTACTACCGTCAAACAATATCATGGTCGACAGTTTATATTTCGGTGGGAACGGATCTTCCTTCCTCTTAGCAAGATAGGGTTGTTTGATCCCTAGTTTATGCAAACCCTCCTTTTGCTTGAAAGCTTAAAACTGATTCCGTAGGAGCTTGACTGCCGCTAAAAGGTCTCCCGATGTTGGAGGAACAGTAGATTGGTTTGATGGATTAGGAGGCAGAACTGCATGATAAGTACCACTCCCAGCATCGAAATGACTCGGGTAACCTGAGCTGGCACAGTAGCCTTGAGAGGGGATTGCACCCCCAGACCAATGTTGGTAGGTGTAGAGCAGTACTGCTATGTGTTCTTGGGGTAGAATTGGATTCACAACTGACGAAATACCATGTTGTGTCATAATCACTGTGTGCATGTGCATAACCATGTCAGCCATGGCTTTTAGGTTGGCCTCCAGAGCAGCAATTATCTGTTCTTGGCTAGCCGAACTAGAAGCATCTTGCTCTTCGTTGGTAACGTAAACAGATACTTCTCTGGACATTGAGGATGAGCTGGTGGACAAGATAGTCTGATCAGAATCTTTACTATCGGCATCGAAGTCTGGTATGTTGCTACTCCCAATATTAGGAGTGGAAAGATTCCTTCGATCGAGGAAACTTCAATTTCTTGATCGTTGTTCTAGTAAACACCTTCGCCGGAGTCACGGAGTCGATCCAGGTATTGTTGACTGGGGGTGCGGGATGAGTTATGTCTTGGACGTCTTCCACCCTCAGTATCACGAGAAGTCATGTTAACTGAGGCGAATAGCAATTCGTCTTCATCCACCATGATTAATTCAGGAGCCCAAGTGTAATTCAAGCAATAAAAAATAGACGATTTGGCTAATTGGTAGTAGCACTTGATTACTATCTCATGATGCTGATTACAATGGTGTTCCTAATGTAGAGTTAATAATTGCTTAAGACGGGCCTGCAGTCTTCTGCTTTTGTACAAGAATTTTGTGGAGATAAGTTACATTGATAGGAGAAGAAGAAGAAGGCACACGTTATTTGCCATTGATTGTAAAAATAAAGAACAATTATCGGAGGACTGAACTTAGACTCACAATACAAACTCGCTTGTACAAAGAAAGCCTAGGGACAAAAACCTAGGTACAGCAATCTAAGTATAATTATTTATTTTAGATTCTGGAGGGTGACGATAGAGGCTCGGGAAAGCGACGACAGCTCTGCCTTACTCCTTGGACGATCGGGTGCAGCCTTGGCTCTAGAGAAGAACTGTTTGGCATTGATGAAGAAATGCTCTCTTTGTTCTCTCTGTATGCTCCTTTGTCCTTTTAATCTCTGTATATTCTCTCTCTGATTCTCTCTGGATCCAGGCCGGGGGTCTTTTGCAAGGGAATGGCACTTTACTATTTAAAAGAGTGGGGGGCATCATTAGGGTTTGCAATGATTGTCCGTTCTCAAAAGTCGGTGGTCTAGAAGTTAATTAATCTGGGCCATCCATCTTGCATATAATAGATTTAAGCAATTAATGTGATTGCATTAAATCTCTGTGGGCAATAAATGTTGATTGTCATAAATATTCGTGATTTGTAATGGCCTGCCATGTGTCTAATTTGTTCGATTTGACTTGATCTGGGTACTTATTGCAACAAATCTGATTAGGATTTGTTAACACCCATAATTCTAGGAAGATAAGACTGCCACGTATCTCAATCATCGTAAAAAGTGCCACATGTCTCCACTGGGCCATGTTGGCAGAGCCGCAGATGAGTGGGCCGCATGAGGCTAAACGGACACATGAAGATGGGCAGCCGCATGGGGATGAAGAGCCGCATGAAGATGGGCAGCCGCATGGGAGTGGGCAGCCGAATGCAGACGGGCGGCCGCATAAGAGATGCAGCCGTATGAAGATGGGCGGCCGTATGAAGTGAGCAGCCACATGAAGATGGGCGGCCACAGCCGCATGCCTCAGGATTTGATGGATTCTGCCAGTTGTGAGAAGATTTTCTCCTCTTCCCTAGAAATGCGCCATTACGTCAGTCATTATTACGCCTTTTTGTCAGAGCTGTCATTTTTCAAAGCTGTCAGCCATCAAGGCATTAAATGCAACAAAAGATGAAAGGAAGAGCTGTTGAAGGCCACGTGGCTCCTCTCTGGGCCGTATGGTATTATTCGAGCCGCATAGACTCTTGAGCCGCATGGATCCCTGAGCCGCATGAGCTCTCTGAGCCGCATGGGGATCCTTGGTCGTATGAACCTTTCTTTATTCTTTTCCATGCTTCTACAAGACCCCCTTCAAAGTTTTCAATTTGCAAAATTGAAATACTTTGAATAAGAAGCATGGCTATGTATAAACTCCTCTGGCCGTATAGGATGTTCTGGCCGTATGGGTGTCTCAGCCGCATAGCCCCCTCAGCCGTATGGCCATCTGAGCCGCATGGTCGTTCCAGCCGCATGGCCATCTGAGCCGCATGGGCTCCTTGCCACATCTTCATGCCATGTGTGCAAATCTTTTGCATTGATTGCCTTCGATTTGCTGTCAGATTTAAGGCCGCTTTTTTGGGGCAGGATCCAAAGAGTTTAGCCTTAAATAATCAGATCGCCATGATAACCGAAGAGTCGGTTATACTGCACATGGATCGATGCGTCGGTTCATTGGGGTTCTGCCTATAAATAGCAGGGTGTTTGGAAAAAAGACTTTCTTTACTTTCTGCTATTGCCCTAGCTCTTTTGTCTTCGTCCTCCTTCTCTGATCATAGTAATGGCTCCCAAGAAGACTGTTGCGGCGAAGAAGGCAGCGTCTTCATCGGCGGCAAAGGGTAAGAAAGCTGCTTCTACGACGAATGTGGCAGCTCCTCCTCCAGCTGACGTGCCCGTAGTTCACCCCGACGTCCACCCTGCTATCGATGGTAATGACCTTTGCGTGAGTTTGGAACCCTAACTGTCATGGCTACGTCGCATATTTTATGCGTTAGCCTTCATCTTCATGTGTGCCGCATGTACATCTCGTGGTCAAGCCGCGAGCCGTATGAGAATCGTTACTGTGGCCGCATACGCACTTCGTCAACGAGGCCACATAGGCTGCGCTGAGCCGCATAGACTCGTACGAATTTGTTTATCACGTGAACCGCGTGAACTTATCCGAGCTCTAAGAGCCATATGAGAGCACTACAGCATGAACCTTCGCTGAACAGAGCCGCATAAGTATTTTTCTGAGCCGCATGAGGCTCCATTAAGTTGGAGCCGTATAAGCTCGAAAACACCCCTCGGTTCTCTTTGTCCATCTTTTTGACTTCTTTTCTTTTGTCTTCTTTTTTTCAGTGAATTTCCCGGTTAATGCTGCGGGGGAACCTCTAGTGGGTCGTGCTCAAGCCACTATGGGCTACCGGTACGACCAGATAGTTCGGTACGTGACGGACCAGGTTCCTAGTGACGAGCCTTTGACGAGGTTAAATGCCCTCAAGAACCAACCCTTCCACTTCCTATGTGCCATGATGAATTCAGAAAAATTAGAAGGGGAATACCTGAAACCTGTATTCTTCTTTGGAGACGCTTTGACTGTGAAGAACAGTCAAGTTCTAGATATAGGAGAACTAGAGCTTCATTTCTAACGAGATTGCGATCCGCATCCCTCAAATGGAGCGTTATTTCCCATTATCTGGGTTCAATATGCTCCCACTGGACAGAAAGATGGAAGAGTCTTTGACTCCTACCCGGAATGGGATGTTTGTGGGCGACATCCATTACAACAACAGTATGAAGTCAGTGTGTGCGGGCAAGGTACATGCCAGTCGTTATGTAATGGGATTGGCACCGAGTACTTTCTTGAATGTACCGGGCCCCAATTTTACGTTTTCTTCAGCTGATACTTTCCTGAACCAACTTGCTCAGAAAGGCTCATATCCAATCGGCCGGTTGGCACTCCCAAGTTGGATACACCCCATCCCCTCATGGATCAATCTGTCTATGTGGATCTCGCAATAGTACGAGACATTTCTAGGTGAAATTGGTCTTTATCATGCTATTCGGGGCACCAGCCGCGGCTTACCTGTAAACAAAAAATTATTCATGGCTTTGCTGGAGATGTACAACTGCCGTACGAGAACCTTCTATACCCCTGTAGGGGAAATGGGGCTTGCACTCCATGAGATGCATGCGATTTCCAAACTTTCTTGGGGGGATGAAGCTTTTGAAGCATACACTCCTACGAATGAGGAGTTCGAAGAGCTGGAAGAATGATATCCGGGATTCGACGACCTCATCTGGGATTCTTTTATATATTCTGGACGACTCCGAGCGTGGGTGGGCTGCCAAAAAGTCTGCAAGAGCTTGACCTTTAACAGCCTTTTGCGGGACGAAGATCATATGCTAGGAGGACAGTAAGATTGCCCATGTAGCGTGGCGAGAGCTGAGTGCCCCTGGTTTAGTCATGAGGATCCTGAGGGGGTTGACTCGTGATACCACATGTATGGTTTGCCCCGTGACATAGTGTCGCGTTTTTTGAATGGCGAACACTAGGGCGAGGCATTCCTTCTCCACGGTGGTATATCGGTGCTCTGACCTGATCATCATTCGGCTGAGGTAATATATAGCTTGCTCATGGCCTGTATCATTATTTTGTGCTAGCAGAGCGCCGAGGGAATTCTCTATTGCTTGTACATAGAGCAGGAATGGTTTTCCAGCAACCGGAGCTACCAGGACTGGAGGGTTTAACAAATATTCTTTGATACTGTCAAACGAACGTTGGCATTCTTCATCCCATACGAATGAGATGCCCTTCTTTATGAGATGGGTGAATGGCTAACATCGCCCGGAGAGGTTGGAGATGAACCTCCTGATATAAGCTAACCTCCCTTGGAGGCCTCGAAGTTCTCGGAGATTTCTCGGGGGACCCATCTCCATGATTGCCTTCGTCTTTTCTGGGTCTACGTGGATACCCTGGGCGGTGATGATAAAACCCAAGAACTTTCTGCTGGATACGCCCAAGAAGGATTTTGTGGGATTCATCTTCAGGTTGTGTGCTCGCATCAGGTCGAATACCGTCCTCAGATCCTGGAGATGGTCACCCTTACAGCGACTCTTGACGGCGATGTCATCGACATAGCACTCCACGGTCTTGCGCAAGTGATCCCTGAAAATTGATACTTATAGCTCTTTGATATATGGCGCCAACATTCTTTAAACCGAAAGGCATGACTGTGTAGCAGTATGTGCCAATCGGTGTTCGGAATGATGTATGCTTTTCGTCGTCAGGAGACATCTTGATTTGGTTGTACCCCGAGAAACCATCCATGAATGACATGTGTTCGAAACTGTATGTGTTGTCGACCATGATGTCTGTGATAGGAAGGGAGAATTCATCTTTGGGACATGCCTCATTTAGATTGCGGAAGTCGATGCAGATTCGAATCTTCCCATTCTTCTTGAAGATCGGTACTATATTGGCGACCCAGTCTGGATGTTGCTCCTCGCATATGAAGTCACTGGCTATGAGTTTGTTGACTTTGGCTTCGATTGCATCCATGATGCCTGGGCGGAAGCGTCGTTGTTGTTGTTTGACTGGCTTTGCATCTGGCCGAATGTTGAGTTTGTGAAGAGCAATATCGGAATTTAACCCCGTTATGTCTTCATAGCTCCAGGCGAACACATCAATATATTCTTTGACAAGTTCCTATAGCGATTCTCGCTCTTCGTCTGTCAAGCCTTTACTGACGAAGATTGGTTTTGGAGAAGATTCGCTGCCGTGGTCGACCTGTATAACCTCATCTTCAGTAGGAGGTTCTCTCTGTTCGAACCGCTTTTACCATTGTGCATCCAGCTGTTGGGCCCATGGCTCTAACTCGAGGATTTCAGGAATGTCTTTATCTTCTTCGTAAGCGTCGGCGAATGCCATGTTGACTGACAGGACTTGTCTGAATACGTCTCCGATGTTGGTATCTGAATCAGAAGTTGGTGACCCGGTTGAATGTGAATGCCAGTCGCATTCCTCATCTGAACTTTTAGGGGTCATTGCGGGCGTAACATACCTTAATCCACATCGGGTCTTGCTGTAGTAGTCCCATGGTTTGCCAGCCGGGACTGGTTGTTTTAAAGGTAATCATCGCCCAGTGCCGTAGTTCAAACCTGACGTAGTCTCCAGATCATACTCCTGTTTTTGCATGAGGTATTTGGATTAGGGGCTATAAAGATACAGAGGCATTCTCCCGGCATCTGATTCAAGATCGACCTTCTCTATGGTGAAGGGTTGTGGATCGTCCTTCCGACCGAAGATGATTGGATGGTCCCCTCCCTCGATTATGCGGTAAGCGTCTTCCACTGGAGTAAGCTGGTTTGCGGTGTAAACATTTGTCACCTGTGTGTGTAGGTGAGTGCCTATACCATATTCCTTGGCATACATTGTACAAAGCTTATTAAGCTCGAGGTAGTTCAAAGATGGTCCTTTATTGATGAAGTAAGGTATCTTTTCTAGCGAGATTACATCATCTGTGGAGGGAACATCAGTGTAGGCAGCCACATACTTGGCTAGCTCCGGTTCTTCTTCGGCTACCCCCTGTATAAATGAAGACTGAGAGGATGACCTGGACAGCTTGATCGTGAGGGGTTCTGTCGGTGGAGCAGAACGTGGAGTCGTTGGCAAGCTAGCGACCCCCAGTTTGGTACTCGATGCTGGACGGGGAGTTGTTGGCTCACTAGAAGCCCCAGACCTTGCATCGGGGTGACAATTCTTCTTGGGAAGGCTTATCGTCATTGGCTTGTCGGAGGGGTTGAGCTTCTCCATTTGTGGCTGGCCGACTCTAGGCAGCCTGATTGTCAGTGGCTCCGTTGTGGGTCTTGGCGCTTGGCCAAACCTTGGCAGCCGGATTATCATTTGCTCTTCTTGTACTGAGAGGCTGATTGTGTACTTACGCAAAGTGGCTGTAAGGGGTGTGGACTTGCCAGGTTTGCGAGCTTGGAGGTGGATCGTCAGAGGTTCTTCTGATCCTATGGTTGTCTCGGTACGAGCTTGCACATGTCCTCCATCAAGGTGCCTCTTCGACTTTTTGTATAGGCAGGAGTCTGAGTAGTAGGATTCGACCCCTTTGAAGGGATCGATGTCGGCAAATTATGTCCTCACGAAGCCGTGTTTGTCGACATACTTGAAGCATTGGTGCAGTGTGGAAGGCACGATCATGTAATCATGTATCCAAGGATGCCCCAAGAGGATGTTGTAGGAAGTGTCCGTATCTATGACATATCAGGTTACTTCAGACTGGAGATCGCCAATTTGGCACTTCAAGCGAATCTTTTCGATCGGGTAGCTCCTGCCCGAATTGAAATCGCTGATGGCGGTGCTTGTTGGTGTCAGGCGATGCATAGGAATGCGGAGATGATGTAACAGACCCTTCGGGATGATGCTTATGGAAGAACCAAAATCAATGTGCATCCGGTCCACCTTTACGTCGCCGATGTATCCAGTGTAATATAACGGGCGATCGTGCAGGTTGGTCTTGATGAGCATATCCTTCGGAGTGAAGACAATGTTGGGCATCGCTCCCGTGCAAGCGCTGTCTTGGAGATCTGCAGGCGGGCTCTCTCCCGTGAGGTTGACCTGAGCCAGATAGGTGTCGGCATTCTGGAGTGCATCGCTCAAAGTCTCACGAACATCCTTTGAGAGTCTCAGGAGCTCGTATAATAACATTTGGCCGGTGTGTTGGCCAATTGTGCCAAAATGTCGAAGTTGTAGGGCCTCTCCAGTCCCTGCGGTGCCTCTTTCCGGAGGGATTTGTCAAAGCGAGTCTCCTTCGACCTATGCTTCGGTCGTTGGAGGCAGAGAAGGTCCCGGAGCGTCAGCAGTAGCTGGCTGATGATCTTCAGCCGAGTTATCAGTCGCAGGTTGGGATTGTGCCGCAGAACGAGTGACGATAGATGTGGCTTATTCGATATCTACCGAGATTGTGCGGCATGATCTGACTTTTCCATTCTTCTTCTTGCGAATGAAAGGTGGTATGGATTGAGTCACTCTTCTTCTTACGAGTACTAGGTCCGGATGGACCCACATGACCTCCCTCCATGATGTGGTGAGGGGCACTAGACCAGCAGCCTGATCTTGAGGAGGTAGAATATTAGCAATCTCCATTGTCGCCAGAGGGATGGGGACCACACCGTCTTGAGTTTCTGTTAGAAGAAAGCTGCCAAATTGTACTGACACCATATTGGCCGCCATAGCTACCTCTTCGAAATCGATGGCCAGAGCGTTCGAATCGATGAGATATTGGATGTATCATTTCAGTTTGTAGCAGTCGTATATAGCATGGTGGACGTAGCGGTGGTAATGGCAGTACTTTGGGCTCTCCATTTCTGCCAGTCGAGGTTCCCGTCTTGGTGGAGGGAGCTGAATTCTGTCTCCTTGTATGAGCATGTCCAAGATGGGCTTGACGTGGTCGTCTTCGAAGGAGTAGGTCATTTGCGGCCATTGTTTGTCCGCCGATTTTGACTCAGGTTTCTGGGCTGTGTCGGCCACCATAGCCAGCTTACCCTTGTTGTCCCGATTGTTGGTGGAGCTACCCCCATTGTTATTATTGGTATTAGGACGCCTGCCCTTGTCCTCTCCCTCCGAGATGTGCAATCCCAGTTGGCGAGCCTTCTTCAACCTTTCCTCGGCACTAGTGGCACTGATGATAAACGTCTTCCAGTCCTTAAATTGACTTTCATCCATCCAGAGGCTGATTGTTGGAAGCAGTCTCTTTTGGCAAATTTCAATTAAGGAGGAATCCGGATTACCAAACGGTAACTTCATTGCGGTTTGGCAAAACCACTCAATATAGTTCCTTGTCAGCTCCTTCTCCCCTTGGACGACGTCCATGAGGGTGGACATTGTGATGTCCAGTCCTACTTCGTAAAATCTCTCCAAGAACATGCGCTTGAAGCTGGCGAAGGAGTGGATGCAGTTGTCTGACAGGTTACGGTACTAGTCAAAGGCGACCCCTTCCAATGCTCCGATGAATAATCGTGTAAGGATGGCATCGTCATGGGGTAGATGGTCGGTAGTGACCTCGAAGTAAGTGACGTACCGACTTGTGAAGGTCTTCCCATCATATGGATTGATGTGGAATGGTTTATACTTTGGTGGGAAGGGAACATCTCTCCACGCAGCGGGATAGGGTTGTCGTATCCTGAGGTCTTGGCAGTTTTCTCGGTCATAGAACATGGCCCGGAGCTCCTGGACCTCTCTTCTTGTCTCCCTGGCTTCGTCTGCAGCGGTAGGAGCCGACATTTCAGGAGGAATATTTCCCGGGTTTGGTGCCGCTGAGTTTGAGTCTGCATTGACCGCGGGACCCGAGTTTGTTTGGCCAGACATCCTCCTTGCAGAGTAGGGAGGGCTGCTTTGATCTTGTCCACAGATTTGACCAAAGTATGTAGTATGGCCTCCAGAGTGTCGATGCGTTAGCGATCACTGGGACCATCCTGTTCATCGTTTGTCATGAATACCGTCCTGACATGAGTAGAAGTGGAAGGAACGGTGGATGACGTACACTCCGAATCATACCCGTGTAACGAGAAGTCATCGGGGTATGTGGGAATGTCTTCCTCTGGTTCGGACTCAGACGGAATAGTACCCCCAGCTTTCGAGTTCGCCTCGTCTTGGGAATTGCGGACGTCTTCAGGGACGTCGGGATTTGCTATATCTGATGGAAGAGTTGTTTCCCCCAGCTCGTCTTCTTGTAACATCGGATTGTCGTGGAGGTTCGGAAGAGTGCTACCCCCAGTTCCAGCAAACCCCAGTGACGTGGACGATGAATCTCCCACTGTAGCAGATTTCGTCTTTGAACGGGTACCTTGGAGAACTCCGGTGGTGGGCACCCTCTTAGACGACAGTCTCTTAGTCATAGTGGTTGAAATCTTTGGGCTGGAAACATTTGTCTTCTTCCCTCTCCCATCGGTGGAGATTTTCTGAGCAGAGTTGTAGGAGACGACGGGAAGTGCCTCATCTTCGGAACATGGTTGTTGCAGTCTTTGGAAGATGGACTGCCGGTCTTCTCGTACCGTCGCATTACTGCAACAGCAGTTGACGATGACTTGGTCCAGTGACGTCCATGGGAGGACTCTTTGTACCCCGAGGCCCCCTCTCTTTCCTTGCGTTTGTGGAGAATAGCCTCACGCAAGTCAAATGGGTCCGGAGCGACCATGTTTGCTCCCTGAATTTTGGGAGACTTTTGGGAACCATTCTGTCCGTTTGCCACCGGGGACTGGACTCAAGTGGTTCTGTACAACTTTCCATCAGAGGCCCGCATAACAGTATGTGGAATGCTCGGACGGTCAGAGGTCGGAACAGCGGACTGAGCTTGCGAAGCTCGCACTGCCCTAGACTTCTTCACTCTAGTGCGTGAGGGCACATAATAGGAAGAGTCCAAGTAGTGCTGGAGAGAGTCAGACATGTCTTCTCGGGAGCACGAGAGATCAGGGCCATAGGAGAGGCGGTCGAAGACTGAGCCGTGTGGAGCAGGCAGCATGCGGCTGGCATCAATAATCTTCATGCGGCTAGCAGTCGTAGCCGTATGGGCTTTCTTCATGCGGCTGGAAGTCTCAGCCATATAGGTCTTCTCCATGTGGCTGGAAATCCTGGCCGCATGAGTGTTATGCACTTGGCTGGCAGTTTCGGCCGCATAAAGATTATTCATGCGGCTGGCAAGTTTGGCCGCATGAGTCTTGGTCTTGCGGCTAGTGCCTTTGTTCGGCTTCTTCCTGGAGTGCATAGAATTACTCTTTTCCCCTGCAAATCTAGCATCGTAGTGCTTTCCTCTGTCGGAGTTGGGGACAGCAGAGTCTTCTATGGCTTGAAGTGGGGCCGCATGAGAGTTGCCTTCGCCGTCTTGGGTAGCAGAGAGTACTCCGTCCAGAGCTTGGGGAGGAGCAAATGACTTTGGCCTCCACTCCCTGCGAGCCTTCTTTGTGCGGGTTCGCTTCTGGACCGGGCCACCGCTTCCTTCAGAGGGCATTTCTTCGAACGCCTGTTGGTCGAAGCAGACGACCATCTTCTGTTGTATGGAGCCAAGTTTGGCTGCATCCGATTGCGTCACCAACTCCTCAGCCGTGGAGAAGTTTATTCCCCAGCAGAATTACCATCGTGTTTGCCATTGATTGTAAAAGTACAGAACAATTATCGGAGGACTGAACTTAGACTCACAATACAAACTCGCTTGTACAAAGAAAGCTAGGGACAAAAACCTAGGTACAGCAATCTAAGTACAATTGTTTATTTTAGATTCTGGGGGGTGACGATAGAGGCTCGGGAAAGCGACGGCAGCTCTGCCTTACTCCTTGGACGATCGGGTGCAGCCTTGGCTCTAGAGAAGAACTGTTTGGCGTTGATGAAGAAATGCTCTCTTTGTTCTCTCTTTATGCTCCTTTGTCCTTTCGATCTCTGTATATTCTCTCTCTAATTCTCTCTGGATCCGGTCCGGGGGTCTTTTGCAAGGGAATGGCACCTTGCTATTTATAAGAGTAGGGGGCATCATTAGGGTTTGCAATGATTGCCCATTCTCAAAAGTCGGCGATCTGGAAGTTAATTAATCTGGGCCGCCCATCTTGCATATAATAGATTTAAGCAATTAATGTGATTGTATTAAATCTCTGTGGGCAATAAATATTGATTGCCATGATTATTTACGACTTGTAATGGCCTGCCTTGTGTCTAATTTTCTCGATTTGACTTGATCTGGGCACTTATTACAACAAATCTGATTAGGATTTGTTAATAACCATAATTCTAGGAAGATAAGACTGCCACGTATCTCAATCATCGTGAAAAGTGCCATGTGTCTCCCCTGGGCCATCTTGGTAGAACTGCAGATGAGTGGGCCGCATGAAGATGGGCAGCCACATGGGGATGAACAGCCGCATGAAGATGGACAGTCGTATGGGAGTAGGCAGCCGCATGCTGATGGGCGGCCGCATAAGAGATGCAGCCGCATGAAGATGGGCGGCCGCATGAAGTGAGCAGCCGCATGAAGATGTGCGGCCGCAGCCGCTTGCCTCGGGATTTGATGGATTCTGCCAGCTGTGAGAAGATTTTTTCCTCTTCCCTAGAAATGCGCCATTACGTCAGTCATTATTGCGCCTTTTTGTCAGAGCTGTCATTTGTCAAAACTGTCAGCCGTCAGGGCATTAAATGCAGCAAAAGACGAAGGAAAGAGCTGTTGAAGGCCACGTGGCTCCTCTCTGGGCCGCATGGAATTATTCGAGCCGCATAGACTCTTGAGCTACATTGATCCCTGAGCCGCATGAGCTCTCTGAGCCGCATGGGGATCCTTGGCCGCATGAACCTTTCTTTATTCTTTTCCATGCTTCTACACACGTTATTTGATTGTATTGGGGGTTTCTATTCCTAAGATTTTGGGTCCCCTGAGTATACAAGGAAGTGCTGAGTTCGTTAGCATAAGAGAGAGGATTTTTTATTTTAGAAGCCTTCACTCAATGCCGACGGGTGGCTGGCGCAAACTGTTTTAGACTTGTCTGGCATGCCATATGGCTCGATGAAAGGAATTTTGCCCTACGTTTGTTAAAATATGTGCGCATATCAGTGTCATACGCCACATGTTTGTCAGTCTGAGATACCATCGATTTTCCCTGGTTTGATCTTGATATGCGTAGGGTTGGAAGATTCTAACTTTGGCCTGATTGGCTCTGGCCAGTTTGAAATGGAGTAGGCAGTATGCCCTGTTATTCTCCGCATACTGTCCCATTGTATTTGGTGCGACATAAATGGACAGCAGAGAATGAACTTTGAGCAGAGCCTACTTTCTTAGCTTTGATTTTGTTCTCTGCAAATAAAAGTAGAGTTTGTACTCAGAAGTGTTCTGACATCGATTGGCACAGAGGCACAATCAGATGGATTTTCCATCGAGTCCAGGACTGGAGAAGAATAGGGAGTGGTCACTGTAGAAGCATGAAAATGTGCAGACATATCAAAGGCGCAGGTAGTGTTCTTACTACACCAAGCTTCACAAAAGTGCATGTACCCGAAAGCGCATACAGAAGATCAGATACCACAGTTCATAAAAAGTTCATTATTAAATCATGCCTACAAGGATCTATTACAGATTCATCATGATTACAAGAAAAATGCTTCTTTTAAATCATGTCTATAAGGATCTATTGTAGATTCATCATGAAAAAAACTAAAGCGTCTAGAGATCTACAAGAGGGTTAATCTTCACAAGCGACATACAAGAGGGTTAATCTTTACAGAAGTGCAGCCCCTCAGACGCGCAGCGCTGTCAGAGTGAGCCACTTCCTGAAGCAGCTATTGGCCCGAGCAAGAACTTAGTCCATAACACAGGTCGTGCCACCACCATTGAGCAGAGCAGTGCACATCCTGTGGCTGTTCATATTGGAAACCAATCCAAATCCGAAAGCTTGGATCTCGAATACCTCCAAGAGGTTGTTCAGGTTCAAACTCCTCAACAGCAGTTCTTCTACAAAGGTACAGCTTTTTCGAACGAAGGGATCCATAACCATCGGCCGACTTGTGCAAGTCCAATGGTCGTTCGAAGCTAAGTCAGTATCGAGCATAGCATTTGGAGTGCTAAGAGAGGAAGACGACTCTTCAGAAAAGCTCACATTTATATAGTGTGAGTGTGGTCCAACCAACATGCCACGTATCCGTCGGTCAAAAATGCCTAAATTAACGGGATGAACCTAAAACTCCGCACAATGAACCTCATTTAATAGGTTTATTTTACTGAGTACTAGGCCACAGACTTCTTGAATTCCCAAATGACGGTGACAATTAAAGAAGAGGACGACCGACTCATCCATCAAAAAGATCAATCATTAATTGATATTAAAGCTTTTGACAGAAAGTAGCTCCTTCGATTCAGAAGCACAGCCTCTTCACTGCACCCTCGCTTTGACTCAGAAGCGCATCTAGCTCACTCCCTCACACGGCGTCCTCGCTTCAACTTTGATTCACAGTGGCTCTTCCGTCTTCAAGGCCAAGTCTACTTATTGCCCAAAAGTACAGTAGATCCCTTATCTTTGAAACCAAGTCCACTCGTCGCCCTAAAGCACAGTAACTCTGTTGCCAGAAGAATAGTCTACTCCTCACCCTAAAGCACAGTGACTCCGTTGCCTGAAGCACAGTCCACTCGTCGTCCTAAAGCACATTAACTCCGTTGCCTGAAGCACAATCCACTCGTAGCCCTAAAAGCACAGTGTCCCTGTCGCCTAAAGCACAAGCCCGCTCGTTGCCCAGAAGCGCAGTGGCATCAAAGCTCCATAAGAAGTGCAACTCGTATAGCAGCGCAGCCCTACGAAGTGACATGGTTCCACGTGGCCAGATGGGTGTGTATATCTTTTCAGGATACCACACTATCGGTTTGTTTAAACTACTGCTCTTAAGATAAGACATAATTTGATTCTGTTGACAAGAGCAATATCTTATCGGTTTGTTTAAACCACAGATAAGGACGGAGTTTATTCTCATGGACGAAAGCCATATCCTATTGGTTTGTTTAAACCAATGGCCCTTTAAGATAAGACAAAATCCAACTTCGAGGATAGAAACAGAATCTGTTCAGATTCATCCGATCAACAAATAAGCACACGACACGTGTCGTTTATTAAGTTATGTTGATAACTCCCCAAAAGATCTACATAGAAGAGAAACTCCGTGCCTGGCACATGTTAGCTCAGCAGTAGCGCTTACCGTGCCACCTCAAGATTCTTTCATATCTCCACGTGCAGCATATCTGCACAATCCTTATGCACATCGCATATGTGCTCCCTCCTATAAATAGAAGGAGTTTTTCTTCGATAAAGAAGCTTCGAAATCTTCAACTTCGACATCCTCTTGATTAGTAACCCCAGAGTTTCAATCACTAGGACCATAAAGCCAAAGCAAGTTCAACTCGTCGTCAGATCGTCAACGGAGTAAAGGAGCTGCTGCAGTGCTCGATCTCTACCGTCACCCTTTTCTAGAAATTTTTTACTTAGATCTCCTGTTTAGGAATCGATTGTACTCTTTTTATGTTTAAAGTACAAAAAGTTTGTATAAACTTTTGTCATGGCAAACAAGATGGCGACTTTGGTGGGGACTTCCTTCTCCTCCAACGAGAAGGTAGTGGCACAATCTGACAAAAACTTGTTGGGATCTTTCCAGAAGTCGTTAGTCGTATGTTTCGACCAACAAACTTTTGAAGATCTTCTTTCTGAGGAGAAGTCGAGTCCTTCGAAGCGGTTCGTAAAACGGAAGAAGACTCGATGCAACTGGGTGTCTAAGGCGGCTGCGATGAGCAGCACGACGGAGGGGGCTGCGATTTAGAACCCCCTGAACGACAAAGCCCCAAAAATGATTTCGGCTACTACTGCCATGCCGTCTCACTCGATTCCCACTCCAGGAAAGCACAGCGAAGAGTGCGGCACCCCTATGGCGGTACTAACAAAGGCACAACGCTGAAGGAAGTGCGCAGCGGCTTGACTTCTTACTGAGGAAGCGGTGCCGGTAAGAAGATCTGTCTTTGACAGAATTGCCTACCCATCGGGTAAGGCTGTATTGGACTCTGAATGTTACGCACCTCCTAGGGGTAACCTAAAGAGATCCAAGGTAGCACATGCCCTACGCGGCCAAAGTGCTATGCCAACCACTCTATTGGATTCTGAATACTGCACACCCTCTCGGGGTAGTAGAAGGAAATCTAAGGCAACACGCGGCTTATGCAACCAACGCGCTATGCCAATAGCAGACCAATGGCACGCGTTGATAGGCACGCGTGCAGCCAATGAAAAGCTATACAAAATTGGTCCGAGTGCTTCGATGCCTCGACCGGTAGAACCCCACTGTCGCTCGAGTACTCATGTACACAACTCGAGCCAGAGGGTACACTCTAATGAGAAAGACGCATACGAACAGTGTTCTTATAAGCATAGAAGGATTCTACCTTATTAGCAAATTTTTTATCAGGACCTAAGCGTGTCCCACGTGTAGGAACTAAGAAGAGAGAAGCTATATCCGTATCCTCACTCCTGCGTGCAGCTTTCCTGCACATGCAATGGGGGTGCAAGAATGAAGACCCTAAAGCTTTCCCACAAGCGTAAAGCAGAAAAGGATCCTACGGCGCATGGTATGCCTAAACCAACGCATACTTGCACCCAGATCACCATCAACTGTTGTTGTCACCAGGCAGCCACATCGCCACTAAGGCGACAGTCCTCCTTCCAAAGACTGCGACCAATGGCGGTTGTACATCAGAGACTCGACAGGGGGTCGCCGAGCGAAGAAGAAGAGGAACTCCGTGTTGCTCTATGCAACATGGCACGGGGTTCTCCATCTATAAGCAGCTGTCCAAAAACCCTTCTATCTTGGCTAACAAGCCCAAGAAACGGCCTGGGAGTAGCCAGACGAAAGTACCAAACACAGGTGTATTCCAACACAGGTGTATTCCAACACACGTACGCCAAGTCTAGCTCCTTGCTGTAAAAAGATGCCACGTCAGATGCTGGGAGTAGCCAGCCCTCCACCATTCATGACAATCCCATATTCCAATACAACGAAGGATTATATGACACAGATACCTCCGTAGGTACATATAGCCAAAAAGTGAAGGAAAGCAATTACAATGAGTCAAGGATAATTACAACCTGCCGGTCTATCCTCAAGATGATGGGACTCTGCCCTCTGAACCGGAGAGCAAAAGATCTACTGTCCCTTCTACCCACCCATACAAGGTGTCCATATTTATGGTCGAAGGTGACAACAATACGGAAAGCAGCAAAGGCACTAGTTAGTAGAAACGTATAGAGGTTCTCGAGGAGCGCCTAAACATGTTGAACAATACTATGAAGTCCTTTGCTTCTGTAGTCCTGGAGATCAAAGAGAGATTGACCCCCTCTGTCTCCACTCCTGCTCCAGACCCAGCAATTAATGGTGGGTCAAATGTGCTTTCCATCGTGAGCCAAGCAACGCCAGCGTCATCTACTCCATCAACAACCGGGCCTATAGTGTCGAATGAAATACAGTAGGCCATCAAAGAATTGTATGCTCGCTATGACACCAAAGAAAAGCGAGCAACAATCCAAAATATGGGAATTCGACAGCCATATCTTGCCGAATGGGATAATGTGATCTATTCTCCCAAATATAATCTGTAGACGATCACGCCGTTCGATACAAAGGAGTCCCCTACCGATACTTTAGATACTTTGCCTCAGTAACAGGTCATCTACTAAAGGATGATGCCCTCCTCACCAACATATTCATAAGAGCCCTGCAGGGGGTGGCCTACGAATGGTTTTGCAGTCTTTTGGACAACTACATTTCATCCTTCGAAGACTTGAAGAACCTATCCCTCAATCGATTCTACGAAGGAGGAATGTACATGATGATGTCGACTCTTATGGACATCGTTCAAAAGGAGAAAGAGCCAATGCACGTATACATTGAGTGCTTCCGCCAGGCCACATTAAGGTTACCTCATGGTATACCTGAGCCTATGCTTATGGACTCCTGTCGCAAGAACATGCTTCCTACAATTAAGTTGTGGAACAGTGCCCCATGCGTAGAGTGAACGCCTTTCATCACAGAGGAGGATGTAGCTCAAACAAAAGCACAGGATGCACAATTGATGGGACTGAACTTCTCCTCTCTCGAAGATAAAAGGAAAGCGTTTATTCGGAAGCAAAGACGAAAAGGGAAGCAAGCCATGACCGTCAACATCTCCAATGGTTCGGTATCACTGGACCTGAAGCCGACCGAAGCACAGAGGTCGAAAGAGACCTACTCTTTCAACGACGAAGACACACTAGAACTCTTCGATATATTGGCAAAGAGTGGAAAACTTCAGCTCCCGCCGCCTAAGCGTCCAGATGAAGTGGGAAAGGTAGACAATCCAAAATACTGCCACTACCACAAATATGTCCACCATTCGACGCGTGATTGTTACGTGTTGAAAAGATAAATCCAGCACCTCATCGACGCTAAAGTCATCCCACTCGACTACGAGGAGAAGACTGTTACTGCCAACATGGTCACTCTCCAGTTCGGTAGTTTTCCGAGAACAGAGGCTCAAGACGACGTCGTCCCCATCCCGAGAGCGACGATGGAAGTAGTCGATCTTCCACCGGCCCGTAAGAACACCCAAGGCCTCATCCTATTTATGATGCCACGAGGCAAAGTAATGTGGGTCCATCCTAATCTTACAACACATATGATGACACATGCAGCATGCTCTATCAAGGAAAAGAAGGTCAGGTCGTATCGCATGATCTCTACGACAACTGATGACACCCTGATTACCACTCGCCCGGCTCACCAACGAGAAGAGAACCAAGCTCCAAAGAAAGAAACACCTCCGCCCATCGCAGCCAACGCCCCCGATATATCGAAAGCAGGCCCATCTCAAGCGCTTGCTATAGATAAACAAAAGCAAAAGGAGGTTCAGTTTGACAAGCCTCTGAGAAAAGACTTGGTAGTAGGACCAATCAAGCCCTATAACTTCGACATATTGGCACAGCTGGCCAACACTTCGGCTCGACCATCACTCTTTGAGCTTCTCCGTCTCTCCAAAGAGACTCGAGGCGCCCTCAGCGAAGCTTTATAGAATTCTGACTCCTTTCTCACTTTAGTGCAACCGCCCAAGGAGAACCCTGTTGAATGTCCACATTGTCGCAGTGTGGTCGAGGTGATCTCTAATATCACCTTCATTCAGTAGGACATGCCACTGAAAAACAACCGGCACAACCGACCCCTGTACTATACAGGGTACATTGGTGCTATTAAGGTCGATCGCATCCACATCGACCATGGCTCTTCTCTCAGCATCATCCCTCAGATTTTATTCCAAGTTTTAGGGATCCTGATGTATCTGCTAACCGCATCGAACACTACAATCAGCAGTTTCAAAGCTGGAAAGAGTGACCCCCTGGGCAACATCATCCTAACATACCAAATAGGCAATCTCCAGACTATCATTACTTTCTACATCATTGATGCCAACATAAACTATGACATGCTGCTGGGACGACCATAGATTCGTGAATACATGATCATGCCCTCCATTATCCATCTATATATAAAGTATGTGGCCAGCGATGGGACTATCAAGACCGAATTCGCTAACATCGATTGTCACGACCCGCATTCGCTTTTTGGATACGAGGCATGTCCAAGCCCAGCCTACACCGCAGTGTCGGTGGTAGAACGCTGTCTTTTATACACAAGTCACATAGTCTATAGAACTAACATGGCAGTCTAGATCTCATCCACAGAAATATGATACAATCAACATCAAATGAGACTGAACAAAGAATGATAATACAATATGAAGTATCAAGTTTTATCGAGAATTCCAGTTACGTCCGGAGGACACAAATCTACTACAAATAGACAAAAATAAAATAAAACATCAAAATAAAATAACTGAGTCCAGACGGCTAATCATCAAGATACCCTCAGCTACAGTGGTACCGTGGTCCAATGCTAGCTCAAACCTGCTCATATACCCTGGCTCAATACATGGCTAAACCTGAAGAAATCATCAGGTCCTTAGAGGACTAGCAAGATACATAATATACAAGCCTTTCTAACAGTTTATCATGCATAAAAAAATATAGGATGTAAACAGGAAAAGACCAAGCAAACGTGATACACGAATATATGAATAACTACGCATAAATGAAATACTAGAAGAAATGTGTGAACAAGAGATCAACGGATACCAAACCCTCGCTTCGAGTGTGGACTCGCAGGTTTGAACTAATCACTAACCCTCGCCCCGAATGTGGACTCGCAGGTCAGCTCAAAAAAAATCACCCTCGCCCCGTGTGTGGATTCACAGGTGCAAACGGTCAACCCTCACCCCGTGTGTGGATTCGCAGGTTGTAAGAATCGAAACAAGGAAATAGTAGTTCAGTCTATAACGCAGTCATCCTATGATATAACTCAATCAAGTACAAGTGAAAAAATGTCTGATATGGCTACAAGGCTGACTATAAACAAGGACTGTATAATAATGAAGAAGCACATGTCAGCAATAAAGTCTGAATTAACTGGATAGTGACAGAAGGTAAGCATGTAAATAAAGCTGTAAAGAAACGGCAAGGTATACTTGCCTGTTGTCCTGCTGCGGATACGGGTCGAGAATCGAGCCAAAGTCCAATTAACCTATTTAAACCATATATAATGTCAATAAATAAAAAACAACTTAGGTTTAACTTATCTACTTTTTTTACCCTCATTCTCCAAGTTTGATTATATATATACCTATATTGGCGGCCTACTCATTTCCTTTTCCTGCATACACTTGTATCCATATAACTGCTCTTATAATAAACCATATATATCCACTTAGGCACAATTTTTGTTTTTATGTCTAATGTGATTCACAAGTTGGTTTACACTCTGCCTCAATAACCTAGGCACTTGGCCTACTTGCTATATGTATACACATAGATATATGATTTCCTTGTACTTGAGTCTATCTACCCTTGTTTTAGAAGTTCATAATGTGTACTATGTACCTATACTAGTGTCCTACTGTCAGTCTTTAATTGGACATGTTTACTGCATGCCTCTCTGTATACTCCAGTATATGGGTACCTCACTATGTGTTCTGCTACCTGGCATGGATACCAGCTACAGTACCCATTAATTTTAGCCCTGTACTCTGTCTATTCTACAGGTTCCCTGTGTACCTACATATATTGGATGAACATGCCTCTGGTTGCACAATTTCTGGTTTAGCAACTTGTTCTCATTATAGTTAATCGGTTACAAAACATGGACAGATATAACTCTGTCACCAAACTGGCTGTAATAGGGCCACCTTGCCACTAGAAGAACAAAAAGGGTAAATCTGTTATACTGAAAGGATATATTAGAGATCATCACCATTGCCTCCTTTATTGATAGAAATAAAAGTAAGATGATAAGGAGAGAACATGAAAGTGAAGATTGGCAGATCAACAAACGACAAAACCAAACGAGCACTCATATAGATACAAACTGAAATCCGTATGATCAATGGGTCATGAGAGGATATATTTGTAGGTGGAGATACCACCCTAGTACAGCAGAGTATAGAGGTGTCTCTCCTAAAGGACAGTGTCTGATACCTACTGTACTCTATACCCTATTTCCTGGAGAGGCACATATTATACTCCCAACGAACGATACCTCAGTCCAACAACTGCTAAATATATAGCAACTGACACATCCAAGGATAACTGGTAACTCTACGATTTTGACCTTACTTGCCTATACTAAAAACTACCCCTATCCATGCCTTATCACTAGGATGAAAAGACACATTAGGATTCTTAATTATCACTTCTCGTTCCCGAAATACGTATTCTAAATACATGTACTGCTAGAATGTATTTATTTAATATTTATCACGTATTATTATGTATTTAAATCCCTTTAATTTCATGTTAATTTATTTCCAGCAATTATTTTTCTGTATTTTACTTTCTGCTTTTTATTCTCTGCTTTTACTTTGCTTTTGGGTTCGGCCTAGATTGGTTTGTTTTCGGTTTTTGTTGGTTCATCATGAACCGAAACAAACACCCACCTACCACCACCCCTTCATTTAAAACCCATCCTCTTTCTCTCTCTTCATTACTTCTTATCATTTCTCTTCTTCTTCCTCATAACTCCACCACCAACCTAGGAGGGCTAGGCAAGTGCCAACTTGCTTCTTGATGGATTTCCATTTTTATTGTTCCATTGTCTTTATCTCAAGATTCTTAGATACTTTAGTACTTAGCATTTTCGATTCCTATGGCTCATTTCTTGCAGATCTAATTTAATATATTTTTGGAATTTTTAGGTTTTGATCTAGTAAGTTTGTTATTTTTCAAGTTTTGATGGTTCCATGTGGTAGGAAATTTGATTCTACCCAATTTTGACTATTGGAAGTCCTGATTTCGACTTATTTTGAGTGAGTTACGGTCTTTTTGGTTCATGGGTTTTCATGGCCATTGGAGGCTGATTGGAGAAGATGAGCAGTACATGTTGTTTCTGGCGTATGCTATTTCTGGCGCATGCTATTTTCTGGTACATGCTATTTTCTGGCGCATGCTATTTCTGGCGCATGCTATTTCTGGCACATGCTGTTTCTGGCGCATGCTGTTTCTGGCGCATGTTGTTTCCTGGCGCATGCTGTTTCTGGCGCATACTGTTTCCTGGCGCATGCTGTTTCTGGTGCATGCTGTTTCTGGCACATGCTGTTTCCTGGCGCATGATGTTTCTGGCGTATGCTGTTTCTAGCGCATGTTGTTTCTGGCGCATGCTGTTTCTAGTACATGTTGTTTCTGGCGCATGCTGTTTCTCGCAAATGCTGTTTCTGGCGCATGCTGTTTCTAGCGCATGCTATTTCCTGGTGCATGTTGTTTCTGGCGTATGCTGTTTCTGGCGCATGCTGTTTCTGGCGCATGCTGTTTCCTGACGCATGCTGTTTCTGGCGCATCCTGTTTTCCATGGCCGTATGACACTTCCTGGACGTATAAGATCCTGACCACATATGCATTCTCAGCCGCATGAACTTCTATAATTTCCCGGTCGCATGACTCTAACCAATGATGCCTTTTGACTGATTCTCGTCCCGAATTAATATTGATTGATATTGATTATGACCTTGGCTAATAATTGATCATGTGTTCCTAGTTGGAACTAAGAGACTGGCTAGTCGTCTTATTGAATTGAATGAATGAGACACGTTCATATGAACTATGAACTATTGCAATCGACTGGCTGATCCCGAATATTGACATATAGATACATGCAGGCTTAATTTCTTTATCTATTGTACAAAAGCAGGATGTGTACTTTATGGTCAAGGCATGATTATTCCGTGGTTAGTTTTGATTGTTGTATTACGCTATGTAAGACCTACAACCTAACCGCACGGGTATCGTTGTAGAGATGTGCATATCGTATCCCGTACGAAAGTACTCATTCTGAATGACCATGATCCACGACATGGGATTTCACTCAACGTAGAGGCTATTAAGTTAAATAAAATAAATGATTGCATGGAGAGAACGGATTCCCGAGTTCTTACACGGCAGCCCTCTTTGGGACTACTGGTTCCCACAGATACTATAAATCTTCCACACGGGCAGGGAGTGATATCTGCTATATTATTTATTGTACATTGTATATTAACGACGGGCGTCCAGCTGGGACTCGTCTAAATTCATGATTGGCGCAATTGATTGACTGGGTAGACTAGCCTTGCTTGCACATAGTAATAACTGAGGAATCCTTTATTGCATATTTCCAAGATAACTTGGAACCCACAATAGCAAGCCATAGTAGTTGCATGGCCGTTTAAATTGATTTGGTTGTGTACTGTACCTACTCTGTTGACTAACTGAGATGATCAGAGTGTCGAGTCATGACGGGACAACTTCTGTCCTTGTTTGGTTGGAAGGTTGGTTCGAAGTATCGTGACGTTATGTGAATCCCAGTAGTAAGCAGAGATTTATTATTATATTCTCTTATTTATTGGTTTATATTCCTCATATCGTGCTTCCTTGCGGTACTTGCTATTAGAGGTCTAACCTCTCTGGTTTTGCATGGCCAGATCTAGGGCCGGTTCCCGAGGACTCAGCTTACTTCCACCTCCAAGATGGTCAATACTAGAGGGATGATCGCAGGAGGACTCGAGTGGGTTCCTTACTTCCCCGCTCATTTTGTTACTTACTTTATATTTTGCCGTTTGGCACCGACATGTTAGTCGGATTGTCTTGTAGTTACTTTTACATAATTGTAATTAAGTCAGACTGTAGCTGATAACAATTGTGTATACCTTGCTTCATCATCTGGCTATGTTTTGTAAAGCCCGATATCAAGAACATTTTGACTGAGCGTTTGGGACGCCTTACTGCTTTATCTTACATGTTCTCTATTTCTGTTTCGTATTTGAATGATTGAGACAATAGATGTGAAATGACCATAGTATGACTTTCATGTAGTATGAACCCCCTTGTCTTATTAGACAGCATTGATCGTATTATACGGTATTCATCTACCCGTAATACGTAGCTGGCTGAGTCATTCCCCCGCTCTCCAGTATTCTGGTTCTGGGGCGTGACAAGGTTTTAGTGGTGGCCCATGCAGGTCTGATTTCAGACTTGTGGGGTGTTTTGATTTATAGGATGTCTCAATCACACATGTTCTCCCTTGATCTCATGATTCGTTATTCTCAACTCTAGCTTGACATTTCAGTATCCTTTGACTTCATTGATCTTTCTTGTCCGGTCGTTTGATTGTTCTCTTGTCCCTTTCTTTAGGGGCACTTCGTCTGCATCTGTCAGAACTGGACAGCAACAAGGGCAACATGGACAACCTGACCAGGTTGGTCAGCAACAAGGGTCAGAACTACTTCAAGAGACTATCCAAGAAGAAGTGATAGTGGAAGCAGCAACTGGATTGCAGTATCCGGAGGTTCCACCACCACCAACAGTTCCACCTACCCCAGTGGAAGTGGACACACCGGCCCTTCTGGAGATCATGAGATGGATGATGACTACTTAGCAACACCAGATATTAGCCAGCAGCGCATGCACACTCAATTGCAAATGCAGAACGTACTACTCAACCAAGGGTTGCAAACGGCATTGGAAAGAGGGGCAAGGACAGATTCAAGAGCATCAGCCAGGTTTTGCAAGTACAACCCCCGCCGTTTCGAGGGCACAGAAGATGCCATCTCAGCAGATGCATGGCTTAAGGATATTGAGGCTATTTTGACAGCAGCTAAGGTACCGGCGGAAGAACGTATGGATCAAGTAAAGTTGTTGCTTCAGGATCTCGCACTTGACTGGTGGGAATCAGAGGAAGTGGGCATCAGACGTCTTGTTGCTTGGGACAACTTTACAGCAAGGTTCAAGACGAAGTACTATGGAGTTGTGCCGCAGTTTGAGCTACAACAGAAGTTTATCAACCTCAAGCAGGCCGGCAAGACGGTAGATTCTTATACAGCGGAGTTCTGCAGATTGAGTAGGTTCGCCCCAGAGATGGTAGCAACGGAGAGCCAGAGGGCTATGTGGTTCCAGCAAGGGTTTCATCTTGAGCTCTTACAATTGATAGAGGTGGCACAGCGCCCGTTCATAACACAAGCTCAGATGTTTCGGCAGCAGGGACCGCCGATACAGCAACACCAGCATAGACCACTCCAGCATCATCAAGGCAGGGGCCAGCAGCAGCACCAGGCTAGGCCGCAACATGGGAACCAACAAGAAGGTCGAGGGCAGGCATTCACTCTGTCCTTGGAGAAGGCATTAGCATCGGGAGATGTTGTGGCAGGTGACATTCTCGTTGCCTCATATCCCGCAGTAGTATTGTTTGATTCGGGAGCATCACACTCATTTATATCTGCACAATTTCCAACACGGCTAGGATTAGAATTCGAGGCATTGCCAGGGAGGTTAAATATACTCACTGGTAATGGGCTCGTAGGAGTTAGTAGAGTTATTCTAGCATGTAGCGTTGTAGTTTGCGGGCATTCCTTACCCGCCCGGTTGATAGAATTTTCTGTTGGAAATTTTGACGTTATCTTAGACATGGACTGGCTGAAAGACGGTCATGCGACAATAGATTGTCGTAGAGGGAGTATATCTTTTGATATTCCAGGCATGAAGCGGTTCACCTTAGTCAGATCAGTGGCAACTCAACAAGAGCAGGGAGTAGTGACGGCAATGGAAGAAGTTCAAGTTTCGAAGGTAGTTGAAGAGTTTCTGGACGTATTTCCTGAAGAATTTCCAGGTCTACCACCGTTTAGGGATATTCAGTTCAGCATAGAATTGGTACCTGGAACTAAACCGATATCAGATCGAGTTTACAGAATGGCTGATTCAGAACAGGCCAAGGTATATCAACACATAGAGGAACTGAAGGAGAAGAAGTTCATCCAAGCTAGCATATCACCATGGGCAGCACCAGTGGTACTTGTGGGAAAGAAGGACGGGTCATCCAGATTGTATATCGATTATAGGAAGCTTAACGCGGCAACAGTAAAGAACAAGTACCCACTACCCAGGATCGACGACTTGTTTGATCAGTTGAGCAGAGCTAGAGTTTTCTTCAAGATAGATCTTCGTTCAGGGTATCATCAAGTGAGGGTTCGGAAGGAGGATATTCCTAAGACAGCATTCAGGTCGAAGTATGGGCATTATGAATTCTTGGTAATGCCGTTTGGTTTGACCAATGCTCCAGCAATATTTATGGATTTGATGAACCGCATCTTTATTCCATACTTAGATCAGTTTGTCGTTGTGTTCCTTGACGACATTTTCGTCTACTCTGCTAATGAAGAAGAGCATGAAGATCACCTCAGAAAAGTGTTACAGGTTCTGAGAGAGAACCAGTTGTACGCTAAGCTCAGCAAGTGTGAGTTCTGGACGGATCACATTTCAATTTTGGGTCACATCGTATCAGGAGCTGGAGTAGCAGTTGATCCCAAGAAGGTAGAAGCAGTAGAGAGTTGGCCATTACCTAAGATTGTAGTAGATGGGCGGAGTTTCTTGGGATTGGCAGGATATTACAGAAGATTTGTATCAGAGTTTACAAGGCTTTCAGCACCCATGACCCGCTTGACACAAAGGATGTACCATTCGTCTGGTCGGCAGAATGTCAGGCATTATTTGAGAATCTGAAGCGGAAGTTGATATCAGCACCTATTCTTACATTGCCAGTTAGACCCGGAGGTTTCACTGTATATTGTGATGCGTCAGGTAAAGGACTTAGATGTGTCCTTATGCAACATAGAAAGGTGATAGCATATGCATCTAGGCAACTTCGAGACCACAAGAAGAATTACCTAACTCATGACTTGCAGTTGGCAGTAGTAGTATTTGCTTTGAATCTATGGAGGCATTACTTATATGGTGACCGAGTGGACATATACACAGACCATAAAAGTCTGAAGTACATTTTTACTCAGAAGGAGCTGAACATGAGGCAGAGAAGATGGTTGGAGTTGATCAAGAATTACGACGTAGAGCTTCAGTATCATCCAGGCAAGGCTAATGTGGTAGCAGGAGCTCTCAGCAGGAGAGGCATCGCATTTATGTTGACAACACAGAGGCATATCTTAGAAGACCTTCAGGAGATGGGCATCGAAGTTATACTTTCTAGTGATGTAGGAGTTCTAACAAGTCTACAAGTTCAATTCGACTTGGTAGACAGGATCAAGGCAGCTCAGGCACAGGACCCAAGGATTCAGAAGCTTAGAGCAGAATGTGAGTCAGGACTCAGGAAGAAGATGAGAATTGATGAAGATGGTACCCTTAGGTTTGGATCGCGTCTATGTGTGCCTAGTGGAGATATCAGACAGGAGGTTATGGCAGAAGCTCACAGTTTCCAGTATTCTGTACACCCTGGAGGGACCAAGATGTACCAAGATATAAAGCAGCACTTCTGGTAGAACGGGATGAAGAGGGAGATAGCTAGATTTGTTTCCCATTGCCTGGTATGTCAGCAAGTGAAGGCAGAGCAACAGAGGCCAGCTGGGTTATTGCAACCGCTTCCTATTCCAGAATGGAAATGGGAACATATTACAATGGACTTTGTGACCGGTTTACCGAGGTCACCAAGTGGTAAAGATGCTATTTGGGTGATAGTAGATCGGCTTACAAAGGTGGCACACTTTCTTCCTTTCAGAGTAGGGCAATCTACAGAAAAGTTGGCAGAGTTGTATATGCAACAGATAGTCAGGCAGAATGGAGTCCCTATCAATATTGTGTCAGACAGAGATACCTGTTTTATATCACATTTTTGGAAGAGCTTACATCATAGTCTGGGTACCAAGTTAAGATTTAGCACGGCTTACCATCCACAGACGAACGGGCAATCAGAAAGAACAATTCAGACTTTAGAGAATATGTTACGAGCTTACACTCTAGATTTTGGAGGATCTTGGGAGAGCCACCTGCACTTAGTCGAATTCTCATACAACAACAGTTATCAAACCAGTATCCAGATGGCGCCATTTGAAGCATTATATGGTAATAAGTGTAGGTCACCACTGGCATAGGATGATATCGGGAAGAGGAAGATGTTAGGCCCGGAAATGATTGTCCAGACAGTTGAAGTGGTCAAGGGAATTAGAGAGCGACTTCGAGTTGGCAAGGATCGACATCGTTATTGGGCGGACCAGCATCGTAGGCCGCTAGAGTTTTCTGTTGGGGACCATGTGTTCTTACGGATCTCACCTACCCGTGGGGTCATTAGATTTGGCGTTCGCGGGAAGTTGAGTCCGCGGTACGTGGGCCCGTTTGGTATCCTTGATCGGATAGGCGATGTTGCTTATCGTTTATCCCTCCCACCTTCGTTACGAGAGGTGCATGACGTATTTCATGTATCTCACTTACGTAGGTATATATCAGACCCAAGCCATATCCTTGATCATTCTGAGCTGGTTGTTGGTACCAACATGTCTTACGAAGAACAGCCTGTGTCCATTTTGGACCGAAGAGAGAAGATACTCAAGAACCGAACAATTAGCCTTGTCCCGGTTGCTTGGGGTCATCACTCTTTAGGGGAGTCAACGTGGGAACGTGAGGATGATATCAGATCACGGTATCCGTACCTGTTTGACTCACAAGGTATATCTCTTTCTGTATACCTTGATTGTCTTAACTCCTCATGCTTGTCACCTTATGAGTAGAATTGCTTGGTGTCGTCGATAGTTAAACATAGGTATGTTACTTGCTATTAGCATTGTAGAATGATTGCTTACTCAAAATTGCTTATACTTAGATTAGTTTAGCTTCGATGTTTCTATCATGCTTGGATTTGAAATTCCAAGGACAAAATTTTTTTAAGGAGGATAGAGATGTCACTTCCCGTTCCCGGAATACGTATTCTAAATACATGTACTGCTGGAATATATTTATTTAATATTTATCATGTATTATTCTGTATTTCAATCCCTTTAATTTCATGTTAATTTATTTCCAGCAATTATTTTTCTGTATTTTACTTTCTATTTTTTTATTCTCTTCTTTTACTTTGCTTTTGGGTTCGGCCTAGATTGGTTTGTTTTCGATTTTTGTTGGTTCATCATGAACCGAAACAAACCTCCACCTACCACCACCCCTTCATTTAAAACCCATCCTCTTTCTCTCTCTTTATTACTTCTTCTAATTTATCTTCTTCTTCCTCATAACTCCCCCACCAACCTAGGAGGTCTAGGCAAGTGCCAACTTGCTTCTTGATGGATTTCTATTTTTGTTGTTCCATTGTCTTTCTCTCAAGATTCTTAGATACTTTAGTACTTAGCATTTTCGATTCTTATGGCTCATTTCTTGTAGATCTAAGTTTAATATATTTTTAGAATTTTTAGGTTTTGATCTAGTAACTTTGTTATTTTTCAAGTTTTGATGGTTCCATGTGGTAGGAAATTTGATTCTACCCAATTTTGACTATTGGAAGTCCTGATTTTGACTTATTTTGAGTGAGTTACGGTCTTTTTGGTTCATGGGTTTTCATGGCCATTGGAGGCTGATTGGAGAAGATGAGCAGTACATGTTGTTTCTGGCGCATGCTGTTTCTGGCGCATGCTGTTTCCTGGCGCATGTTGTTTCCTGGTGCATGATGTTTCTGGCGCATGCTATTTCTGGCTCATATTGTTTCTGGCGCATGTTGTTTCCTGGCGCATGTTGTTTCTGGCGCATGTTATTTCCTGGCGCATGCTATTTCTGGCGCATGCTGTTTTCTGGCGTATGCTATTTCTGGCGCATGCTGTTTCTGGCGCATGCTGTTTCCTGGCATATGTTGCTTCTGGCGTATGCTATTTCTGGCGTATGCTGTTTCTGGCGCATGCTGTTTCTGGTGCATGTTGTTTCCTGGCGCATGTTGTTTCTGGCGTATGCTGTTTTCCGTGACCGCATGACACTTTCTGGACGTATAAGATCCTGACCACATATGCATTCTCAGCCGCATGAACTTCTATAATTTCTCGGCCGCATGACTCTAACCCATTATGCCTTTTGACTGATTCTTGTCCCGAATTAACATTGATTGATATTGATTATGACCTAGACTGATAATTGATCATGCGTTCCTAGTTGGAACTAAGAGACTGGCTAGTCGTCTTATTGGATTGAATGAATGAGACACGTTCATATGAACTATGAACTATTGCAATCGACTGGCTGATCCCGAATATTGACATATAGATACATGCATGCTTAATTTCTTTATCTATTGTACAAAAGCAGCATGTGTACTTTATGGTCAAGGCATGATTATTCCGTGGTTAGTTTTGATTGTTGCATTACGCTATGTAAGACCTACAACCTAACTACACGGGTATCATTGTAGAGATGTGCTTATCGTACCCCGTACGAAAGTACTCATTCTGAATGACCATGATCCACGACATAGGATTTCACTCAACATAGAGGCTATTAAGTTAAATAAAATAAATGATTGCATGGAGAGAACGGATTCCCGAGTTCTTACACGGCAGCCCTCTTTGGGACTATTAAGTGCCCGACAGGCCGGCTGGTTCCCACAGATACTACAAATCTGTCACACGGGCAGGGAGTGATATCTGCTTATATTATTTATTGTACATTATATATTAACGACGGTCGTCCCGCTGGGACTCGTCTAAATTCATGATTGGCGCAATTGATTGACTGGGTAGACTAGCCTTGCTTGCACATAGTAAGAACTGAGGAATCCTTTATTGCATATTTCCAGGATAACTTGGAACCCACAATAGCAAGCCGTAGTAGTTGCATGGCCGTTTAAATTGATTTGGTTGTGTACTGTACCTACTCTTTTAACTAACTGAGATGATCAGAGTGTCGAGACATGACGGGCCAACTTCTGTCCTTGTTTGGTTGGGAGGTTGGTTCGAAGTGTCGTGACGTTATGTGAATCCCAGTAGCAAGCAGAGATTTATTATTATATTCTCTTATTTATTGGTTTACATTCCTCATATCGTGCTTCCTTGCGGTACTTGCTATTAGAGGTCTAACCTCTCTGGTTTTGTATGGCCAGATCTAGGGCCGGTTCACGAGGACTCGGCTTACTTTCACCTCCAGGATGGTCAATACTAGAGGGATGATCGCAGGAGGACTCGAGTGGGTTCCTTACTTCCCTGTCGTTTTGTTACTTACTTTATATTTTGTCGTTTGGCACCGACATGTTAGTCGGATTGTCTTGTACTTATTTTTACATAATTGTAATTAAGTCAGACTGCAGCTGATAACAATTGTGTATACCTTGCTTCATCATCTGGCTATGTTTTGTAAAGCCCGATATCAAGAACATTTTGACTGAGCGTTTGGGACGCCTTACTGCTTTATCTTACATGTTCTCTATTTCTGTTTCGTATTTGAATGATTGAGACAATAGATGTGAAGTGACCATAGTATGACTTTCATGTAGTATTCACCCCTTATCTTATTAGACAGCATTGATCGTATTATATGGTATTCATCTACCCGTAATACGTAGCCGGCTGAGTCATTCCTCCGCTCTCCAGTATTCTGGTTCTGGGACGTGACATTAATACTGACCTACACCCTTTGGTGCTGCCTCTAGACACGATCTAGAACACAGCCACACTCTCTGTGCTCAGGACCGCGCTAAGGGGGACTACCCTTACACTCCCTCTGGTATGAACCAGAGTTGGTTCAAATCTCTTTCTTCCACTCGATAGACAGAAAGAATGAAATGATAGGTGAAAGAAAGGGATGTATTAAACCAACGAGAGAGGCGAACGAAGTGAGTCTTGCTCACCCGTAGCTAATGTAGCTACTGCAGCTAATCAGGTAAGTTTTAGTACGGGTGTAGCGAGCTCTTAGCGAGCGGCTAAACAGGGAAGGGGGGTCCAGGGGGAAACCATTCCCCCATACAGTGTCATAAGATATCTGCCATAAAACCCTTAGGGTTATGGCAAGATACATCTCCATGCCTCTATTGAGCCCGTTGTGTAAGTCATAGGAGTTGTAGCTTCCTGGCCTACTTCTAATTTTACCTACCCAGGCCATTGCTCTGCTACTGATCCCTGCTAAAGTTTCTGATGCACTCTACTAGGAGTGGTCTCTCTTGTACTTATATATGACTTGGAGGTACTTTCCACAGATGGGACAACACATATATTGAAAAACACAATATCCAGTTTGGGCATGCTTCCCTGCACCCTACAGCTATATACCTCCAATATGGAGTATCAGGTTTTGGCCTTGTCACAGGACAACTAGCCAAACCCAACTCTGATATTCCCATACCCCAATGTTTATACCTCTGCCTCCAAGCTCCTATTCTATTGATATACTAATCCTGGGCCTACTCATTTATTGTTGGTTCCCTCTTGAAAAAACTGCTACTCTAATGTATCATATTGCTTCTGCCTATGCTGTCCTTTGCACAGGTTACTACTATATCCTATCTTTTATCACCTACAGGTATGTGCCTACACCCATAGTACCTATCTATGGCTGCACACATAGCAGAAATCATCTTCCTCTGCTGCTTTGTTTTAGCCATCTACAGGTTGTGCCTGAACGTAGACACCAAACTATCTAACACACACCCCATTCCTAATCTCTCTTCTTCTAGATTCGATCTTTGTAATCTCCTATAAATCAAATCTAAATACCTCAATCGAATAAACATATTACTTACTCGCCCAGTCGACACATAACCAAGTTCTCGCCCCTTGATCTCTGAACCTGTGTATTCAACTGAAACCAATTCGATATCAGGTATCCAATTGGATACCAATTTCGAAACTGATACAAGGTGTTGTCGTTTGTGAACGAATACGTAATGTATCATGGAGCACAAAGTACCCTATGCTAACTGATGTATGGGAGCATCTCAGGTCCCCCGATATATTCATTGATACATTAATGTACCTTGATTTCAGTCCAACCCTTTTGTTAAATATGTGGTAATCCTTCACAGAGAGGTGCTTCCCTGAACATCAGGAATAACTCTCACCTAGACTGATGTCTACGGATACCATACTGGGCACCCGAATCTAACATATAACCAGTTTCTACATGTACTCGTGTCCTACTAACACACGAGTACAGGAAACACAACGATCCCTGATAACATATGTCTGTACTTAGCTCTCATAGGCATTAACCCAATCATCTACTAGTCTATTGAAATTATGATCAAGATTAACTAGGAATTTAACATTCATGAGATTAGAGGATTTACCGGTGAGAAAACTCGAATGCCTCTACTCGATGATCACCTATTCGAACTCAAGAGCGCATGGGGTATTAGGGTTCGAAGAACGGCCAGGGGTTGATTGCTATTTCCCATATATATATATATATATATATATATATATCAACCCTAGATATGGGTTGATCTTTCTAGGGATTGAAAGAGATCGAATTTGAGACGGAAACAATTTTGGGAGTTTAGGTCGTTCATATCTGTTGTCCAGATTTAAATTTGGGGATTTTACCATTCCCCCTTCCAAGTTGAAATTGCATAGAAACCCCTTTTTATCTAGTTATAGAGTATTACATGAGTCTTTTAGGGGCATATATATACACATATATATATAAATGACAAGGATAACAAAAAAAAACAAATTGGCACAAGGGCTCACAAGTCTACCAACCTTAAAAATAATTTCATCCTCGAAATTCAATAAAGCTATGATCTACTAGAATGAATAGGCCAACATGTCTTGCTATTAAAATATTTCAATTACTCACAAGTCAACTCTAATATAGGCCTAGCAATAATACTACTGCTATAATCTACTAGGGAGTACCGTCAACTGCTTCTTGTGGCGTTGGTAGTGGTGGGGTAGTCGCATTTCTTCTCGGACAAAATCAAGATATGTGCTGGTTGGATCCACAAGTCCAACACAACCCTAACCATTTACGGCATTCTTCTTGGACGTGGCCCCTCTTCGTGCAACACTGGCAGATAGGAACATCTTGGACTTGATGTGGGGCTGCTCGTAGCTGCTGAGGATACTGTTGTGATGCGGTCTTTCCTAGGGCATTGGGTCGCTTCGCCGATCCCGATTGGTTGTTGCCTCCTCCATATGCGTTTTTGTCCCTCTTTCGCTTATGCTTCAATTCTATCTCTACCGCCTGTGCGATCTTCAAGATTCTCCCGTAGGTTGTGTCACTACCATATTTTAGCTTGAGGGTATTTTGGTCATTTTGAAATTTTGGATTTATTTTGAATTATTGGAATGATGGTTGTTATTTTTGACCTTTGCTAGTTGAGACTATGGAGACTAACCTAGATGTTGACTTTGACTATGGTGACTTGGTTAGCATGGTGGGACCCTAGTCTAACTTAAGTCGACCCAAGTTGACTTACGTTGAACCAAGTTTCATAAAGAGATTAAGTGTTTTAGGTGCATGGGTATTTGACTAAGAGATTGACCAATTTAGCATGGCACTTGGCCCAAAGCCCATTAGTCATCAACCCTAAACCTAATCCTTCCTAATAGTGGTCGGCCCCTAGGGATTCCCCCAATATTAAATCTCTTATTCCTTTATTGCCTCCTTTTACTCCACGTCCATTTTTGGCAAGAGCAAGGTTCGTCATTTCTTTAATCCTTCCTATTTTATTCATTCCTTTCCTTTTTAACCCTAGTTTTTTGCAATAGGATCTAAACCATGTCTATTTACTGTTCATGATGTGAAATCTCAGTTTTTGAACAATTTGGAGCTTGGGAATTGCTAGTGGGATCTTTCATTTTTTGGGTTTTCTTGGATTGACACTCAATAGGTAAACTATTCAATCCACCTTCATTTTTCTTGATTTCTTGGCATGGCTGCATAGATCTAGGAGTCTCCTAGCTGTGGTGTGAGTCTTGGGTGATTTTGTGTCTATTTTGTGTCCGTATCGGACACGTATAAGTTAACTTTCGCAAGTGTTTGATGTTATGCCTCTGTGAACCTTTTTATGTTGTTTTCGAAATATTTTTGAATGGAAATGTTGATTTACGTTTGTATATTGATTTTTGTAGAAGCATGAAAAAATTCCAGCAATGAAGCCCCATGCACCCATGCCAGTGAAGCGCTATGCGCCCAGCCAGTAAAGCTCTATGCGCCCAGCCAGTGAAGCTCCATGCGCCCAGCCAGTGAAGCTCCATGCGCCCAAGACTAGCTTCTCCAAAAGGAGGGCGCATAGCCTGAGACAAGGCGATGCGCCCAAGCCTGACTTGGTCAAAGCCATGATCAAAATGTGCACCGAAGCGCACGGCCACGTCAGTCTCCACGAGCAGTCATGCACTGAAGCATGTGGCCACGTCAACACCATGACCAACCCACGATCTCGCAGCCTGTATGCACCTTCATCCTATGGGCCCAAAGCAGGACTATACGCCCACATAAAAACCAGCACATTTCGTCATGTGGGCACATAACATCATTCCAGCTCAAGAACGACTATAAAATGGGGGCCTCATCCTCTTTAAAATACAGAACGGAGAGCATTTTCAAGAGCCAAATTACCGTACTTCTTGCCAGTGAGCCGAGAGTTAGCAATTTTCTTAGGTTTTCTCCCACTTTTATAATCGGAGTGTCAACGGAGTAAAGGAGCAACTGCCGCTCGATCTCCATCGTTTCATTCCCAGAATTCTTTTTTTGTACTCGGGGATCCTCAGCGCAGGATCTCTCAGGCGTACTCGATTTGTGGTGCGTTGCGCCAATAAAGAAAAGACAGTGTTTTCTTCTTCTTTTTTGTGTGTGTCCACAAAAATGGCAACTCTGTTGGAGACTACCTTTTCCTCTTACGAGAAAGTGGTGACGCAATCCGATACCGACAAAGTAGGGAGCACTCAGAATATGCTGATCGTAAAGTTCGATCAGCAGGCGTTCGAAGAGATGCTCTCGAGGGATGGCTCTACTCCCTCAAAATCAGTGAAGCCAAACAAGACTCGCAAGACTTGGCTTTCGATGGCTCGCTGTGCATATCCTGCTAGTGTCATAGCAGATATGCAACTGGAGGACTCTGTCACATGGGCGCATGACTCTGCCACTGAAGTTCCCCAAATGGAGAAGGCTCACACCGTTCCGGGCTCTACTAGCCCAGTGACTTTTTTCCTGTATAACCAGCAACAGAGTGTTCGACGCTCGAGATTTGGCAGAAGAATACACAACGATGCCAAAAAATGGGGTGTGCGACACTCTGGGCAAACCAGGCGAGGCTCACAAACGAAGGAGGCAAAACTGGGAGAAAACAGTACTGCTCCACCAAGCATGCGCCCAAGGAGATGTTTGGGCGCATAGCCCCAACCAGAATACTTTTGTCTTCGACATGCTAGACATCCAGGGTCATACGCACAAGGCTATGCACCCAGGCTCACTGGATCCATACTATACGCCCACATCAAGGAGGCTCAGATATGCTGTCAAGGAGCATATGCCCAAGGCCAGTCTCTAAGGCTTATGCGCCCACAGCAAAAAGATAGGCCCCAACGCGTATAGCATGGGCTGTCTTCAAGGACATCAGAGAACGTAGGTATGGGGGTTGCCCCTGCACGTTAACTAAGCCTGGATGCGCCAACTCTCCTTACGAACCTGCATGCAAAGCTCGGCGATGCATGCAACATGGGTTGTAAGGAAAAACTCCCTTCCGCTGACTTGCGCGACATGATAAATCATAAGCGTAAAGCGAGGGAGGACATAACAATTCATAGTGCACATCCGTGCACCAGTATTGTTATCAACTGTTATTGCTCCAAAGCAACAATAGTACCTAAGAGAAAGTCCATATTTTGACGACTGTATTTCTCTGACGATGAGAAGCCACTGTGTGTTTCATCAAACATGGCTTCATGGGGTCCCCTTAAGGAAGCCCCAATCAAAGACGGTGGACTATGAACCCAACTTTCTCTCTCAGTTCTGCGAGAAGAAGAAGAAGAAGTCTACCAACAGATGGCCAGCAGGTTGCCACATCTGAAGGAGTCTATATGGGTACTCGGTCAAAGGCAAGATTCCGTATGGACGACGAAGACTCTCAAGCTGGGGGTAGTATTCTCTCAGAATCTGAAGCGGGTGACCCCCACACTGGGGTTAGACATCCAAAGGACGATGATCCCTCCGAACCCGATGGTGACTATCTACCTACCTGAAGATGAAGGACTTGTCCACTCGAAGACAGACAGTATCAGCACCAGTTGTACTTTTTCTCTGTTCATCCTCGCATGTTATCTACATACATGGCAGACGAAGAAAGACCTGAAGAAGCCAGTGATCAGACCAGCAAACGGCTAGAGGGTCTTGAAACAGCATTCGCCAAGATTACTGATATGCTTACCAGTATCATGGCGGTTCAAGCTGCTGGGGCTGTTCCTCTACCTCAACAAAATATTTCAGCCCACGATAGTCCGGCTCACAGCAATAACCCTCCTTCATGCCGTTGTGCCTCCTCCAAATCCTACAAATACTGGGGGTGGTCCTTTGCCAACGATGCCTGACAACCGTTCAGCGGCCGTTTTCCAACACCTGCTCATTCAACAGGATACAATTGATTCCCTGGTCGCCTGTCTCGACACCATCTCACACAAAGATGAGCTTCAGAAGATGGGGATATCTCAACCGTATCCTCTTGAGTGGGAGAATGCTACTTGCCCTCCTAACTACAAGCCGCTGACGCTGAATTCATTTGACGGGTTGACTTCTCCTCATCAGCACATGACATATTTCAACACGCAGACTCTGCACTTGTCCAGAGACGATCCGTTCTTGTCGAAGCTGTATATTAGCACCTTGCAGGAGGTAGCTTTCGAATGGTTCTGCAGTCTGCCAGACGGATGTATCAATTCATTCAAAGACTTGGAGAGGTTGTTCCTCAACAGGTTTTACGAGAGCGGCATGCATGTTAGTATGTCCACCCTCATCGAGACCAAGCAAAGGAGGACTGAGTCTGTCATCGCCTTCATCGAACGCTTCAGGAGGCTAGCACTGAAGATGCCCTTCGGCATACCAGACTCAGAACTTATGGATACTTGTCGACATAACTTCCTTCCTACAGTGATGTTTTGTCTAGGTATACATAAGTATGATACATGGCCCGCCTTCATTGGGGCCGCTGATGCTACTGAAAATGACGTTCCTAACTTGGAACTACTGGGGTTAAAAACACCCAAATCCGAAGACAAGGACAAGTATCCTCAAACTATCCCTGTTTGTGGGGGTAAAGGTAAAGAAGTCCTGAAAGTCGACACATCCAAAGGAGCTTCCAATTCTTAATACGCCTCCGATAAGCCTAAGGAGACCTTCTCCTTTGACGAAGACGATGTCATTACCATCTTTCACACATTGACAAAGGGTAATAAGCTGACTCTATCATCAGTACATACATCATTCCACCAAGGACTGCATCGTCCTGAAAAAGAAGATACAACAGCTTATCGATAGCCAAGTGATCAACCTCGAAGCTGAAGACAAGATCATATCTTCTAACATGATCTCTCTTTAGTTTGGTGACTTTCCTTCCACAGAAGTCCCAGACGGCGTGGTTCCAATTCCCAAGGCAATAATGGAAGTCGTCAACCTACCGCCAGCTCGCAACTCAACCATGGTGCCACTCACGACTGGACGTGGTGAGATCATGTGGGTCCATCCAGACCTTGTGCAAGAAGTGACGCAGGGGGTGCTACCTTCCAAAGCAAAAAGGGCAAAAAGTACAAGTCATGCCATATGTTATCCTCTCCCATCTACGAGGTTCTATCTGGCAAAACACGATCGAAAAAGACTAATCTTCGGACATACGACCTCGCACAAGAAGAAGTAGTACCTTCTCAACCTCTTGCTGCTCCCACAAGCTCAGAAGTCGGCCTGTCTAGGCCTCCAACTACGGACAAAGCCAAGCAGAAGGATACACAGTTTGATAAATCTCTGAAGGCGCCAGCTCCTGAAGGCATGGATCGGCCCTACAACTTTGACATACTGGCACAGCTAGCTAATACACCTGCCAGGTTGTCTCTGTTCGATCTATTGTGACTCTCCAAAGAAACGAGAAAGGCCTTAAGTGAGGCATTACTACATGTCGACTCTTATCTCACTGAAGTCAAAGCCCCCACTGAAGATCCTGTCTTATGTCCCCACTGCCACGGTACTATGGAAGTGGTGCCCAATATTACCTTTTCACATGAGGACATGCTACTCAAAAATAATCGTCCTGATAGACCCCTGTACTATACAGGGTATATCGGGACGATCAAGGTGGGCCGCATGCACATCGATCCAGGATCCTCCTTCAGCATCATTCCTAGAAGTTTGCTTCAAATTCTGGGAATCCCTCTGCACAAGCTATCTTCAACCAACACAACTATCATGGCTTTCAATGCTGGTCGAAGCCACCCGCTGGGCAAGATCCGTCTCAAGCGCCAGTGCTTCAAGTATGTCAACAGCGACGGTGTCGTGAGGACAGAATTTGCCGATGTCGATCCTTTTAAGGGCATCGAAGCTTACTATAGAGATTCGGTACTTTACCAATCTCAGCCCCCCAGGGATGACGGCAATGAAGCTGACAATAAAGCTGAAGCAAGTTCATCCTCCAATGATGGTCCCCTGGTCATCCGAGTCAAAGGACGTACTACTCCAAAAAGTACTCCAAAGCCTCTCACAATCTGGGTGAAAAAGAAAAACCCTGACAAGGTCAAACCATTGACCATCACTGCCAACAAGACCCTCAAGGGGAACCTACTGATGCCCGTCCTTCCAAACTTGAAGAATTACCCTACGTAGTGAACTCGGCCAAGACTATGGCCCCTCTTCCAGATGATGATCCTCTTAATGAGTATATCAATACTCATAAAAATATACCATCAGCGGATGATGTTATCCCTGAAGAAGAACTTGCGTATTTCCTTAGTAAAGGTTTATCTTTGAATTACTCCGATGTCTATCAATCTGTAAACCACTACATAGATACGATATACGCTCTAGAGCACGGTATAGGACTACACCTCTGCATGCCGGTCAGATGCCTCACCTGAGGAAAAAAGTTTACCCTGAAGATATCCTCTACTTCATCGTTCCAGCCAGAAAGAAGGATGAAGAACTAATCATCTTCGGTCGTATAATTGGCAAGAGAAAGTTCATTCCAGACTCTACTTCTCCCAAACACAACACAGAAGCTGACTATGACTCTGGAAAAATATAACTTTTTTGATATAGTTGGCAGGCCAAGAATATCATCCAGAACATGGGATATGACATCAAAAGCTACAAGGGGCTCAATTACGGCCGAGGACGACGGTTGCCAATACGACACTTTGCTCCTCTAGGCAAACCCGAGAACTACTATCAACGAAGCGGTGTTGGTTTGGGTTATGTCACCCCTCCAACAACTCCCGAAAGATTAGATGATGAAGCAGATCGTTGTTCTCATTCTTCTGATTCCTCCCTCTGTGACTCAGACTCCAGCATTGGCGATATGTTCAAGACAACTCTGTCCGTCAACATGGTTTCCATTGACAAAATTGCAGACAATGTCCAATCAATCGAGCTCGAACAATGGGCTCAAAAGATGGATACTAGGTGGGAGTCGTGCTTCGAACAACGTGAACCACCTACTGAAGACGAAGTCATCCAAGTCAATATAGGAGATGAATCATCTTTCAAACCAATCGTCATCAGCAAAAGTCTATCTAGCGATGAACGCCAATATCTTATACAGCTTATAAGAGAATACATCGATGTCTTCGCATGGAGCTATAAAGATATGCCAGGCTAGGACCCTAAAGTCGCCATGCACCGCCTGAATATTTCGTTTAAAGCTAAGCCAGTGAAGCAGCAACAATGACGATTCCGACCAGACGTCATAGAGGCCATCGAGAATGAAGTCAAGAAGCTTATTGCTAGTGGATTCATTCACGAAGAACAACACCCAGACTGGGTTGCCAACATCGTTCCAGTCATAAAAAAGAACGGTAAAGTTCGAGTCTATATTGATTACCGTGATTTGAATTCTGCATGCCCGAAGGACGAGTTCCCTCTACCGATCACCGACGTAATGATCGAAATTACTTGCGGCTTCGAGCGGATGTCCTTCATGGATGGGTTCTCAGGCTACAACTGTAGAAGAATGGAATTTCAGAACCAGAAAGTCTATGCGCCAGACAACCTGCGCCAGAGCTTGGACAAAGTACTTCACAGCAAAAGCAACAAATATAGACATTGAAAGAGGACTTTTTATTTAACATATAAAAGTCTATTACATGTCTAAGAAAGACTGTACAAAGGAGAATTTCCACAAAAAAAAGATCCTAAGTCTACAGCCAGCAGCCAACATGCGCCCTCAAGTAGGCGCAGCAATCAACATGCGCCCTCAGCCAGGCGCTTCCCATCATGCGCCCTCAGCAGGGCGCATCCTTTTCAGCAGCTCAGTTATGTGCATTCCAGTTATGTGCATCCCTTCAGCAGCCCAGTTATGTGCCGCTCTTCCAGCTAGGCTCACCGCCGTCAAAATGCTTCGACTAATGAAGCATTTATTGAGTAGAACGAGGGTGGCAATCAACCCTCTAGCCGAGGAAGAGAAGAGCACCGCAAGCCAACCTGTGGCCAGAGGAGGCTTCGAAAGAGCCTCCAAAGGCCAAGAAAGACCGTAATCGAAACTGCGGCTAAAGGAGCAGCTTTCAACACAACCAGAGTGGGCGATACCCACTTTGAAGGAAGAAAGATCCTCCAAAGCCGTAGCATCGCAATTCCGATCTGCGGCTCTTCCTGCACAACGAAGACGAGGCTCCAACATCTCTGTCTTTGGATGTAACAGTCACCTTCAAGTGCATCAACGAAGACATTGCGTCGCATCTTCACCCTCGGGAGCATCTCGTCAACAAAATGCATTCGAGCACACAAGTTCATGTCAGAAAGACGTGAGAGAACGAGAAACAAACCCTCACTCCATGCCACTATTTATAGGTCGGGCAAATCAAACCCATGCGCTAAGTGGATGGCTCTCCGAATTTCGTACAATGAATTTGCATTAAATGGATGAACCGGACGCTTCGAATTCAGCTAAGTCAGAACGGCTATTTAAAGCACTCGAAGAACGTAACAGTCGTACCATTAAAGATGTGTCACGAAGCAGATACGTCGGCCAGACCGCGCATCACACGGACGCGCCCTTCAATATCAAGTGCATCACACAGACGTGCCTTTCAGCACCAAGCGCATCACAGAGGATGCGCCCCCCATGCGTCCCCATACGCCTAGTGGAATGCCAATCGACGCGCCCATTTGGCTGTCCATCGAATGTCACAAACATTAAATGCTTAACTGACAGAGTTGGCAGCACGCCCCCCGAAGTCTGAACAGTCGGCAGCTTTTTAAGAAGATGAAGCATCGCCAACGTCAGCGTCATCATTACTTCCCTCTGATGGCTATTGCCACGTGGCCACCCAACCATCTCGCATGCGCCTCCGCAGGCATGCGCCCAAATCTGCATGCGCCTCAAAAGCCATGTGCCCCAGACTTCTCCCTGATCCCAAAAGACAGGAGTAAAGTCACTACTGAAGCACTGCATGCGCCTCGAAAGCCATGCGCCCAGAATGGTTCGTGACTCCTAAATGTTACGAGCCAAAGTCTCCTCATACGTCCAATCCTAGGCACATCTTACCAGATCATTCCCCACCAAATCAGACATCTATGAGCCATGGGTCGACGACACGTGTCCTTCAACTCGACTCACCCAAGATCTCAGCAACAGAAAGATCTACTTCTCTGCTACGTGCCAGCTCACAACAGCAACATAAAGAAGTCAACCCCTCGATCAGGGCGCATCGTCCATGCGCCTCCATCAGCAATCAATACGTGGCATCCTCGCGTACAGGCACATCCTACATGCGCGCATGAGCAGCCAGCCTGCAAAACTATAAATAGAGGGATCATTTCCTTCTTCCACACCTACCTACACACGGACATAATGTACAACAAACGAACATACCACCAGAGAGGCAGATACAGACACTCAACGTCTTTCTCCTCTCAGCAAGCTCCAGCACCCAGAGCAATCCAAGTCTTCAGAGAACCGATAACCGTCGTCAGATCCTCAACGGAGTCAACGCATTACCACTCACTCCATCGGCACAAGGGACCCAGATAAACAAAAGTGTACTCCTATGACTACATCTAAGTCCTACATTGTAACATTGTTCTATTTGTATTAAAATTTGCAATCAAAGAATTTTAATGGCAAATAAGCTGGTGACTCTGCTGGGGACCTCTTTCTCCTCCACCGAGAAAGCTGTGTCGCAATCCGACGACGTGAAGGTGGGCTCCTCCCACAAGATGCCGGTCGTACGCCTCAATCAACATGCGTATGAGGAGTTCATCTCTGAAGGAAGTGCGAGTCCTTCGAAGCGGCTGCCGAAGCCGAAGAAGACCCGTCGAGTCTGGGTGCACAAGGTCGACGCCTCGGGCACCACCACCGAAGGGGATGCGCCAATCTAGCCTTCCCTTCCTGCTAACGTCTTCAGCAACCAAGATGTGCCCGCTGGTGCAGCGCATCTCTCGGGAAAACGTGCGGCTAACCATATTCTCCAGCCAACTCCCTCTCAGGCGAGGAAGATGCGTCGACGGAGCAGGGGCACAGCCAATGCCCTGCACATCACTTTTGATGCGCCACAGAAGGTCTCTATCTTTGACAGACTCACTCGCTGTAATGGCGAAGAGAATTTGGATTCTGAGTACTATGCGCCCCAGCGGACTAGTACGAAGAAATCCAAGGCAGCACGGGCCATACGCCCCAAACGTGCTATGCCAGCAGCAAGCCAGAAGCATGCGCTCATAATCATGCACACTGCTGATGGTAAGCTGTACAAGGTCGACTCGAGTGCTGCGGCGCCAAAAACGAGCCGACCTTCAAAGTCCATGTCTCACTTGGGCGTATCTACTGCATGCACAACCAAGTCGAGTAAGACAAATCCAGTGGTCTTGAACTCCCGCGCCTCCTCTGGTTGTGCATTTGAGGTCCGTTCAAGTCACTCCAAATGTTGTGGTTCCCCCACTACTGATCGGGATGCCTGTTTGGTATTAGATCAGGGGGCACAACACTTACTTGACCATCCCGGCACTTAGCCTTGCCATGCGCCTGAAGGGGGTGCGAAGGTGGTACTCTCCTCCAACGATCTGCGCAACGTGATCACTCACAAGCGCCGATCAGGAGAGTCGACTGACAAGCACGATGCGCCCCTTACTAGGCATACTTGTGCTGTAGTCACCATCAACTGTTGTTACAAAGCGGCAGTCCCACCAAGGCAGTCGGTGTTCCAGCGGCTACAATCATCGACACCCCTTCGACGTTGCCTCGGAAAGAAGGTGTCAACGGAAGAAGAACCAATGGTTGCTTCATGCAACGTGATCTCCAACTCCTCGTCAGTCCGAAAGATGACTGGCAGTTTCTCTTCCTCGTCCAAAGGCCAGCCGAGGAAAACTAAGACAGCTGTCTCGTCCTCCAGAGTGTTCGAAGGCACTCGAGGGAGAAAGAAGATCTTAGAGGAAGCTGGGGGTAGTCAGACCCTTGTCGAGCCTCCTTCCGAAGACGAGTATGTCCAAAGCACACCTGGGGCAGATCCTCGAGGCGAAGTCAGCCTCCCATAAGCCCCTGAAGACGAGGATATCCCCCAGAACATAGCTGGGGGTAGTCTAGCATCTGCGGACCCGAGTTCCGGAGACGAAGAGGCCCTTCAAGACGGAGCTGAGGGTAATCAGGCCCTTGCAGATGCGCCCGTGGTGAATGTTCTTCGAACATAGCCGGGGGTAACCAAGATGAAGCTCCAGGAGAGGCAACTCCCCTACAAGAGAGTGAGGCCGAGAGTGAAGCCTCGACCCATTCATCCACTCCCGGTCGCGTCATGACAGTAAATATGACTGGGGCTGATGTCGGGTCTGATCCACCGCCAACAGACCTCGTCCAGCGCATAGATACCCTGGAAGGAGGACTCAAAACCCTCTCTGCCTCCAAACAAACACTGACTCAAGCAGTATTTGAGATACGGTCAGCTTTGACCAGGACACCTTCTACCGGTCCCGATCCAGGGGCCAATGGAGAGTCGAGTGTACCCCTTCAACGGGTATCCTCGGACGCAGATCGCCGAGAAGCACCTCGGATGTCAGAGCCCTCAAATGCTCAATATCAGGTGGTACCACCTTCCCCGACTCCCAGCTCCACGGAAGACGTGGTCGAGATGATCAGGGACCTGCACGAGCGCTTTGAGTCCAAGACGAGACAAGAGGAGCGCCAGAAAATGGGCATCCCCCAGCCTTATCCCCTTGAGTGGAACAAGGTGGTTTATCCTCCAAAGTATAAACCACAAATACTGACATCGTACGATGGGAAGGACTCTCCGCATCGCTATCTGACGTACTTTCCGTCTCAGATGGGACATCTTTCGAAGGAGGACGCGCTACTCACCAGCATATTTATTGGGGTACTGAAAGGAGTGGCGTACGACTGGTACTGCAGCCTCCCTGACAATTCAATATCTTCCTTCGACGACCTGACGTGCCTCTTTCTCGACCGTTTCTACGACGGCGGAAAGGATATGACAATGGCGTCCCTTATAGAGATACGCCAGAAGGAGAAGAAAACAGTTCGAGTGTTCATCGAACGCTTCCGACAGGCCTACTTCAGACTGCCCCCGGGCATGCCAGAACATACACTCCTCTCCTCCTGCAGCATGAACATGCTGCCCGCAGTCAAGCTCTGGCTCAACTCTACTCCTCCTCCCGACTGGAGCTCCTTGATCATTGAAACAGAAGCCGCGGAGAAGAAGGCAGCCAATGCTCGTCTTTTGGGAGTTAGTTTCCCTGCCTTCGAGGATAAGGAAAAACGGCCTGCAGCCAACAACCCCGTACGAGAAACAAAGGGGAAACAGGCATTGACTGTCAATGCCTCAAAAGGTGCATCCGCACCTACTCAGAAGCCTCCACTTGTACCAAGGCCAAAGGAGGTTTATTCGTTCAACGACGAAGACACCCTGCAGCTCTTTGAGATACTGAAGCAGGGTGACAAGATCAAGCTTCCGGACCCGAAGCGTTTCGATGAGGTTGGTAAAGTGGACAACCCGAGGTACTGTCACTACCATCGGTTTGTCGAACACCCAACCAAGGACTGCTATGTCCTCAAAAATTACATCCAGCGCATGATCAATGCAGATGTAATCTCCGTCGACTACGAAGAGAAGACGGTATCAGCCAATGTGGTGTCACTCCAGTTTGGCACCTTGCCGCCAACTATAACACAGGATGACGTCGTTCCCATCCCTAAGGCAACAATAGAGGTGGTTAACTTACCACCTACCCGTGACAACGTGAGTGGACTCATCCCACTCACTACATCTCGGGGAGAGATCCTGTGGGTTCACCCCGATCTCGTCTCCGAGGTAACTCAACCGGAGATACGTCCTACCTTCAAGTCCAAAGGCAGGAAGATCAAGTCTTGCCGTACGGTCTCTTCTTCAGCGGAAGAGGCACTTCCTGTGCAGACGTGTTCACAACAGAACGTCCAACCCGACGAAGCTGCCGTCGAGGTGGTGCCTCCTGGCATCGTCCCTGCTGTCCAGGACGAGGGCCCGTCTAAGCCCTCAGCAGCCAATAAGCAGAAGCAGATAGAGGCCCGCTTCGATAGGCCTCTGCGAAAAGAGAATGCTTCGGGGCTAGCCAAGCCCCACAACTTTGACATACTGGCGTAACTGGCCAGTACTCCTACCCGTCTATCTCTGTTCGAGCTCCTTCGTCTTTCTAAAGACTCCCGAGAAGCTCTCTGCGAAGCTCTGAAGGATGCTGAATCCTTTCTCAGTCAGGTCAAGCAGCCTGAAGATCTTCCGACTGTGTGCAAGCACTGTCACTGTACGAAGGAGGTTATCCCCAATATAACCTTCACCCAACAGGACATGCTGCTCAAGCACAATCGACACAACAGGCCGCTGTATTATACAGGATACATCGGTTCAGTCAAGGTGAAGCGGATTCAGATCGATCTGGGGTCTTCCCTCAGCATCATCCCGAAGATGCTGCTATCAACACTGGGGATCCCAATGTACTGACTGGCGCCCTCCAATACAACAATCAGTGGTTTCAACGCCAGCAAAAGCGAACCACTGGACAAAATACGACTAAAGTGCCACATCGGTAACCTCAGAACCGAGGTCACTTGTTATGTCGTGGACGCCGAATTCAACTACAACATTCTGTTGGGTCGCCCATGGCTGCACGAGTACATGGTGGTGCCATCCACGCTCCACCAATGTATGAAGTACGTGTCTACCAACAACGTCATCCGTACGGAGTTCACGGACATCGACCTTTTCAAAGGGATTGAAGCCTACTTCACCGATACCGACTTATACAAGTCACCTGAAGAGGAGGAGGCCAATGATGCTGACGACGAAGCAGAAACAGCAGCAGAGCCGGACATGGAGCCTGAGGTCACTCCCGATGCTCCTTTGAAGATCCGACTCAAAGGAAAACCGCCTCAGAAGTTGCCTCCAATGAGCATTAAGCTACCCGGGAAAGCACCAGCTGCTCCTGAAGCTCCCTTGAAGATACGGCTCAAAGGAAAGCCGCCTCAAACATCGACCCCCCTCGTAGCAAAACTGCAGGGGAAGGCGTCAATCACCGGAGGCACAGCGGAGTCACCTCTGAAGGTGCATCTTAAGGGCAAGCTGCCGCCATCCCAGCCGCCAGAGAAGATCCACATAGTCCTCTCGGACTCCAAAGCCAACGCTGTGGTGGACTCTCTCGATCTTACTCCAGTGCTTACAGATGAAGAGCTGGGGGAATATATCTCGGCCAATGTAGTTGCCCCATCTCTGGACAATGTAATCCCACGGGATAAAATCTCGTATTTCATCAATAATAGAGTGTCTTTTAATTACTCTAGTCTTCCACATTGGAATGCCATGTATACATTAGATAACACTCTACGGTCGTTGCAAACACAAATAACGACCGTCCATTATTTAAATCGAGTAGTCCCGTTCCAAGGGGTCTATTATATTGTCCTACCGCGGAGTCGAGACGAAGAATCCATCATCTTCGGCAAGGTTGAGCGTCATCAAGACCTCCCGCCACTCGAGCTAGAACCAGATGCCGGCAGAATGCAACTCTATCGGTACACGGACATGGCAAAGTAACTCATCCAGAAGATGGGTTACGACCTAAAAAGCAACAAAGGCCTGAACTACGGCAAAGGTCGACGTCTCCCTCTCCGGCTTCCAACACCTAAAGGAAAGTCGCAGGACTACTATAATAGAACTCGACGGTGGGTAGGCTATGTCACGTCACCGTCAACTCCAGAGAGTTCAGACGCAGAAGAAGTAGAACATTCTCACTCGTCTGAAGCATCAACGTGGGATTCCGATACCAATATCGAATCTGTCTTCAAGAGAGTACTGGCAGCCAACATAACATCTGCACAATCTCAAGAAGAAGAAGGCGAAGACCAAGCGTCGAAATTCTTCGAAGAAGGACCCTGGGCTCAACGCCTGGGACAACAATGGGAGTCTCGTTTTGAATTACGTGAACCTCCTACCGAAGACGAAGTCGAGCAGATCGACCTTGGGGTTGGATCTTCTTCCAAACCCAACTTCATCAGCAAAAGCCTAAAAGGACAAGACCGAGAATCTTTAATCCAGCTGGCTAAAGAGTATATCGACGTCTTCGTCTGGAGCTACGAAGATATACCAGGACTTGATCCCCAAATCGCGATGCATAGGCTGAACATCTTACTTGATGCTAAGCCTATCAAACAACAACAGCGACGCTTCCATCCGGACATCATGAATGCCATCGATCAGGAGATGGACAAGCTCTTGACCAGCGGCTTCATCCGTGAAGAGCAATACCCAGATTGGGTAGCCAACGTTGTCCCCGTCACCAAGAAGAATGGGAAGATACGAGTTTGTATCGACTTCAGGGACCTCAACTCTGCTTGCCCGAAGGATGAATTCTCGCTTCCAATCACCGATGTGATGATCGACAACACATGTGGCTTCGAGCGCATGTATTTTATGGACGGGTATTCGGGCTACAACCAGATCAAGATGTTCCCTGACGATGCAAAACACACGTCATTCAGGACTCCAAAGGGCATTTTCTGTTACACAGTGATGCCCTTCGGCTTGAAGAACGCTGGTGCGACATATCAATAAGCTATGAGCACCATTTTCTATCAATACCTTCGCAAGACAGTCGAATGCTATGTTGACGACATCGTAGTCAAGAGCCGCCTCAAAGGAGATCACCTGCAAGACCTCAAGACAGTCTTCGATCTCATGCGGGTGCATCAACTCAAGATGAACCCCGCTAAATCCTTCATTGGGGTTTCTAGCAGAAAGTTCTTGGGCTTCATCATCACGACAAAAGGCATTCATGTCGATCCCGAGAAGACCAAAGATATCCTTGATATGGACCCTCCGAGGAACCTTCGAGAACTTCGAGGCCTACAGGGACGTCTGGCATACATCCGGAGGTTCATAGCAAACATTTTTGACAAATGTCAACCCTTCACCCAGCTCATGAAGAAGGGAGTCTCTTACGTCTGGACATAGGAATGCCAAAAGGCTTTCGACGACATCAAAGCCTACCTGACGAGCCCACCAGTCCTGGTGGCACCCATCGCCGGCAAACCATTTTCTCCTTTATGTCCGAGCTATGGATCACTCCCTCGGCGCTCTGCTGGCTCAGAACAATGATACAGGCTATGAGAAAGCAATCTACTACCTCAGTCGAACTCTGATCGGGGCCGAACACCGGTACAACCCCGTTGAGAAAGAGTGCTTGGCTTTGGTATTTGCCATCCAAAAGACTCGACATTATGTCTCGGGACAGACAATTTATGTCATTTTTTGAGTCAATCCGCTCAGAGTACTCATGATAAAGCCAGGATCATTGAACTCCCGGCTAGCCACATGGGCGATCTTGCTAACGCCATACAACATGGTGTTCGTTCCACAAAAAGCTGTTAAGGGTCAAGCTCTGGCCGACTTTTTAGCTGCACACCCCATCCCAGAGTCCTCAAGACTCTATGAAGACATCCCGGATGAGGTCCAAGAATCAAACGTCGCTGAAGAAAGCCCCGTCTGGCGAATGTTTTTCGATGGTGCTTCGAGAACAGGCTCCAAAGGCCAAATCGTCGCAGGAGTGGGGGTGGTATTAGTCTCCCCCGATCAGATGGTCATCCAGCGTGCTTACTCCCTTTCAAAGCCGTGCTCCAACAACGTTGCCGAGTACAACGCGCTTATTCTGGGACTCCAGCTAGCGCAACAACTGGGGGTGAATCATCTGGAAGCCTACGGCGACTCAAAACTCGTCGTAAACCAGATCAGAGGGCAATACGAGGTTCGTCATGAAGACCTGATCTCTTACCATAAAGTTGTATTGAATATCGTTTCAACCTTCACCTGGTTCTTCATCGAACACGTACTCGCCTACAAAATCTGGAGGCTAATGCTCTGGCTGGCCTCGCAGCCTCCTTGGCAGCACCCCTCGGGGCTCAACACTACGTCACGGTAGTAGGTCGAGACTTGGTCTGCCCTAAAAACAACCTGTGCTCACAAGTGGCCCACGCCATGTCAACGGGCGCCGGTGTTAACGTCCGAGATTGGAGATTCCCGTTCATCGACTTTGTTGTTTACGAAATTCTTCCAGACGACCCGAAAGAAGCCGTCTTAATCCGAAGACACTTTTTTCGATTCTACTACGATACAGCCACAAAAATGCTGTACCGACGCTCCTACGATGGACTTCTCCTTCGATGTTTATCTAACGAAGAAGCAGCCGAAGCCCTTCGAGAAGCTCATGATGGAACCTGCGGAGCCCATCAACCTGGCCCTAAGTTGTAGGACCGACTGCGACGTATGGGCTACTACTGGCCAACCATGGCCGCTGACACTGTCGAATATGCTAAGAAGTGCCATGCGTGCCAGCTTCACGCAGACTTCATCCATACACCGTCAGAACCACTACATCCTACAGTCGTCTCCTGGCCCTTCGAAGCTTGGGGCATGGACATTGTGGGACCGATCACCCCTCCTTCATCGAGAGGACACCGCTTCATCCTAGCAATCACCGACTACTTCTCCAAATGGGCAGAAGCAGTTCCACTGGCAGAAGTAAAAAGCTCCAGGGTGATTAGCTTCATCAAGCACCACATCATCTACCGTTTCGGTATACCCCGAAGGATCATCCACGATAATGGTCCTTAGTTCATCAGCCATGTTTTCAGTCGATTTTGTGACAAGAATCACATTCAAAATGTGGCATCAACCGCCTATAATTCGGCAGCAAACAGATTAGCAGAGGCGTTTAACAAGACTATCGTCAGGCTACTCAAAAAGGTCACGTCATCCAACAAATGCGACTGGGACGAAAAGCTCGGCGAATGCCTTTGGGCCTACTGCACGACGGTATGGACCCCGACAGGCAACACACCATTCTCCTTGGTCTATGGGAGCGAAGTGGTACTGCCTCTCGATATTTAGATACCCTCACTCCGCGTAGCAATTACAAACCAACTCACAGAAGAAGACAATCAACGTCGTCGTCTGCGGGAACAGGAGGTACTTGACGAAAAGCGTCTCCTAGCTCAACAGTGCATCGAACTCTACCAAGCCCGTATATCACAGGCTTTCAACAAGAAGGTCAAGCAGAGGACTTTCCAAGTTGGCGACCTGGTTCTGGCAGTCAGGAGGCCGATGGTGTTGACTCACAAGACACCAGGAAAGTTCGAGCCCAAGTGAGAAGGACCTTTTATCGTAGAGACGGTGTACTCAAACGGTGCTTACCGCCTCGCCAAACCCAATGGGGACTTGTTCATGATGCCCATCAATGGCAAGTTCCTAAAGAAGTACTACTCTTGACATCTTTTCAGACATGTACTTCCACTCCACAAAATAATACGCTTTCGAAACCCAGCTGTTCCGTGGCATCCTCCAGTAGAAGAATAACCACGTCCACATCACCTCTGAGTTGTTCCCCTACGCCCTACAAGGCGGAATCTTACACCCCATAAGACTACGCTATCCTTCATGTTTACCACGTCTACATTACCTCTGAGTAAACATCCCGTACAGACAACCCCCGCGTTGTTGTACATTGATCGCAGAACTTCCACGTCCATATTACCTCTGAGTAGTTCCGTGTATCCCCCAGAGTCATTCCTACCACGTCCATAACACCTCTGAGTAGGAGGATTCTATCATTTAAACCCTATATTTGCCACGTCCACATCACCTCTGAGCGAATATGAGGGTTCTCTCAAACTTATTATCTGTACCTAAAACTAAGGTACGCAAAGGATAATAGGTCCACACAAATCATCAAAGTTTATGACAAGCAAAAATGAACACATCACAGAAAATGGTGTACTTCTTTATTTCTAGAAAAAGGGAGTAAAGGATTCACTACCAAAATTTATCGATTTAGCGACGGCCCTATCCGTCGCCAATCCAACGGTAATTACGATTAGCGACCAATAACCGATGGATTTTGGCCAAAATCATCCGTCGGCAATCAGTTCGTCGCTAATAACGGTCCGTCGCTACGTAGTCGTGAAGCGACCGTTAACCGACGTATTATCGATGTCACAATACGAAGCTTTAGCGACACGTTTCCGATGGACTGTCGTCCATTTCAACTATTAAGTACTGAACTGTGCAGACAATAGCGACGTACAATTCCGTCGGTAAACCGTCGTAATAGCGTATCAGAGCGTATCATTCTGTCGGCCATCCGTCGGTATTCGTCGGTAACTAACGACGGATTAGCGACGGCCTACTGACGGACTATCCGTCGATCAGGTTATGGAATTGCTTGGCATTTCCAGTATCATGACGACGGAAGAATAGTCGCTATGCAGTCGATGTGGCGACATCGTAGCGACGGCTTAGCGACTTTGCTTCCGTCGCCATGGTTCTGGAAATGTCAGGCATTTCTAGAACCCACTCGACGGATAATCCGTCGCTAAGCAGTCGCCAGAGCGAGCGACTGTGTAGCGGCTGATTATCAGTCGCCCTGGCGACGGACAGGCCGTCGCTATTCCGTCGAAGTTTATACCACCAGAACCTTGCCGACGGATAATCCGTCGAGCATCCGTCGCTAACTGGAAACACTTTAAAAACTCCAGATAGCGACGGCTAATACGTCGAAGAATCGTCGGCAACTGGGATTATCCGTCGCTAAACGGTCACTAGTCCGTCGCTAACTAAGTTTTTGGGGAAAAAAATTGCAGCACTTTCCTTGTTCACAAATATATGCATAAACCAAACCAATATATAATGCACACCAATTATCCAACAATCACACAAACCCAATATATAATGCACACCAATTATCCAAGAATCACATAGACCAAATATGCACATACGAATTTAATTTACACCAATTATCCAAGAATCACAGACCAAACCAAATTAATAGAAAATAAATATCAATTACCCTAAAGAGTAACATAATATCTGGTGCTATAAGCCGATTATAGCATAATTAATCCAAAGCTCTCACAAATAATCCAAATTTTCTTAATACAACATTTTAAGAAGGAGGAGGTCGATTGTCCGGTGGTGGTAATCCCATATGCGACCGACGAATATACTCCTCCACAAGGTACGCAGGCAAGCCGTCGTAGACACTGCTCGAAAGTTGGCGTAGTTGCTCTGCGGACATGAGATCCAGGAGTGACATCACAGTCGTAGGCGGTACCACAGGGGTATCAGGGTTGAAAGAAAGATGGCCCACGGAAGACGGACCGACACCTGCAGTCGACGGACCAGTAGAAGACGGACGAGCACCAGCAGCAGACGGACCGGCAGCAGCAGACGGACCGGCAGCAGCAGACGCAGACGGAAAGTACGTGGCAAATTGCTCCCGCAAGGACCACCGCCTCGTGCAGCTGCATAAGCTGCGACCGAACATTATCGTCTGCCCGGGCCACGGAAGGAGGCGGTGTCGGTGGAAATCTCTGCATCGCCATATGCAATGGCCCTAGGGAGCCGACTCCATACAGGAACCCTTTTTTAAAGCCGCCGACGGTATCTACGAACAAGTCGTTCGAGCGGCCAAAGAAGAGGGCGTCCGGAAGGGTATCGTTTCACCGACATTCTCAGTGTCGGTTAACTGAGCCCGACTAAGGGCCTCACGATACGCAGCCTATCAAATGAATGTGTTTATATTATAAGATTTACCTAAGTTGTAATCTAAATCCTATGTTTCACTAAGTTAAGTGTGAATCCTAAGTTTACCTAAGTTATAGTCCAAATACTTTTAATTCTAACGTTAATCTCATAAACATAAGTACTTACATCAGTCTCCTTGGCCCTCTCGTCGACGAAGCTTCCGTCCTTCCGTCTTTTGTGCGTATGTTGGAACACGTCGTACATGGTGACCGAGTCTAGCGCCCTTCCCTCCTTCACCGTCCGTTGGGCCTGCATACAAAATTTTCGCAGAAACTAATTAACTACTTTAATTAATAATACCTAATTCGATAGTGAAATAAATTTACGGTTGCTCACCAGATCTGCAAGTGTCGCTGCGTGGGACCTTGATCCTCCCGTATGAAGGCCCGCGGTAGATCGGCTAACCTTCGCCTTCTCCGATTTCTCCTTGTATGCAGGGGTATCCATCATGCCTAAGAGGTCCTCATAATACTCCTGCCGGATCCAATTCGGCCTCGTATGTCCCATTTTTAGGTCATGAATCATATCTCGTATCTTCTTCGAGCAAGCGCTTTTGTAGGTCCTGCGGATCCCCTCCTCGCGATAGGGGGGCCACCAGTACGTTGTCTAACACAGAAAATCAATTATCACGTAATTTAAAAAATGGTTGATTAAAGAATCACATAGACTTAACCAAAAGATATAGATATGTACCCTCAACTTGTCGAGCCAGATGTACTGCACGTTTGGGGGCACCGACAAAAAGTTGAGGTAGGGACCGTAGAAGTTAGCCCTGATAATTTCTCCAAGGGCCCTGCCAACATTAAACGGAAAAAACCTACAAAAAAGAAACGACTGGATTATTAACTTGAATAAATGAAAGAAATTTAATAAATTAACTTAAATTTACTTACGAGGTCCCCGCGGGCCATAGCTCTCGTCGGAACTCGCCTCTCGGCCTCTCTGGTGCCGTCGGAGGATCCGCGGGTCCACGTATGTACTCTCCAGTAACCTGATGGAACCGAGTATGGAGGTACTCCGGGGCCTACTGTGTAGTAACTGGGGCATCCCCTGGTGGATCCGCTGCTGGTGGTTCCGATAGCGGATCGGATCCGCTAGCAGATCCGGACTCATGCCTCGATAAAGTGGTCGATCGAGGGCAGGATGCGTCTGTGCCCGAGGTACTCTCCGGGTCGGGCTCGCTCGATGGGGTCACATCCCGGGAACTTTGAATGCGACCATGACCACCAGCACCAGTACGACCACGACCACAACCCGCACCACCACCACCACCACCACGACCAGCACCACGACCACGGCCAGCCATCATGACCTGTAAATAGAACACATAAACATAATTAACAATATAAAAGTGTAAATGGATATAAAAAACTAAACTAAAATATACATACCACCAGTAGGGAGACGAGTGCCGCCGCGACAAAAAAGACGAGGAGTGCTATATGCAATAAGTAAATAATCGAATAAAAAAAACATGAATTCACGTAATTGCTTTTATGAGGTCAAACTTAATTCACGTAATTGGAAGTATTTTTAATATACAACAATATTTAACCTAATCATCGTCTTCATTCTCATCCTCGGCCTCGTCTTCATCATCATCCTCCTCATCCTCATCCTCATCCTTATCTTCATTATCGATTTCATCTGTATCCTCATCCCCATCAAATTCTTCTTCTTCTTCTTCTTCTTCTTCTTCTTCTTCTTCTTCTTCTTCTTCTTCTTCTTCGTCTTCTTCTTCTTCTTCTTCTACCTCAAAATTTGGGACAAGACGCCTCTTTCTCCCCTGGTTGACAGCTAAGTCTTGTGTATCAACCTCTTCCTCCCCTCTATTTTCCTCAATAATATCTTCAATATCCATTATATCTGAGTGTTGTCCCAAGTATTGGGACTTTTCGATCTGGTCCTCTTGGTATGCTGGGTCTCCAACGTTGAATGTATTTCTAGATTTAATCTTGCATACTGCCCACCAGTCAAATCGATCTCTACGACGCCTTGGGTAGCTTGTATAGTAGACTTGAACAGCCTGATTTGCTATCGCAAATGTATCGGACCCTCTATACCTCTTGCGATGATTTATATCGACGAATCCAAATTATTTATCGATTCTCCAACCGATATTTGGTGTCGTATCGAACCACTCACATTTGAACATCATAATATGCATATCATATGGGCCAGTATATTGTAAATCTACAATATCCCGAAGCACTCCATAATAGTCAAAGTCCGGCTCGTCGTCATAGACGGTGCCTCTTATGCAAATACCGAAATCCTTGGTATTGATGCCGTCATTGATAAATTCGACATTTATAGCATTCTGAGTTGACTTAAACCTGAAGCCATTAACGACATAGCCTGGCCAAGTCTTTATTTGCTTCTTCGGTCCCAGTGCCAGATAACGAACACTCTCATGAGTGAGTGTTGTTTCAGGCAATAAAACCTGTAAACAAATATTTATAATTTAAATGTTTCAGATTATATATTAATAATCTCAATTATAATCACAGTTACTTACGTATTTGCGAAACCATGACGGAAATGTACAATCAACCTCTCTTTGAAGTTCCTCATCGGTAATATCGGGTCTCCTTATTTTGACTTTATCTCTAAATACACTATTAGAGAAAATAAGAATATATAAGTGTAGTCACTTACTTCATCAAATTCGAGATTATAACGAGTGCAAGTGTACTGACTTACTTCTCCAAATCTCTCACTTCTTGTATGTCACAGTTTAACAAGACATATCGGTGAGCGGCATCATACTCGTCGTCTGTCAACCACCGTCTTTTACCAGCCCCAACAGGCTTGCCCCTTATATTGAATCTTCCTCCATCCTCAACGTCCTCGTCATTCCTTTAAGGTCTATTTCGATTTGTTTTAACATGAGTATCGAAATAAATGGAGCAGAAGTTTGACACCTCTTCGATAAGATATGCTTCGCATATCGAAGCCTCTATATGAGCTTTGTTGCCAACTTTCTTCTTTAGATGGTGTAGGTATCTAGAGAGAACAATTATCTAAAGAATTAAGAATGAATTTTAAAATCTACTAAAATTCAGCTTAAATTATATCAATATTTATGTACCTCTCAAATGGGTACATCCATCGATAATGAACAGATGCACCGACACGGACTTCGTATGCTAGATGAATCGGTAGATGCTCCATGCTGTCGAAGAAGCCAGGAGAAAATATTTTCTCCATCTTGCAAATTGTTAAGATAATCTTCTCCTCAAGTTCAACCATGTGTTGCACAGTCAACTTAGTTGAACAAATATCCCTAAAAAATATTGATAGTTCGGCCAACGGAACCCATACAGCAGAAGGCAACAACTCTTTCAAAGCAATGGGCAGTAATCTTTCCATAAACACGTGGCAGTCATGACTCTTCATTTCCGTTAGCTTGCGTTCATTGAGGTCAACGCATCTAGATAAATTCGACACATAGCCGTCGGGAAATCTTAAAGTAGATACCCACTTGCAGATTATTAATCTATCTTCCTTGCTCAATGTGTATTGTGCTATCGGCTTACTTAATTGTCCAGTAGCTCCCCTTTGTATCAAGTTCAGATAAGGACGCTTGTATATCTCGGCAATGTCTTGTCTTGCTTTTGGATTGTCCTTCGTCTTTTCTTTAATGTCCATGACGGTATTGAAGACATTATCGAACACATTCTTTTCGATATGCATAACATCAAGATTATGCCTTATAAGATTATCTTTCCAATAAGGCAAGTCCCAGAAGATACTCCGTTTGGTCCAGTTATGGGTTTGTCTGAACCTATCGACACGATTATTCGATGGATCTTCCATTACAGTGGGCAAATCCTTTACATCTTCCCAAATATCGTATCCCGACAATCTGGCAGGCGGATGAGAAAATTCTTGTTTTCCAGCTCTGAATGCGTCCTTGTTCTTTCTCCAAGGATGACTCGCGGGCAGAAATTGACGATGACAATCAAAGAAAGAAGTTTTTCCTCCATGCTTAAGGCAGAACGTCTTACTATTTTACATGCATATCGGACAAGACAGGGTGCCGTGAGTACTCCATCCAGACAGCATACCGTATGCGGGAAAATCATTGATTGTCCACATCAGTGAAGCTCTCATCTGAAAGTTCTGTTTCCTGGAAATATCATACGTCGTGACGCCGATCTCCCACAGCTGTTTTAGCTCATCCACCAATGGCTATAAATATATATCGATATTCTTCGTCGGATTTTTGGGACCCGGTATGATAGCTGTCAAGAACATATAAGGAGTCTTCATACACATCCATGGCGGCAGATTGTAAGGGGTCAGAATGACCGGCCAGCAGGAGTATTGAGATCCCGACTGCCCGAAAGGGGCGAATCCATCAGAACATAGCCCCATGTGTACATTTCCGGGCTCTGCAGCAAAATCTGGATGGCAAAAATCGAAATATTTCCACGCCTCTCCATCCGAAGGATGTGACAATTCTCCATCGTCCTTTATGCGTTCTTCGTTGTGCCACATCATGTGTTCTGCTATATTCTGAGACATATACATCCTCTGCAAGCGCTTCGTGATCGACAAGTAATGCATATACTTGTAAGGACGTCGTTTTCTAGTTGACTTTCCTTTTCCCCTGACTTCATCGTAACGATTCGCATTACAGAAGCGACAACTTTCTACATCCTCGTTCTCCTTGTAGTACAACATGCATCCGTTGCGACAACAATCTATCTTGTCGTACCCCAGTCCCAGTTGTCGGACCATCATCTTCGACTTGTAGAAGTTTTTTGGAAGCTCTTTTGATTCCTTCGGTAACACCTCCTTCATTAGTTGTGTAATCCGAATATAGCAAGTTTGTGGCAAGTTAAAATCGGACTTTATGTTCAACAATCGCATCGTCACTGACAGTACGGAATGTGGATCACAACCAGGATATAAAGAAGTTTCAGCATCCTGAAACATATCATAGAACTCCTTCGCCTCGGAATTAGGATCCTCTGGATCAAAATTAGGCCCTGCCGCGTCGTACACCATATCTCGTGCAAGGTTCTGTACGTCTCCATAATCAACGGAGCATTCGTCATCATCGACGACAAAATTTGCTGCAGCATTATCATCAAAAGCATAAGTAGCAGCATTGTCTTTCGGCATATAGTTCACCTTGCGATGACCACATGCCGTAATCACGTACGAAACCTTTACGGGTCAAATGGTCTCTTACACTCACCACTTCTTCGTAACGTCTTTTGCGACAATTACGACATGGACACTTGATTTTGTTACCGTCCATAAACTGAGCTTTGCTCATTGCATACTTAAGAAACACTTCCATGCCTGCCTGAAAATCGTCACTCACACATATTCTGCTCTCGTGTTGTCGTTTGTACATCCATGTACGATCAACGAAATAACGATCCATCACAGATTAGATGTAAAAATCTGTATAGTAAGACAAACTAAACATAATTAGTATATAATCATGTAACTGGTGGATCCGCTAGTATTCTAGCTCGAGAAGAGAAAAATCTAAATACAGTTGTTACTAATAGTACGATACCGATAGTTCGATACCGATAGTTCGATACCGATAGTGCGATACCGATACCGATACCGATAGTGCGATACTGATACCGATACCGATAGTTCGATACCGATAGCATGGTTTAAAGTATCGGCCGATATCGATAGTGCGATACCGATACCGATAGTTCAATACCGATAGTGCGATACCGATACCGATACCGATACCGATAGTGCGATACCGATACCGATAGTTCGATACCGATAGCATGGTTTAAAGTATCGGCCGATACCAATAGTGCGATACCGATACCGATAGTGCGATACCGATACCGATACCGATAGTGCGATACCGATACCGATAGTTCGATACCGATAGCATGGTTTAAAGTATCGGCCGATACCGATCCGATACGGCCGATACCGATACGGTTTGGCATGTTCTGATCCGATACAGACCGATACCAAATATTGCCCGATATCGACATTGGGGGTCTTTGTTCCGGTCAATTCGGCAAAACCAATCGGTAAGGGTGACTACTATTTCATATAATTTCAAAACTACTAAGAAATAACGCTGAAATACTTAATTATGCCAAAATGTATAAAATATATGTTTTTAAATATAAATAATTTATTAATAATTATTTGTTTTCCGATACCAAAGTCCGATACTCCGATACGATACTACCGATATCGCCGATACCAATACTCATAGGAATAGTCCGAAACCGATTTCGATACCGATATTGTGAACCTTGTCCTTATTATCTAGCAAGCACTACCTTAGTCTAGTCACACTAGCATTAATTACCTATAATTCCTACCATGTCTACAATCACACAATGAACATATACACCATGAACCCAAACTCCATATTCACATTTACAAATCCAAACACCACCAAAGTAATGGATAACACCCAATATGGATAACACATTATTTAGCCAATATATAAACTCTGATGAATTTGATAAGCAAAGCCCCCCGCCGCCCCCGACCAAAGCCCGCAGCCCAAAGCCCGCCGTCCAGCCCCCGACGCCTCCACCCCAAGCCCGCCGCCCAGCCCCCGACGCCCCCGCCCAAGCCCGACGCCCAGCCCCCAATGCCCGCCGCCCCAAGCCCGCCGCCCAGCCCCCGACGCCCCCGCCCCAAGCCCGCCGCCCAGCCCCCGACGCCCCCGCCCCAAGCCCGCCGCCCAGCCCCCAACGCCCCCGTCCAAAGCCAGCAGCCCAGCCCCCGACGCCCCCGCCCCAAGCCCGAATATCCCCAAGCCCGCCGCCCCCGCTGCCCCTACGTCGACAAACCGCGACACAGAGAGAGAGAGAGAGAGAGATCGAGAGAGAGAAAGAGATCGAGAGAGAGGGGATTACCTTCGGAAGAGAGAGAGGAGAGGACGCCGACGCCGTTCACCGAAGCCGCGCGAGAGAGAGAAAGAGAGAGAGAGAGTGAGAGAGGAGAGAGATTGAATTTGGGGGGAATACGAAAAGTTTCCCCCGCCTTTTCATTTATGTCTGGAACGTAAATTTAGCGACGGAATGGCGACGGCTAATAATCCGTCGCCAATTAGTCGCTATTATTGATTATCCGACGGAATATCCGTCGCTACGTAGTCGAAGAAATGTACCGCCAAATTACTACACAATTCCCGCCAAATAATCGACTACGTAGCGACGACTACACATCCGTCGCTATATTACCGACAGTCTAGCGACGGATATACAACCTTTTCTCCCCCTAAAATTAAAATAAAAAATGACAAAGGCGTGTAGTCGGTACTTAGTCGCTGAGCGTCCACGAAGCCGTCGCTAACACCGACGACAATTTACCGTCGCTAAATATCCGTCACTAATTGAGTGTATTTTGGTATTGATTACACTATCCCCAGCAAGAGTTGCAAATACACAAAAAAGCAGAGACTACAAGCCCTAAATATCCCCAGGATTGGCTGAAAGCTCTGCAATTCGGCATTTCAAGTCTGCCGCCCGAGTCTCCACAGTCGCCAAGACTCGACGTTCAGCTTCTTAACGCATCGCTTCAACATCCTCAGCAGAAGTATCGTTCTCAAGCTTCTCATCCAGCTGCTGCCGCTGCTGAGCCAGGGTAAGAGCTCGGTGTGTGAAAGCTGCTTCCTTCTTCTTGAATGCTACGTGTTTAGCCTGGACACGTTCGGCGTCCAATAGGAGTCGGGCCTGCTGGTCCTCAAGGCGGCGGATCTGGGCGTCAATCTCTGCGATATTAGCGTCCAACGCAGCTCGCGTCTCCACTGTCTCCCACGTAGACTGAGATAACCGCTCCACTGCAACTTCAATCTCAGCCACTTCACGTTTTCAGACACTCACAGTAGCCTGGTAGGAAGACTCAGTCTCGACGAGCAGCTTCTCCTTCTCCGCATCTATCAGGACGGAAAGGTTATTTCGCTGGTTGTGCTCTAATTCAGAAAGTCGTTGGTCCAACTCAGCCACCGTGGCTTCCAGAATGACGGCCATATAGTCGTGGCCCTGGTGAAGACGGATCAGGTTGATATGAGGCAGTGCCAGAGTTCTTGCTGTCGCAAAGCTCCCATTGGCATCCATCACTGCCGATACCCCCTCTATAGTATTTTATACACTGCCTCAATAATGAATTTCACATATTCCTCTGTGTTCGCCAGCACCTGTGGCGTCATAGCAGGGGTTGGAGAAGCTACTCCAGTTGGCGAACCGGAAGAAGACCCGTCGACCTTAACCTGTGAGACTGGAACCTCGGCATCAATAGGCTCTTCATCAACAGGGGCTGGGCTACTAGCCTGAGGAGCCAAGGCAGCAGAAGAAGCCAGCACAGGTATCGAGATAGTACCCCAAGTGGAAGGAGCAACAGAGGGTTCCATCACACCCTTACCCTTTCCGAACTTGGAAGTACCACCGACGTCAGTGGCCACCTCTTCAGTCCCCAATGTGCTATTGGCAGCCAATACCTCCCCTGGCAGAACGGGGAGATCAACACTTGTCACCTGATCCGCCCTAGGAGTCAGGATCGTCAGACGAGTCTCTTCATCAAATCCCTCTACAGGGACAGGATCTGTCGCTACCTCCTGATTGGTAGCCACCTCAGCTTCTGCCGCTGAGTCTGGGGTAGGGCTCGGTAATGCTGCAACCGACCCCCCATCATCATGACAAAGAGGGGCATCAACCCTCTCCTCTGTTCCAACCATATTTGTTGCCCCCGCAACGGGATCTTGCAACTCTGGAGCAACGTCATCCGAAGACGACGAACGCAACTCCACATCATCATCACGAAGCCCCGTGTCCGCTGGACCCTCAACGTCCAAGTCCCTTACGGCAGCTGGCACCATCCCGGAACTTGCTGCAACCTCTGCATCTCTTTCAACAAAGTCTGGAGATAGTAAAACCTCTACAGAAACATCTCCAGGACTCTCCTCTATTAGAGACATTACCATCGGAGGGATGCGCTCGTCAGAAGAGCTTGCTACCTCCTTCGGTTTACTGACACCCAGTTTTGAAACACGGGTCTTCTTCTTCGACGATCTCTATAAGAAGAAAAGCACAAGTCACCAAAATGACAAGATGAGCCCAAACTACGGAGGACTCCTTACCTCAGCAGGAGCTGATTCCACTGGCGGTACAGGTGGCACTCCCGTTGTCTTTGTAGTCGTCGTCTTTCTCGACCTTTTTGGTACAGATGAGCCGACTTCCGTGTTAGCCCGCCTCTTCCCAACAAGGGGATCTCTCACTGATGCTGCAGCAGCAGCCCAATATCCTGCCAATTTTGGTGGATGATATGACCGAGCCGCCATCAATATATTCGCCGTGGCCTCCAGCTGAGTTCCAACGATAAAACTAGTCTCTCTATCATAACCTGGAGACGCAATATTCATTGTGCAATACAGCTTAGCTGCCGAATACGGGATCTGTGGCCGAGGGTTGCGAATGGGCACCGTAAACTGAACACCAGTGCACCCAGCATTGTAATATTGCCAGCCCCGGGCTCCATCCAGCAAACTACTAATGAACCCCAGACTGTTACTGGGATTTTGTAGCATTAGCTGGGTATAGCCAAACTGGCGAGCGAACCGGCTGGGCAGATATAGCTCCAGATAATACCTATTCTGGTTCCGATAGACCAAGTGAGAAGGTTGAATACTTTGCAACCAACGAAAACCCCATTTCGACAGAGTAATCGCGTCTTCACCAGAGTCGACTAAATCTTGGTCAGCCTCAAAATCTTTGAAGATGGGGCCAACCTTAACAATCTCCCACCCCTGAAGGTAGGATAAAACTCTCCTACAAACGGGGACGCCAGTGTGTAACCACTTCCTCTTGTAGAAGCGGCGGATAAAGGTATCTCCTTCAACATGATCCTCCTCTAGACCTGGACTCATCTCGTTCGGATGATGCAGAATTAGCCATCCCATAAGATAATAGAATGGCAGTTCAGCCCGGGGAAAGTTGACATTTTTACCTCTTTCCTGGATCACGTCATCAGCAAAAGTCCTCAAACCCCGCAACAGGTTACACACCATCGCGGGAAGAAGAGCTAAAGGACGTCCAAAAGCCAACTTTATGGCAGGCAAAATAAGGTTCCGGTGTACCCTCTCCACTGTACCAGATCCGCCCACAAACACACAATCTCGGAGCCATATCATCAAGCATGCCGTCAACACCGCCTTAGACGACATCCGGTGTGCACAGTGCCAGAAGCAGCTATACGCATTCTCGCCACTCTCATTGGAACGAAGGGTCCTCTCGTCAAGCCGGCTTATCTCAGAAGTCACTTCCGCAGGTTTCAGCCCTTGCAAAGTCATAAATCGAATCCTCGAGGGGTCCTCCAAATCCTGCTTGAAAACATAATCCCTCCAAGCAGTTACATGAGGCTGGGTCTTGTCTTTGTCCTTCCGGTGCATCAAATAATGATGGCTCGCTACTTCTTTGAAAATGGCCATCATCTCCGAGTCCTTATTTTCCAGAACTTGGATCTCTTCATTCGACGGAAAATATTCCTCGTACTGTTCTGAGCCCCAGGGAAGCTTGGACACTTCGTACATCTCATGGAGAGCCAATCACAACTCCCCTACTGGAGTATAAAAGGTGCCAGTCTGGGTATTGAACAATTCCAAAAGTGCAAGGAACATAGGCTTATTGAGATCCACGCCAGCCTGTGTGGCACGGATAGCGGCTGTCAGCCCAATCTCCTTAAGCTCAGCCATACACTTCGAAAGCACCTAAATGGTCAACTCGTCCCATCTCGAGATATGATGACACCAACCTTCAATCCTAAAGCCACCTTTTGGATACATGACCCTCGATGTCAGCATCCGACTTGCGAAGGTTGAGGCACTGAAGGCAAAAGTGTCATTAGGGACTTCACTGTAGAGGCTCCCAGGACGCAAATTTTGGCAACTAAACGAGGGACCGGTTCGTGAAGTAGCCAGGGTATCCCTCTGATTCGAGGTAGCATCAATCGAAAGAGCACCCCCAGGACCCCTCCTTGAGAAGGAGTAAGCTCCCAGGGCATCCTTCTCTTCGAAGCTAAACGATAGAAGGCCGTCAGCGGCAACTGGCGGTCAAGTTGTCGCATGTACAGCACCATGCCTTTTGCAGAAAAGAACCAGTCTTCTTTGACCTTCAGTATCTTCGCTTCAGTAGAGATCAAGCGGTCACCGAACAAAAAGGTAGGTTTTAAGAAGGTCATATCCTCGGATTCAGCAGATTTCAGTTTTTCGCTCTCCATCATACTCTGGAGGAAAATCGGCAACTGGTTCTGGATCTGCAGCACTCTCTCAAGAGGTTGATCCTGTAAGATAGCATCTTTGGCAGGGTTGATAACCGCCTCGTCAAAATCAACTCCCATTTGACAAAGGGAAGCATCCAGAAGGACCTCATTCAGCAAAGGAATCATCATCGACACTGGCACAACAAAAATCAAAAGTCAGGCAAAAAGATAAAGTATGTCAAAGCAACCTGGCGCATCATCAGGGTGTAAACCCATGCGCCTCAGTAAAGGCTTCGACGCATCATCAGGGTGTGAACCCATGCGCGTCAGCAGTTGTAACACCCATACTCTGGATACGTATTTTTGTCAAGCTTGCACGTATTTCAGACCTGTATTTATTTTCTCGGATTTTGGCGTGTACTTGTAATTGGCTTGACTTGCAGATTTTGGTTCTCGTAATTGGGTTTTACCTGGCTTGGTTTATTTTGTGGAGGAGAATTGGTTTGATTTGGTTTGATTTGGTTTAACATGCATTAGAACACTTTAACCTACACTCCACCCTCAACACACCACATCCCACCCTCTTTAAAATTCTACCAACTTTTTTCTCTCTCCTCATAAACCACCATTAATTTCTTCTTCTCCTTCCTCTACACAACTCTCTCCTCTTTCCTCTCCACAACACCACCCCATAGGCAAGTGCACCTTGCCACCACATGAGAACCCTCTTTTATTTGTCCATTTGCTAGTTTAGGACATGGTGATCAACATTAGAACTTAGCATTTTGTGATTTGGAGTCTCCATTGTTCTAGATCTAAGTTTTTTCCATTTTTGGTTTTGCATGGTTTTGATCTATTTTAGTTGGATTTCTATAGGTTTTGATGTTTCCATGTAGAAGAGAGTTCAATTCCACCCTGGTTAGAACTTTAGAAATCTGAATTTGGAGTTCAGATGGTCAAGTTGTGATGCCTTGAAGTTTTGGAGCCATCGGAGCTTCTTCTCAACCATGGAGAAGAAGACCCAGACCCTGCGTGCGTGTTTTTACGTGTATGCAGCCCTCTGCTTGCGTGCTTTTGTACGAATGCAGCTCTCTGGCGTGCGTGACTTTTTACGTATGTTGCCCTCTACGTGCGTGACTTTTCACGTATGATGCCCTCTGCGTGCGTGACTTTTCACGTATGCTGCCCTCTGCGTGCGTAACTTTTCACGTATGCTGCCCTCTGCGTGCGTGACTTTTCACGTATGCTGCCCTCTGCGTGCGTGACTTTTTACGTATGCTGCCTTCTGCGTGCGTGACTTTTCACGTATGCTGCCCTCTGCGTGCGTGACTTTTCACGTATGCTGCCCTCTGCGTGCGTGACTTTTCACGTATGCTGCCCTCTGCGTGCGTGACTTTTCACATATGCTGCCCTCTACGTGCGTGACTTTTTACGTATGCTGCCCTCTGCGTGCGTGACTTTTGTGTACGCAGCTCTCATGCATGCGTGACTTTTCGCGTACGTTGCTCCCCTGACCCCTTGCTTAACCATTGGCTCTTGGAGTTTTGGTTTTATTTCTTTAAGCTTGGCTCTTCTATAGACCAGTATATTGATATTTTATTAGGAATGACTATTGTACATGAACTTGATTTTACTTAATATGTTGGGAATGACTATTGTACATGACATGGTATGACAAGGAACTAGCATAACACGACAGTGATCCGTAGTGGTGCACTCCTGACATGACCAACCTGACATGATAGTGGCCCATCGTGGCACTCTCCTGACAAGTACCCTGACATGATTTATCTTGATGCTGTTGCGACGGCTAACTTGACTCGTATAATCAACTTGACACCGTGGGTGTTCCTACTTGCTTGCTTGTACAATCCACTTGTCTTGTCTTACATCATGTCTAGGACGTGACTCCCTGGTTTCCCCACGGTCAGGGATTCGCACTGAACATGGATTAGGCTAATGACTAGATCAAACTGTAGTTCATGGAGAATTTCCAGTCAGAGGCAATCTTGTTATCTGGGCGCTCTTAATTGGACTTGTAGCTTGCCGACGAGTAGAGCACATTTCCAGCACACTGTCATGTGTTGCACCCTCTAAGTCACCTAAGGGTATATCGTCTCCGGGGCGATGTACCCAACCATACTCTCAACCCGCGGAAGGATAACTAGATAGTCTACAGGGCTTGGGACTGGGAATTTCTCACTTGCATCTTGTTAGTAATTAAGGCTTGTGATAACCCTAGTTAGTTAAAGTAGTAAGCCGTAGAATTTGCTTGGCCGCTTGTGAATGGGTGGAGTCCAGCCCTGTCTAAGTCTTGTCTAGTCCCTGTACCTGGCTACTCTTTTACATGCTTGTTTTACTTATCTCTAACAATAAATGGCTGGAGACCGAGTGCTATTCAGGCGAAGGGTCACAACCTCGGTCCTTGTTTGGTTTAAGGGTTGTAACCTGGCTCTCGGAATGGTCCCACGTCACTAGTCGTTTATTGTCCTGTTGCACTCTTTATTACTTGTACCTTCTTCTATTTTTTTCTTATGTTCTGATATGCCGGCTTTTGTTCTTATTTCGTGGCCTTCTTTGTGGCACTTGCTCTATCTGGGGTTTGACCCAGCTGGTTTTGTGTGGCCAGATTTCGGAGCAGCTCCCGAGGATCTTTCGAACCTCCAGCCCGATGGTGGCGACTAGAAGGAATCCGGGCTACGAGTGGATTTTCTATTTTGTTTTGCTCATTCTATTGTAAAATTATTCTTTTGAGGCGTTTAGCCGACGAGCACCTGTTAGCTCGATGCACTTTTACTTACTGTCTGCCTACGGGCTGTAAACATGATTAACAAATCCTAGGATTGATCATGTATGACTTAACTCTTGCTAGTCCTAGCATTTTGTACGACTAGCTTCATGATCAGCTGATATGTAATATTTGGGATGCCTTTTATTGTATATTTGGTGGTCAAACTTCTTATAATTATATTATTTGCTTGAGATTGAGACAGTAGGCTTGACCTTAAGAGACTGTTGGCTTGTAGTAAACCCTCATATCTAGACAGCCGTGACCGTATAGTTGAGATGTATTCTATTTCAATATACGTAGCTGGCTATGTGCGCCCCCGCTCTCCAGTATTCTGGTTCTGGGGCGTGACAGCAGTTAAACCTCGGTGCATAATAAAGGCCTAAACCTATGCACGTCGGCGGGCTAAAAACCTCGGCGCATCATCATGACAGAAGTCCATGCGCGTCGGCAACGGACAGTTAGGGCACACCAACTCAGCCGCATGATCCAACGTTCGTTTGAACAAAGAAAATAGTGGAGGAGACGACACCCACCCTTCACCGCAGGTCGAACGTCGGCTGGAGTCACAATGGTGACATGAGCATCCTCTTCGGCAAACTCTGCCGGCTCCTTTCCCTTGCCAGCTCCGCCGCGAGGAGTCTTGGGAGCCATTCTTTGAGAGAAGAAAAGTTAGGGTTATGAGGAAAAACTCTAAGAAAAGCAAAAACAAGGAGAAGAAGAACTCTCTCTCTCCATCTCTCGCCTATTTATAGGGCTTGGTCGCACGCGTAAACCGATGATGTGTGATCTCAGCCGTCGCCTCGGGTTCTGTGAAAAGATAACCACAAATAAAACCAAAAAGATCATCATTAATCTTTTTTGGTTACCGAGGCGTCATCATTTGCATTAATTGAGCGGAGCATGCGCCCCATCACTGATGCGCAGAGTATCTATGCGCCCCGACGGTCATGCGCCTCCACTACCATGCTTCTTATTCAAAGTATTCTAAAACTTATCCAAAAGTTTTGAAAACTTTGAAGGGGGTCTTGTAGAAGCATGAAATTTTAGAACCAGAAAGTCTATGCGCCAGACTACATGCGCCAGAGCTTGGACAAAGTACTTCACAGCAAAAGCAACAAATATAGACATTGAAAGAGGACTTTTTATTTAACATATAAAAGTCTATTACATGTCTAAGAAAGACTATACAAAGGAGAATTTACACAAAGAAAAGATCCTAAGTCTACAGCCAGCAGCCAACATGCGCCCTCAAGTAGGTGCAGCAATCAACATGCGCCCTCAGCCAGGCGCATCCCACCATGCGCCCTCAGCAGGGCGCATCCTTTTCAGCAGCTCAGTTATGTGCATCCCAGTTATGTGCATCCCTTCAGCAGCCCAGTTATGTGCCGCTCTTCCAGCCAGGCTCACCGTCGTCAAAATGCTTCGACTAATGAAGCATTTATTGAGCAGAACGAGGGCGGCAATCAACCCTCGAGCCGAAGAAGAGAAGAGCACCGCAAGCCAACCCGTGGCCAGAGGAGGCTTCCAAAGAGCCTCCAAAGGCCAAGGAAGACCGTAATCAAAACTGCGGCTAAAGGAGCAGCTTTCAACACAACCAGAGCGGGCGACACCCACTTTGAAGGAAGAAAGATCCTCCAAAGCCGTAGCATCGCAATTCCGATCTGCGGCTCTTCCTGCACAACGAAGACGAGGCTCGAACATCCCTATCTTTGGATGTAACAGTCACCTTCAAGTGCATCAATGAAGACATTGCGTCGTATCTTCACCCTCGGGAGCATCTCGTCAACAGAATGCATTCGAGTACACAAGTTCATATCGAAAAGACGTGAGAGAACGAGAAGCAAACCCTCTCTCCATGCCACTATTAATTGGCCGGGCAAATCAAACCCATGCGCCAAGTGGATGGCTCTCCGAATTCCGTACAATAAATTTGTATTAAATGGATGAACCGGACGCTTCGAATTCAGCTAAGTCAAAACGGCTATTTAAAGCACTCGAAGAACGTAACAGTCGCACCATTAAAGACGTGTCACGAAGCGGATGCGCCGGCCAGACCGCGCATCACACGGGCGTGCCCTTCAACATCAAGCGCATCACACAGACGCGCCTTTCAGCACCAAGTGTATCACAGGGGATGCGCCCCCCATGCGTCCCCATATGCCTAGTGGAACGCCAATCGACGTGCCCCCTCGGCTAACCATCAAATGTCGCAAACATTAAATGCTGAACTGACAGAGTTGGCAGCACGCCCCCCGAAGTCTGAACAGTCGGCAGCTTTTTCAGAAGACGAAGCATCGCCAACGTCAGCGTCATCATTACTTTCCTCCGACGGCTACTGCCACGTGGCCACCCAACCATCTCGCATGCGCCTCCGCAGCCATGCGCCCAAATCTATATGCGCCTCAAAAGCCATGCGCCCCAGACTTCTCCCTGATTCCAAAAGACAGGAGTAAAGTCACTACTGAAGTACTACATGCGCCTCGAAAGCCATGCGCCCAGAATGGTTCATGACTCCTAAAGGTTACGAGCCAAAGTCTCCTCATGCGTCCAATCCTAGGCGCATCTTACCAGATCATTCCCCACCAAATCAGAGATCTCCGAGCCATGGGTCGACGACACGTGTCCTTCGACTCGACTCACCCAAGATCTCAGCAACAGAAAGATCTTCTTCTCTGCTACGTGCCGGCTCACAACAGCAACATGAAGAAGTCAACCCCTCGATCAGGGTGCATCGTTGGGGGTATACTGCTATACGGTGATGCCCTTCGGATTGAAAAATACAGGGGCGACATACCAGCGAGCCATGAACACAATTTTTTGCAATTATTTGTGCAAAAATATGGAGTGCTACGTAGACGATATCACAACTAAAGGTGGAGTTCTCAACCACCTCCAAGGCTTGAGAACGGTGTTCGAACTAATGCGTGCACACTAACTCAAGATGAATCCAACTAAGTCTTTTCTGGGAGTCTCCAGCGGCAAGTTCCTTGGTTTCGTCATTACTTCAAAGGGTATACATCTGGACCCGGAGAAAGTGAAGGCTATCCTCGATATACATCCTCCAAGAAATCTCAAAGAGCTACTTGGACTACAAGGAAGGCTAGCCTATATCCGACGATTCATTTTGAACCTCTCCGGAAGGTGTCAACCATTCACTCAGCTCATGAAGAAAGGCATATCTTTCGTCTGGATTGAATAATGTCAACGCGCGTTTGACGAAATCAAGGCGTATCTTACTTTCCCTTCGATATTGGTAGCTCCAATAATTAGGAAACCCTTCTTACTATATGTCTGCACTATGGACCATTCTTTTGGCGCCCTACTAGCTCAGAAGAATGAAGGCGACCATGAACAGGCAATCTACTACCTCAGCCGCACAATGGTGGGTGCCGAATACAAATACACCAGTGGAGAAGGAATGCCTTGCACTAGTATTTGCCATCCAGAAGACACGCCACTATGTGTCTGGGCAGACTATCCACATTATATCTAAAGTCAACCGTCTCAGAATAGTCATGACTAAACCGGGTTCTCTCAATTCCCGTTTAGCTACATGGACAATGCTGTTGACTCCATACGATATGCTCTTCGTTCCTCAGAAGGCAGTAAAAGGCCAGGCATTAGCTGATTTTCTAGCAGCTCATCCGGTGCCAGAATCGTCCAAATACTACAATAAAATCCCTGACAAAGTGGTGGAGTCTAACACTGCAACTGAAGAAATTCCTATTTGGCGAATGTTCTTTGACGGTGCATCAAGAACAGGACCTAAAGGAAATATCATGGCTGGAGTAGGTGTCGTACTCGTGTCACCTGATCATCTGGTTATACATCGTACGTATTCTCTCATGGAACCATGTACCAACAATATGGTCGAATATAATGCCCTATTAATCGACCTATAAATAGCGAAACAACTGGAAGTTGACTATCTAAAAGCTTACGGCGATTCCAAGCTAATAGTTAGTCAGGTCCGAGCGGATTATGAAGTTCGCCACGAAGATCTCATCCCCTACTACAGAGCAATAATCAAGTTGGCATCTACTTTCGCCGAATTCTTCATCGAATACGTACCTCGACTACAGAATATAGAAGCAGATGTTCTAGCCGGTCTCGCTACTTCCTTGACCGTCCCAACCAATACTCAGCAGTGGATCACAGTGTCTGGTCGAAAACTATTCTGTGTGAAAATACACAACAAAAACAAGCGTCGATGCTAAAGACTAGAGGTTTTCCTTCATAGACAACGCCGTCTATGGAATCCTCCCTACGGACCCGAAGGAAGCAGTATCTATCCAAAGACGATTCTTCATATTTTACTATGACACAGCTACCAAGATGCTGTACCGACGCTCTTACGACGGGCTACTGTTACAATGCTTATCAGACAAAGAATCCAAAAATACACTCCAGGAGGCTCACGATGGAGTTTGTGGTGCACATCAACCAGGTCCCAAATTATAAGATCGTCTCAAACGAATGGGTTATTACTGGCCCAAAATGATAGCAGATGCTGTTGAATATACAAAAAAGTGTAGTGCTTGTTAGTTCCATACCGATTTCATTCATCAACCTTCCGAGTTTCTATACCCAACGGCAGCATCTTAGCCGTTTGAAGCCTGGGCATGGACGTCAAAGGACCAATCAGCCCGCCATCCTTCAAAGGACATCGGTTCATCCTAGCTATAATCGATTACTTCTCCAAATAGATGGAAGCTATATCGTGCACCGAAGTGAAGGAATTAAACGTGATCAGTTTTATCAAACATCATGTCATCTACCGCTTCGGCCTACCTCGCAGGATCATCCATTATAATGGTCCATAGTTCGCAAGCCATGCATTCTATCGGTTCTATGATAGAAAACGAATCTACAATGTAGCCTCTACTGCCTACAATCCAACGGCTAACGGGCTAGCAGAAGCCTTCAATAAAACCATCATAAAACTTCTCAAGAAGTTCGTATCTTCAAACAAGTACGATTGGAATGAGAAGCTCAGTGAATATCTATGGACTTATCGTACAACGGTCCGGACTCCAACAGGCAATACGCCATTCTCTCTGGTTTATGGGAGCAAAGCAGTTCTTCCCCTAGAAATCCAGATTCCTTCTCTTCGAGTAGCCTTAGCCAACGAGTTGACTACAGAAGAAAGCTACCGTCTGCGACTCCAGGAGCTCGAAGCGCTAGACAAAAAATGCTTGTTAGCTTAGCAGCGCATTGAGCTATACCAAGCACGCCTTTCCAGAGCTTTCAATAAAAAGATGAAGGAAAGAATCTTCCAAGTCGGCGATCTGGTCTTAGCAGTGAGAAGACCAATGGTCATGACGTACAAAACGAAAGGAAAATTCCAGCCTAAATGGGAAGGTCCTTTCATCATAGAATCAGTGTATTATAATGGTGTGTATCGGCTAACCAAGCCTGATGGTGACTTGCTCATGATGTCTATCAACGGCAAGTTCCTGAAGAAATACTATGTGTAACCTCTTTTACATAACGTTCACATATGCTCAGTCATGTAACTGTACAGTGCAATGTTTATAAGATTCGAAAAAACTATCTAACTATTATCCATATTTCAAAAGTCTTCAATACGCCCGGGATAATAGGTCCTCTAAAATATTTCTCTAGTGGAATCATTCCCGTTTTTGACTCTGTCCAGACTCGGTTTGGCGAAAACAAGTCACGTCCCTATTACCTCTGAATTGTTTTTCGATAATTATTTCCCCAGTGAAATTATTATGTTTTACCATGTCCATATAACCTCTGAGCAAAGCATTAATCAAGGATAATCACGTCCCTATTACCTCTAAATTATCTACTCCCATCTAATGTTATGTATCTTTCCATGTCCATATTACCTCTGGTCAGATATAGAACATCCTCTGCTATTACGTCAATATTACCTCTACTAGCAGCTTCGTTCAACTTATTATCTATATTCGAATCATTTGAATATAAAACGGATAATAGGTCCACATCAAAATTCCCCAGCGGTATACCCACCGAAAATATCCTTGATACGTCCACATTACCTCTAGCATCGATATTTCATAAAACCATATTCACTTCATAAAAGATTATTTATTCTTTACGTCTATCAAAAAATAGAAAAAAGGTACAAGAGCCGTGACGACTAGAAAAAAAGTTACAAAGAATCTACGGGATACATAGGCGATTGATGCTGTCCCTTAGAGCTGCAACTTTGATTTCAGACTTCACAGTAGCTCGGCGGTGCGCCTCTTCTTGCCGAGCAGCTTCATCTTCGAAGAGGATCAGACTCTGATGCTCCACCTCTAACTTCGCCAGCTGTTCTTCTAAATGGGCAGAAGTGGTGGCAGTTATGGCAGCCTGGGACAAATAATCCTCTTGTTTAGATGATGCCGCCCACAAGTCAGTTTCTAATTAGGCAATCTCGTTCTAGATCTGCGTAATGTGATTATACCTTTCGGTGATTTGTGCAGCCAGCCTGTTCTTCGAGGCAGCACGTGCCTCACTTACAGCATTGAACTGGCCATATTGGTCAGCCAGCTCGCCAATCTCTCGAACGAGGGCGTCCTTCTTTGCCTATAAAGTAGCCTTCTCCTCCGCAAGAGCCGTCATCAAAGCCACTTTCTCTGTACGGAAGAGTGACGTCGGGCTCTGCTGTTTGGTGTCCCGAAACCTGGCCACCTGACCCTCCAGGTCGTTCAGAACTTTCCTCAGAGTGTTGGCCCGTTATTCATAGCCAGCAATGCTCTCGAGGGCCGCCACTTGACATTCGACAAAAGCCTCCATAGGATCGAAGGCAGCATTCTGATTCAAGACTCCAGGAAGCTTCACTTTTAGTACAGAGTAGAAAGCTTTGACGACTTCCCGAGCTATCTTGTCATCTTCGGTAGAGGTCGTCGAAGAGGAGGCTTGGAGAGTTTCTTCCGCTCCAGGAAGGAACTCCTGACAAGAAGCCGAACCTGACAGAGAAAACAATATATACGTCAGTAACCAAAAAAGGAGGGAGGAAAGGCGAAAGAGTTATAATTTTGTACCTTCGGCTTGCTCAACTTCAGCCTGGGCTACGCCATCAACCTTGGCTTCAGGGAAACCAAGAACAGGCCCAGACTGTTCAAGTAGAACAATATCAAGGCCCTGAGCGGCATCAGGCCTGATATCTTCCACAAGCTCAGCCGAAACAGGAGCAGATTCAGTAATAGCCCCCTCAGTAGGCTGCTCGACCTCTCTTTCTGTAGCCGATACCGGCTCACTAGCAGCTCCCTCCGCAGCATCGGATTTAGAGGAACCGGGAACAACTTCTGTCCCTTTTCTAATGGCGGGGACTATCTTTGTGAGGGGTTCTTTCCCCTTGTCTACAAGGGAACATACAGTCGTGGTCAGCCTCACAAGGAGCACGCAAAATCGAAGTCAAAAAATCTTATTCGTAGAGAGGCGCAAAGGCAACGTACCCATAGGAGGATGAGCCGATTGGACTTGGTTCTCGTCCAGCTCTTTCATCGCAGTTCCTATTGCAGATATATCCTCCACAGATATATCGTAGGAGAAACTGGTCTTCTGATCGCCGGCATGGTCTGGGCCTTCGCCCTGATCACCCTGTCGCTCAAGTCTTACAGCCAAAGAACACCCGCCCTCATCCATCAGTCGAGGACAAGTAGGGGACTTTGTCGTCACATCCACCTCCTCAGAAGAGTAGACCCCTATCTCAGCTGCGACTTCAGGGTTCTGTGTAAAGGACAAACGTAAAGGTGAAAAAGCTTCTAAAGGCTTGACTAGAACGGCTACGGAGTCTAGGAAAGGGTCTACCTCCCGAATGGCAACGGCCTGCAACGTCGTCTGCCGAGAAGACCTTCTGGGAGGATGCGAGCCGGCACCTACGTTTGCAACCTTCTTCCGTCGAGAAAACAACCACCTTCTTCCTTTTTGGCCGTGGCACCAGCTCGGTAGGAGCCTTTCTCTTGTGAAGATCGAAAGAAAGAGGTTCTTCAGTGTCCTCTCTCCGAGGCGCTGCAACGATAGGCTCTTCAACAACAACTCTCTGTTGCGGCGCTACAGCAGGTTCAATTGTGGGCACGACACCTTCCTTTCTGCTACTTCCTATTGCACGTGCTCGTCCTATATCAGAAAGGGTAGGGCAAGCTTGGTCCCCGATATAAAAATATGCTCACGGTCATACCAAAAAGGAAGGGTATTGACCTGAATATAGAACTTAGAAGCAGCAAAGAGCATATAGGTGTCGAGTTTATCTTCGGGCAGGGTAAAAACTGCCCCTGTGCATCCAGCATTGTAGTAGTCCCATGCATGCGCCCCGTCGATCAGACTCCCTATTGACTGGAGATGAGGACTAGGATTGCCTAAAAGAAGCTGGCTGTAGCTGAATTGCCGTACAAAGCGGCTTGGCAAGTAAGGTTCCAGAAAAGTATGGTTCCGGTTCCTGAATACCAGATGGAAAGGTCTAATGGATTGAAGCCAACGAAATGCTCCGATAGGAAGGCTAGTAGTAAGTGATCCCTCATCAACTAGGGTGTCTCCCGTACGACCACTACCACATGGAGGCGATAATCTGAAGAATTCGTAATTCTGCAGAAAACTCAAAGCCCTCCTGCAAGCAGACACCCCTGTAGTAGTCCAATCCGTGTCTCTGAACCTCCAAATGAAGGCATCTCCCACCAAAGAATCTGCCATCAGCCTGACGTTCATCAATTTGGGACAATATAGTACCAGCCACCCCATCAGATAGTGGAAAGGTAATCCAGTCCTAGCAAAGTCCTTCCTGCCTCCGGATGTTATCGCGTGTACAACAAAATAACGTAAACCCCATTGAATGGCACAGACCATCACGGAAAGCAATTAAGACGGTGTCCAAAGGCCAGCCTTACAGCCGGAAGTATCATCCCCCGGCTGATTCTTTCAACAGACCCTGAACTGCCAGGGACTACGCAGTCACGAAGCCATGTCATCAGGAAGCAGCAAGCACCACCTTTTCTGACATCTTGAACTCGGCTTGTCTGAAGAAATGATAAATCAGGGAATTTCCCCTAGGATCATCCCTATCTTCAGTATCCGCAGCTCCGTGATATATCATCAGCCGATCTATCTCAGAGATTGTCAAGGGCTTAGGCGACGAGAAGGAGATTGGGCCATTCCCCCTTCTCTGATGAAAACATAGTTGGTCTAAGCCCTCGTATGCGGGATAGACCCCTTGGTCTTACCCTTCTTCGTAATCTGGTGACAAATGAAAAAGTAACAAAGTAACTCTTTGTACACATTCATCATATCAGAGCTCTCCTCCTCCAAGTCCAAGATCTCTGCATCACTGGGGACGTATTCTGCATACGGCTCCGTCCCCCAAGGGAGTTTGGATACCGCATGCATCTCGTGAAGAGCCAAACCTATGTCCCCACCCGGAGTAAAAAAGGTACATGTATGATGGTTGTACAGCTCTGCCAAAGAGACGAACATCGGCCAGTTAACCTTGATGCCATACTGGGTGGCCCTGACGGCATAAAGAAGACCGGCAGCTTTTAAGGTGACCTCATAAGTCGAGAGCACCCATCCAGTAAGGTCACTCCAGAACGAAATGGGATGTCTCCAGCCTTCCATCCGCATCTTTTCTTTCGGATATGACTCCTTCTTCGAAAGCATCAAGTTGGAGAGAGTCTCAGCAATAAAGGGATGAAGAACAGTCGGGACATCGTTCAGTATAACACCCGGTTGTAGCCCCCTCATGGAGTAGGATGTGGAACCCTTGACACACTTGAACGTATCCTTCTTTCGGTCACCAGAGTTGAACTGGATCCTGCCAGAAACAACCCCAGGCAGTTCAGGAGTCAAGTTCCATTTTATTTGCCTCTGCACAGCCAGATCAACAAATACCGACAGAGGGTACTGGCGCTTCATTGATGGCAGTCCTATTCTTTGGTCATTGAACGTAACTACCAAAGAATCTTCCAGACATATCGACGCGTCATCCTCAAATCCTATGTTGTCACCGAATAGAAAGTATAGCTTCTTCCAACAGCGTGACCCGCTGAGCTTCTCATCATTAATCATCTGCTTCAGAAAGGTTTTATATTGTTCAATCATGGTGATCACCCGTTCCGTAGGTTGGTCATCACTGATCTTTGCCTGAACATCGCTGACCATGTTGGTTATAAGGCTTGTACCGAGAACGTGGCAAACAGAACCGAAAGGGATACCGCCAAGCTCTGGGACAAACATGTTTACTGCAAGGATAAAAAAAAAAGTCTGACTCAGAAATCTGCAGGAAAAACTAAGTGTTGAAGGGCTCTTATGTGCCCAAAGTGTTATGCGCCCAAAACAGTACGTGGGCGCATAACACACGAATAGTACGTAGGCGCATAACATACCGCAGCATGTGGGTGCATAACATGGCAATATGTGGGCGTATAGCACACCACAGTGTTGGCACATAACTTCTATAGGTACATAAAAATGCCTACAGAAGTATGTTGCCTTAGGCGTATGCGTCCAGGCAGAAGAAAAGTCTGAGCATCGCAAATTAACGCTCGAGACTTTGTTTTTTAAAGTGTGCCCTCATCCAGAATTGGGTCCTGGACTGGTGAAGACGCTACCGCAGGAGGAGAGCCACTTGGCGCAGCCTCCTTGCCCTTCGTGGATCTCTTGGCGACCTTGGGAGACATGGTTCTCAAAGAAAGAAGATGAAAAGTTTCTGAAAAATTCTAAGAGAGGGGAATAATAAGCTTTTCTCTCCTTCAGGACCTATTTATAGGCACAGTCCACTCCCTATGCACCTACTAGCTTTATACACCTATGCGCCCATTGCGCAGTATGCGCCCATTGCGTACTATGTACCCACAATGGCCTATGCTCCCACATGAAGAACCATCCCCTTGCACACTATGCGACTGCCATTTGCTGACGTGGACAACGTATGAAGGATGGACCTCTTCAAATTCTACCCCGATGAATCTGTCAGTTCAGATTTTGAGGAAGATCTCAACAGTCGTATCTCTCTAACAGGCTGGCCAAATACTATGCGCCCAAGAAGAGAGCCATGCTATGCACCCATTGCATCACGAGAAGATGATCCATGCTTCTTTGAAAGTATTTTGAACTCGTTCAAGTATCAAAAACTTTGAAGGGGGTCTTGTAGAAGCATAAAAAAATTTTAGCAATGAAGCCCCATGCGCCCAAGCCAGTGAAGCTCTATGCGTCCAGCCAGTGAAGCTCTATGCGCCCAGCCAGTGAAGCTCCATGCGCCCAGCTAGTGAAGCTCCATGCGCCCAAGACTAGTTTTCCCAAAAGAAGGGCGCATAGCCTGAGACATGGCTATGCGCCCAAGCCTGACTCAGTCAAAGCCATGACCAACCCACGATCTCGCAGCCTGTATGCGCCTACATCCTATGTGCCCAAAGGAGGACTATGCACCCACATAAAAACTAGCGTGTTTCCTTATGTGGGCGCATAACATCATTCCAGCTCAAGAACGACTATAAAAGGAAGGCCTCATCCCTCTGCAAAATACAGAATGAAGAGCATTTTCAAGAGCCAAATTGGTGCACTTCTTGCCAGTAAGCCGAGAGTTAGCAATTTTTTTAGGTTTTCTCCGACTTTTGTAATCGTAGTGTCAACGAAGTAAAGGAGCAACTGCAGTTCGATCTCCATCATCCCATTCCCCAGAATTATTTTTTTCTACTCAGGGATCCTCAGCGCAGGATCTTTCAGGCGTACTCGATTTATGGTGCATTATGCCAATAAAGAAAAGGCAGCGTTCTCTTCTTTTTTTTTTGTGTGTCCATAATTTCTTATCGATTTGGGAGTGTCACGGTGTCTGTGTCATGTCTGTAAGCTACACGATACGCCGTACGCAGTGCTCGGTCGTGCCTTGCTACTCGAATAGCAGTGTGCTGTATCCGTGTCAAAATAAGATACGACACTTGGTGTGGTGCTAGGCCCTATGACTGACATAAGATTCCTCGAATGTCAGATCGTATCGTGTCGAATCGGACCCGTTCTAGGCACCACACTGAATTTACACTAAACGTACACACACGTAAAACCCAGCCCGATACGTGTCTCGTGTCCGCACAAGACACGACGTGGACACCTCGTAGTGTGTCATTTGTGTAGCCCAATATGTGGGCTATACGTGGACGTGACCACGTGGCTCCACACGTCGTGTATCGTGTCCACGAACCATGTGACTCACAGCACGACGCAGTCACTGTGTCTGTGCATGTTTTATGTGTTTTGTTGATTGGACACGTCGTGTCCTACTTTATGGACACGATACCACTTGTGTAGCATGCTCACATATGCACGACACTTTACCAACTGTTTTGTTTAGGTTTTAGTTGTTTTCGAAATCGAATTTGGGTTCTTCCTTTCATTTCTCTAATACCTTACTGAAACTGAATTGTTCTTGGGTTTTTCTGGATTTTTAATGATAATTAAATGGTTTTAAATAATAATTAGTTGTGATACATATATGTAGATATGTTATGGTGCAAATACATGACAGGGATTGCATTGGTTGGTGCTAATTTCGAAGCCAATTTGGTCCCTATGTTCTGATACTGTGCAATATCAGGAATTATTTTCGAAAATTTGAATGATTTGAATGAATTGAATGCAATGTTCATATGTTAAATTTTATGTTTCACCTGTTATATCATGCTGGGTTGTTCGTGGATAGTGTGGGGATTCATATGTGGGGTTTACTTGGAATTTTGATGAGTTTCGAGTGTGTTATGACACTCGACAATGTAAACCTGAAAACTGAATTACACATACACATCTAAACTGTTGACAAAATTTAGGAACACACACACATCACACTGCTACACAGACTAAAATCTGAAACCTACTCACTGCTGCACAGGAACCTAATACACACACACACATATTCATTAAAACCTGACACTGTATTTACCGAAACCCCTATAACTACTTCAACTGAAACCAGAACACTATATAGGATCACACACACACCCTTAGCCTTATACATTCATACATTCTCTACATTGTATACACACACATACACTAGTCCATATTGACACTATATGCCACTGTCACACACTACATTGTGCTGGATACTTGCTATGTTACCCCCTATCTATATATATAGTGTATGTAAATAGTGTGATGTTGTATGCCTATATATATATGTATGCCTTATGTACATTATGTGTATATGTGCATGAAATTGTGTGTTTGATAGCTTGGAAGCATTGTGGATGTGTGTGAATGCTAGGATAGACATGGTTAGGCATAGTGAGACTTGTCTGGATTAGGACTTGACCTAGTTTGACTAGTGTAGTTGACTAGAGTTGACCAAAGGTTGACTTTAGTCTAGATTAACCCAAACATCATGTACAATGCATTGTAATGTTCTATATTACCATTTTGGACATGTTGTGACTTGTGCTGTTCTAAATAGGAGTCAGACACCTCTCTTCAGACAGTATATTCACTTCGAACTTTCAGATATCAGGTGAGTACATTCTCTGACCGTTTTATACTTGCTAGGACTTATATTCTTACTCTAGATTACTTTACTTGATGTTGTTACGATGGTAACACGAATTAGTACTATATAGATCTTTTCATGTGATGTTATCCCCCTCGGGAGCATCGGATACATCATGTCATGTGCATTTCACTTTCATCATGTATTCCTGTGCTTCCACCATTCATGTGCACTCATATGATTCATGTACTTTTATGTTCACAGAGCCCCCATATTTATATTCATGTGCACCCATTTATAGGCCCCCATGTGATATCATGTATAATAACATAACTTGAACGGATCATTATGTATTGATTGAGGGTGGGGGAATAGAAATGGTCATATAAATATTTCTAAAGTAATGTAGCCATGTACAAACTCTCATATTTATTATCAAGCCATTCATATGTCTATCTTATACTCTAAATTACTAGTTCACTGTTAGTTCTTTACTTATAATAGATATTTACATTACAGTCATCTCTTTATTTTATGTCCTTTCTTTCAGCGATTCATGTATCTTACTCTATTGCATGCTTTATATTCCTGTCATGATATGAACTGCGTGAGATGTACTGTGCTCTCTCTTGTCCTGACTGGACCTGTTGAAAATATTACAGAGTACGAGGATGAGACGTGTTGTACCACCTACTATTGGGCAGCATTAGAGGACACCTGTGACTTGGACCTCTAGCAGGATCCATTACCTGCTAACGACACTTCTATAGTTTAGTTATCTTATTTTAGTTGTATCTTACCTGGATATTTGTATTGAGATTTTGTGATGATGTGGATTTGTAGAGTTGTTAGATGTTTATCTTAGACACTTTGGATTCTCTCTTTTATCGTATTTCGTCTGTGGATTCTGTTGATATTCTTATCTATCTTATCATACATCTTTCTTACCTGTGATTGAGATTTGTACTTATATTATTCCTCCATTGGGAGAGTATAACTGTGTAATGTACCTTAAACTGTTAGATACATGTGACCTAGGACAGCATTCTACCACCGACACTGCAACGTAGGCTGGACGTACCCACTTCTCGTGCCCTTACATTAGGGTACGGGTCATGTTAGGTTGTGGCTTGACTGGTGGCGATGGCTAGGCAAATTTTATGAGATAGCCCTTCTCTGAACTTCATCGCATTGGCTTCAGGGGTCATGTCATTTGCGAAGCGGCTGAGACGAGAAAACTCTACGGTATACTCGTCGATGGTGAGGTTGCCCTGCTCTAGGCTCTCGAACTCGTTCTCCAACTCTTTGCGGGCTGCTTCAGTGTAGAACTTTTCCTTGAACAGCTCCTTGAACTCATCCCAAGTTACGTCTGGTACGGTAAATCGAGGCTCGTCTCTATACCATGTGCGGGCGATGTCGTAAAGCTGAATGCTAGCTGACTTGATCTTCAGGTCTTCAGGAACTCGATTCATCCGAAGTATTCGATCCACGTTCTCTAACCACTCGTCCGTGTAGAGAATCCCTTTTGTCCCCTTGAATTCTCCGGACCTAAGGTCCATAAAATTTTTGGAAGTTCTAGGGCACGGTCATGGAGCATCTCTAGTCTGGAGGGCCTCCCTCAAGGTGTCGTAAAAAGTGTTGGCCTGCATCGTCTAGGAAGCGATGAGCTGCTGGAAGATTCCGAGGAGAGTAGTATTGTCCAGTGCAGGTGGCAGAGGCATAATGTATGCTGGATACATGGCAGGGGCTGGATACATTGCTGGTGCTGGGTGAATAGTAGGAGCTGGATATGGAACATGTGTTGGATGGAGAACATGCACCGGATGCAGAACTTGTGCTAGTGGTGGGACAGATACTGAAGGCAGAACGGGTGATGGTGGTAGAGCCTGAGGAGGAAACTGCGTGGGTGGACAAATGTCGTCTCTACAAAATCTCGAGAATTATGGCTGTGGCGGATTGCCCATATGAGTAAGTTGGCCTCCCTATGTCGGTGGGGTCATGTACATGAAGAATCCCCCTGTAGTTGATAGGGTCATGTACGTGAAGAATCCCCCTGTAGTTGGTGGGGTGTTCAAAGAAGCGTTGTTTCTTTCTTGAGAATCAATTTACTACAATAAAAGAAAACACTTAGCCGCTGAAGAATTTCAAGCAGGATGCAAGTCAAGGATTTAATAAAAATCAAGGATAGAGATCAATAATGTGTTCAAGATGTGTGGATGAAATCCTAAGTGTCTAATCCTATTTGCAGGCTCACGTCGGTACAGTGACGTAACCGAAGTGATTAACGTAGACCTGCATGGGCTACCAAAAAAACTTGTCACGACCCGCACCCACTTTTTGGATACGAGGCACGTCCAAGCCCAGCCTACACCACAGTGTCGGCGGTAGAATGTTGTCTTTTATACACAAGTCACATAGTCTATAGTACTAACATGGCGGTCTAGATCTCATCCACAGAAATATGATACAATCAACATCAAATAAGACTGAACAAAGAATGATAATACAATATGAAGTATCAAGTTTCATTGAGAATTCTAGTTACGTCCGGTAGACACAAATCTACTACCAATAGACAAAAATAAAATAAAACATAAAAATGAAATAACTGAGTCCAAACGGCTAATCATCAAGATACCTTCAGCTGCATTGGTACCGTGGTCCAATACTGGCTCAAACCTGCTCATGTGCCCTGGATCAATACTTGGCTAAACCTGAAGAGATCATCAGGTCCTCAGAGGACTAGCAAGATACATAAATACAAGCCTTTCTAACAGTTTATCATGCATAAAAAGAAAATAGGATATAAACAGAAAAAGACCAAGCAAACATGATACACGAATATATGAATAACTACGCATAAATGAACTGATAGAAGAAACGTGTGAACAATAGATCAACGGATTCCAAACCCGCGTCCCGAGTGTGGACTCGCAGGTTTAAACTAATCACTAGCCCTCACCTTGAATGTGGACTCGCAGGTCAGCTCAAGAAAAATCACCCTCGTCCCATGTGTGGACTCGCAGGTTCAAACGGTCAAGCCTCACCCCGTATGTGGACTCACAGGTTGCAAGAATTGAAATAAGGAAATAGCAGTTCAGTTTATAACGCAGTCATCCTATGATACAACTCAATCAAGTAGAAGTAAAAAACATGTCTGATATGGCTACAAGGCTGACTATAAACAAGGACTATATAACAATGAAGAAGCACATGTCAGCAATCAAGTCTAAATCAACTGGATAATGACAGATGGTAAGCATGTAAATAAAGCTGTAAAGAAACGGTAAGGTATACTTGCCTATTGTCCTGCTGCGGATACGGGTCAAGCAGCAAGCCAAAGTCCAATTAACCTATTTAAAGCATATATAATGTCAATAAATAAAAGACAACTTAGGTTTAACTTATCTACTGTTTTCACCCTCATTCTCCAAGTTTGATTATATAGATATACCTATATTGGCTGCCTACTCATTTTCTTTCCCTGCATACACTTGTATCCATATAACTGGTCTTATAATAAACCATATACATCCACTTAGGCACAGTTCCTATATTTATGTCTAATATGATTCACAAGTTGGTTTACACTCTGCCTCAATAACCTAGGCACTTGGCCTACTTGCTACATGTATACACATAGATATATGGTTTCCTTGTACTTGAGTCTATCTACCCTTGTTTTAGAAGTTCACAATGTGTACTATGTACCTATACTAGTGTCCTACTGTCAGTCTTTAATTAGACATGTTTACTGCATGGCCCTCTGTATACTCCAGTATACGGGTACCTCACATGTGTTCTGCTACCAGGCATGGATACCAGCTACAGTACCCATTAATTTTAGCCATGTACTCTATCTATTCCACAGGTTCCATTTGTACCTACATATATTGGATGAACATGCCTCTTGTTGTACAATTTCTGGTTTAGCAACTTGTTCTCATTACAGTTAATCCATTGAAAAACATGGACAGATCTAACTCTGTCACCAAACTGGCTATAACAGGGCCACCTTGCCACTAGAAGAACAAAAAGGGTAAATTTGTTATACTAAAAGGATACAATAGAGATTATCACCATTGCCTCCTTTATTGATAGGAATAAAAGTGAGATGATAAGGAGAGAACATGAAAGTGAAGATTGGCAGATCAACAAACGACAAAACCAAACAAGCACTCATATAGATACAAACTAAAATCCGTATGATCAATGGGTCATGAGAGGATATATTTGTAGGTGGAGATACCACCCTAGCACAGTAGAGTATAGAGGTGTCTCTCCTAAAGGACAGTGTCTGATACCTACTGTACTCTATACCCTATTTCCAGGAGAGGCACACATTATACTCCTAATGAATGATACCTCAGTCCAACAATTGCTAAAAATATGGCAACTGACACATCCAAGGATAACTGGTAACTCTACGGTTTCGACCTTACATGCCTATACTAAAACATACCCCTGTCTATGCCTTATCACTAGGATGGAAAGACACATTAGGATTCTTAACACTGACCTACACCCTTTGGTTACCTCTGTACATACATCTCCGTGCCTCTATTGAGCCCGTTTTGTAAGTCATAGGACCTGTAGCTTCCTGGCCTACTTCTAATTTTACCTACCCAGGCCATTGCTCTGCTACTGATCCCTGTTAAAGTTTTTGATGCACTCTACTAGATGTGGTCTCTCTTGTACTTATATATAACTTGGAGGTACTTTCCACAGATGGGACAACACATATATTGAAATACACAATATCTAGTATGGGCATGCTTTCCTGCACCCAACAGCTATATACCCCCAATATGGAATATCAAGTTTTGGCCTTGTCACAGGACAACTAGCCAAACCCAACTCTGATATTCCCATACCCCAATGTTTATACCTTTGCCTCCAAGCTCCTATTCTATTGACATACTAATCCTGGGTCTACTTATCTATTGTTGGTTCCCTCTTGAACAAATTATTACTCTAATGTATCTTATTACTTCTGCCTATACTGTCCTTTGCACAGGTTACTACTAAGCTATTGCTATATCATATCTTTTATTGCCTACAGGTATGTGCCTACACCTATAGTACCTATCTATGGCTGCACACATAGCAGAAATCATCTCCCTCTGCTACTCTATTTTAGCCATCTACAGGTTGCACCTGAACGTAGACACCAAACTACCTAACACACACCCCATTCCTAATCTCTTTTTTTCTATATTCGATCTTTGTAATCACCTATAAATCAAATCTGAATACCCCAATCGAATACACATATTACTTACTCTAGCCCAGTCGACACATAACCATGTTTTTGCCCCTTGATCTCTGAACCTGTGTATTCGACTGAAACTAATTCGATATCAGGTATCAATCGGATACCAATTTCGAAATTGATACAAGATGGTGTCGTGTGTGAACGGATACGTAATGTATCGTGTGATAACTAGTACATTGTAACGCCCCAGTCCCAAAATACGTAGGACTAGAAACGTAGACATGCCAGCCGTATAATAAATATACGTAAGCTGTTAAATACAGTAGAACAATAACTAATCTCATCCACATGAAATAAATGAATAAAAGATATCATATAATGAGAATGAATTGTCTTTGGTACATGTAGTTGGGCGGAGACAAATCCACTACCAACAGGTAAAGGAAAAATACATGAGAAAAGAAATGATTTTGACGAGCGAAGCAAAGACGATCCAAGTGCAATCATCCTCGAAGGAATAGCGATGATCACGGCTAGAGCTAGAATACCCACGATAGACAAGAACACACACCTGGCGAGATAACTAGGTCCTCAGAGGGACGTAACAAGACACATAATATCATGCCATATAAACTGAATAAATATTGCTCAAATAAATAAGTCAATTGAATTATAACATGGTCCAATACACACCTATTGAACTAGCTTACCATCCACCCAACCAAACAAGGACAGGAGATGGTAAACTAATTTATGGTGACGTATCTTTCCATGCTATGAATCCAATATGGTATCCGGACCCCAACAAGGTTCAATACCTTCTCATCGAAGTAGTAAGTCACACCTACAACCAAACAAGGACAAGATGTGACGAACTAGTCCGCGACAAGTTATTGTTCCAAGCCACGGTCAGATACAAGTACCCAAACCAAAAGTACTCATACCTAACGGATAAAGGTGCCTAACCATTCTAAGTGAAATATAGTTAAGAACAATCCTTCCTACGCATGGGCCCTGACTAAATAGGATCGGCATAGTCCCCCCTTGGGGTACCAGAGGCCCAATCAATAAGAGCATAACGTTCCACAGAACGTCAGTGGCCGTCAGTAATTATGGGTCATCAACCCCTATCTCCAGCGGAGCTTCCGGGTCACAAGGAAAAGTGCATCGAAGCCAATACGCTAAGGAATTGTCCTCTCCGCCCAATGCCTACTATGTTGTATCCACAACAGAAAACCCCTATAACCGCTAAGTCAAACTAAGCATGCAACCTCTATTAGCGGTTATTCCTATCGCACGGCTTGTACGTACTGGTGGCCATCCAATCACGCACGTCCGTGTTCTACATGCGACACACAACTTCGTGGTACAACGTTTCAAGGCCAATGAATGCAACACACAAGGTGGTCCCTTAAATCTAGGTTTAATGTGTAAGAAAAATAATACATAGCAAGAATATAAATGAACAGTAAGCTCTAACAGGTTATGCCATGTATCACAGTTTATTTTGCATAAGGAAAATAATGAACAATGCATGGAATATGAGCTAAAATAAGTAAACAGCAAATGGCAAGGTGTCTTGCCTGGTAGACCGCCTGGTGTACTACAATGATCAAGGTGGCACAAAATGCGACTTCTGTGTAACAACTATGCAAGGTGACCTCAGATGGTGGCACGGACAGTTCCATTGAGTCCAGAAAGGTCAAATTAGTTAGGTTTGACATAAGGTACTCTCGAATTGGCGAAGGAATAGGAATAATAGGATTAACTAACAGTCATGAGGATAGCCGAAGGAATTAGTCTGCTAAATATCAGAAATACTTTATAATACTTGTAAAATATATGCTAGTGGTTTGAAAATATTTTTAGATAGATACTTTACTTGATAAAATTTATTTTTAGGCCAAGCATATAAGTTTGTAAAATAGTATTTATAGGTAAAAACTATATTTTACTAGTAATAAGATTATTGATAAATATTTATAAATCTAGAAAACTATTTTAAGAAAAAAGCCGAATTTTGTTGAAGTGAATTTTTTTTTTTGCGAAAACTATCTTTGAAAGCGGTTAGAAATAATACTCCCATAAAATTCCAAAAATAATAATAGTAGCAAATAAATAGTTTTTTTATAACAACAACAATATTCAAAATGAAAATGAAAGTACTAGTAATAACATTATTATTATAACCTTATAACTTAGAAAATATATGTATATACAATTAATATTTTATATTACTTAATGAAACATAAATTAATGGAAGTAATACTTATAATAATAAATATGTATACTATTTTCAAAATATTAATAATAATAGTACTAATAACAGTAAGCATAATATTTTTCTAAAGTTTTATTATATGTGTCTACATTCGTACACACCATACCATTCTATTCCTTTTCCTAGCTACCAGCTGTTGTTCCCTTACTTTTTCTTCTTCTTTTTTAGAACGGAGGGGAATAGAGAGCGGGAGAGTAAAGAAGAGGGTTAGAGAGATCGGGGAGAGAGAGAGAAGGTGAGCTGGGGAAAGGAGCGGGGAGATGAGGGAAAGAGAGTGTGGAGGAAGAGGAAGACGAAGGGCGTGGGAGCGGAGGGTCGACGGTGGCGCAGAGCGATTAACCGCGGCCAGGAGGAGGCGGCCGGCGATGGGGTTTCACGCAGTGGAGGGAGGTCGGCACGGCCGGCGCTCGCGGCATTGGGTCCAGGTGCGGGTGCGGCGGCGAAGGGCGGAGCGGGGGATTCCAGGCGGTGGCGACCCGGCTGAGGGACGCGGGGCGGTGGATTCTCGACGCGGCGGAGCTCGCCGACCACGGGGAGGTAAGCGGTGGTGGCGGTGTGTGTTGGTTTTTTCTTTTTTTGTGATGGTCGGGTTTGGGGCGTGGTGGCCTCGGGCGCGGTGGCACCGGTGGTTTGGACAGTTGGTCGGGGTCGGCCAGGTGAGTGGCAGTTGTGGCGGTGGTGGTGGTCTATGGCGGTAGAAGTCGTGGGTTGATGGTGATGGCAGTAGATGGAGGTGAGTACTGTTGTCCGGTTGGAGTTGGCCGGGAAACAGGGGATAGGGGTCTTGGCGGTGGTTGTGGCGATGCCAGTAGGGTGGTCGACGGGATGGATGCTGGTGGCGGTTGAAGATGGTGGCGACCGGTGTGTAGATGGCGGTATTGGCCGTGGCTTGCGGTAGTCATGGGGGATGTGGTGACGGCCGTAGCGGAGAAAAAGATAACAGGGAGAGGAGATGGTGGTCGTGGTCGAGAGGAAAGGTCGTAGGTCTTAGGATTTTGGATATGTATTTGCGGGTTAGGGTGGTGTCATGTCGGGTATGTCTGACACGACGGGGTTAATGTATATGTAAATAGATGGAATAAGATAGTCACCCGAGGTCGGACCCGAGGCCGTCACGGCTGACACGGAGGGAAATAGCCACAGACACGATGCACGTACTTCGCTGGAAAAATTTATGTAGTAAATTTTGGATGTGAGAAATTTATGGAGGAGTACCTGCCTATTTATAGGTTGTAGGAATTCCCAGTTGGATAAGGATTAGGAATAGTTAAACCCAAAAATAAATAATTTGCTACTTAATTTAAAATCAATCAAATCCAAATCCAAATCAAAATACAATTTAAATCTAACTAAATTCTTTTAGTTTAAAATCAAATAGGATAAATAAATTTTCAAACATAGATATTATTTTAGCTATTTAAATATATCCATAAAATTAATTCAAGATTTAAATTGTCACAATAATTTCAAAATATATTTTCCAAAAATACAAATAATAATAATTTCAAAAATAATATTATTATTTAAAATACACGAATAAATAATTAAAAAAATATATATGAAGAATATTATTTATTATTAGTAACTGTTATAAACGGAAAGGCTTTCATAAATAAAAATCGTAAACTTGGAAATTTTGGTACGATAACTAAAAATAACTATTATATATTATTTTGAAACTACAAAAATAGAAAAAAAATATTTTTCTAAAATATGAACGCTCGCACATAATCGCACTCGTCGAGCAAATTCGAAAAAACGAATTTTCGTGCGCGACGTACAATACTAAAAAAATTATTACAAAATTTATTTTTTAAAAAAATAGTAGAAAATTTAGGGGTTTTACATCCTACCAAACTTAAAAGAATTTCGTCCTCGAAATTAAGAATTTTTAGGGGGTGAGAAGACACAAGGGGTATCGATGGAGAACAATCAATAACAAAATCATATCGTAAGAAATTGCGATCTAGATCATAGAAAAATAATACGGTATGGTCATAATCGATAGGAAGGCTAGAGGAAGTTCTAGTATAATGCCTTTGTCCTTCTAAAATAGGTAAAGGCAAAAGCAATAAGGAGTTCAAAAGGCGATATTATCGAGTACGAATACGTGGTTCAAGGACAACCGAAAAATTTCAAAAGGAGTTGCCAAGGCAGTCGCGGATGGGACTCTAAAGGACAAGTTTAGCTATGTCCCCATCCACATAGAACGATAGATAAAAGAGAACCAAAGTGCGCTCGGTTGATCAGACCATCATACACCGGTTCTGATTAGACAATATGTTAGTGAGCGTTCTCAATAGCATAAGTCATGAACAAACTCGATAAATGGATGAGTTTGCAAAACTAGATTATAGTAGCAACATTAGTCAAGGTGGTAAAAATATAGGCACGGGAGACTAAGATTGGAAGAAAGTAGAAATTGGTTCAAACTTCTAAAGGATATGAGTCATATCATGTGATGGTCTTCATACAGTCATCCTATAGTCTTCTTGTCCAAGTCTTTGGGTGGCTAGATGGGTTAGGGTCCTCTAAAATCTAAGTAAACTTACTAATAAAGGTCACAAGGGCAAAGGGATTGCTAGGTCATAAGGTATTCTACCCAACTTAAAAGAATTAAACTAATAGTATTTTGGGACAAAAGTAACATGTCTAACTAGTAGGGATCACCTTCCTAACCTCTAGCAAGCACGAAAGGGAGATAAGAATAATGATGGAAGGAATCAAATAAGATGCAATCGATGAGTCGAACGATAGTTCGAATATGGAATCGAAGAAGCGGTCAAGTATGTGGATGAGATCCTAGACTTCTAATCCTATACGCAGGCTTGCTTGGTACGGTAAAGTAACCAAACAATTTATCTTGACCTGCATGGGCCACCACAAAAATATGTAACGCTCCAGTCCCAAAATACGTAGGACTAGGAACGTAGACATGCCAGCCGTATAATAAATATACGTAAGCTGTTAAATACAGTAGACCAATAACTAATCTCATCCACACGAAATAAATAAATAAAAGATATCATATAATAAGAATGAATTGTCTTTGGCACATGTAGTTGGGCGGAGACAAATCCACTACCAACAAGTAAAGGAAAAATACATAAGAAAAGAAATGATTTTGGCGAACGAAGCGAAGACGATCCAAGTGCAATCATCCTCGAAGAAATAGCGATGATCACGGCAAGAGCTAGAACCCCTGCGAAAGACAAGAGCACACACCTGTCGAGATAACCAGGTCCTCAGAGGAACGAAACAAGACACATAATATCATGCCATATAAACTGAATAAATATTGCTCAAATCAATAAGTCAATTGAATTATAACATGGTCCAATACACACCTATTGAACTAGCTTAGCATCCCCCAACCAAACAAGGACAGGAGATGGTAAACTAATTCATGGTGACGTATCTTTCCATGCTATGAATCCAATATGGTATCCGGACCCCAACAAGGCTCAATACCTTCTCATCGAAGTAGTAAGTCACACCTACAACCAAACAAGGACAAGATGTGACGAACTAATCCATGAAAAGTTATTGTTCCAAGCCACGGTCAGATACAAGTACCCAAACCAAACGGATAAAGGTGCCTAACCGTTCTAAGTGAAATGTAGTTAAGAACAATCCTTCCTACGTATGGGCCCTGGCTAAATAGGATCGGTATAGTCCCCCCTTGGGGCACCAGAGGCCCAATCAATAAGAGCATAACGTTCCGCAGAACGTCAGTGGCCATCAGTAATCATGGGTCATCAACCCCGTATCTCCAGCGGAGCTTCCGGGTCACAAGGGAAAGTGCATCGAAGCCCATATGCTAAGGAATTGTCCTTCCCGCCCAATGCCTACTATGTTGTATCCACAACAAAAAACCTCTATAACCGCTAAGTCAAACTAAGCATGCAACCTCTATAGCGGTTATTCCTATCGTACATCTTGTACGTACTGGTGGCCAGCCAATCACGCACATTCGTGTTCTACATGAGACACACAACTTCGTGGTGCAACGTTTCAAGGCCAATGAATGCAACACACAAGGTGGTCCCTTAAATCTAGGTTTAATGTGTAAGAAAAATAATACATAGCAAGAATATAAATGAACATTAAGCTCTAACAGGTTATGCCATGTATCACAGTTTATTTTGCATAAAGAAAATAATGAACAATGCATGGAATATGAGCTAAAATAAGTAAACAGTAAATGGCAAGGTGTCTTGCCTGGTAGAGCGCCTGGTGTACTGCAATGATCAAGGTGGCACGAACTGCGACTTCTATGCAACAACTATGCAAGGTGACCTCAGATGGTGGCACGGACAGTTCCATTGGATCCAGAAGGGTCAAATTAGTTAGGTTCGACATAAGGTAGTCTCGAATTGGCGAAGGAATAGGAATAATGGGATTAAGTAACAGTCATGAGGATAGCCGAAGGAATTAGTATGCTAAATATCGGAAATATTTTATAATACTTGTAAAATATATGCTAGTGGTTTGAAAATATTTTTAGATAGATACTTTACTTGATAAAAATTATTTTTAGGCCAAGCCTATAAGTTTGTAAAATAGTATTTATAGTTAACAACTATATTTTACTAGTAATAAGATTATTGATAAATATTTATAAATCTAGAAAACTATTTTAAGACAAAAGCCTAATATTGTTGAAGTGAATTTTTTTGTTGTGAAAACTATCTTTGAAAGCGGTTAGAAATAATACGCCCATAAAATTCCTAAAATAATAATAGTAGCAAATAAATAGTTTTTTTTATAACAACAACAATATTCAAAATGAAAATGAAAGTACTAGTAATAACATTATTATTATAACCTTATAACTTAGAAAATATCTGTATATACAATTAATATTTTATATTACTTAATGAAACATAAATTAATGGAAGTAATACTTATAATAATAAATATGTATACTATTTTCAAAATATTAATAATAATAGTACTAATAACAGTAAGCATAATATTTTTCTAAAGTTTTATTATATGTGTCTACATTCGTACACACCATACCATTCTATTCCTTCTTCTTACTACCAGCTGTTGTTCCATTTCTTTTTCTTCTTTTTTAGAACAGAGGGGAATAGAGAGCGGGAGAGTAAAGAAGAGGGTTAGAGAGATTGGGAGAGAGAGAGAAGGTGAGCTGGTGAGAGGAGCGGGGAGAAGAGGAAAAGAGAGTGTGGAGGAAGAGGAAGACGGAGGGCGTGGGAGCGGAGGGTCGGCGGTGGCGCGGAGCGGTTAACCGCGGCCAGGAGGAGGCGACCGACGATGGAGTTTCACGCGGTGGAGGGAGGTCGACACGGTCGGCGCTTGCGACGTTTGGTCCAGGTGCGGGTACGGCGGCGAAGGGAGAAGCGGGGGATTCCAGGCGGGTGGCGACCCGGCTGAGGGACGCAGAACGGTAGATTCTCGGCACGGCGGAGCTCGCCGGCCACGGGGAGGTAAGCGGTGGTGGCGGTGTGTGTTGGTTTTTTTTTTCTGTGATGGTCGGGTTTGGGGCCCGGTGGCCTCGGGCGCGGTCGCACGGGTGGTTTAGACAGTTGGTCGAGGTCAGCCAGGCGAGTGGCAGTTGTGGCGGTGGTGGTGGTCTATGGCGGTAGAAATCATGGGTTGATAGTGATGGCAGTAGATGGAGGCGAGTACTGTTGTTCGGCCAAAGTTGGCCTGGAAACAGGGGATAGGGGTCTTGGCGGTGGTTGTGGCGATGCCGGTAGGGTGGTCGGCGGGATGGATGCTGGTGGCGGTGGAAGATGGTGGCGACCGGTGTGTAGATGGCGGTATTGGCCGCGGCTTGCGGTGGTCGTAGGGGATGTGGTGATGGCCGTGGCGGAGAAAGAGATATCAGGGAGAGGAGATAGTGGTCGTGGTCGAGAGGAAAGGTCGTAAGTCTTAGGATTTTGGATATGTATTTGTGGATTAGGGTGGTATCTTGTCGGGTGTGTCTGACACGACGGGGTTAATGTATATGTAAATAGATGGAATAAGATAGTCTCCAGGGGTCGGACCCGAGGCCGTCACGGCTGACACGGAGGGAAATAGCCACAGACACGATGCACGTACTTCGCTGGAAACATTTATGGAGTAAATTATGGATGTGAAGAATTTATGGAGGAGTATCTGACTATTTATTGGATGTGGGAATTTCCAGTTGGATAAGGATTAGGAATAGTTGAACCCAAAAATAAATAATTTGCTACTTAATTTAAAATCAATCAAATCCAAATCCAAATCAAAATCCAATTTAAATCTAATTAAATTCTTTTAGTTTAAAATCAAATAGGATAAATATATTTTCAAACATAGATATTATTTTAGCTATTTAAATATATTCATAAAATTAATTCAAGATTTAAATTGTCACAATAATTTTAAAATATGTTTTCCAAAAATACAAATAATAATAATTTCAAAAATAATATTATTATTTAAAATACACTAATAAATATTTAAAAATATATATATGAAGAATATTATTTATTATTAGTAACTGTTATAAACGAAAAGGCTTTCATAAATAAAAATCGTAAACTTGGAAATTTCGGTACGATAACTAAAAATAACTATTATATATATCATTTTGAAACTACAAAAATAAAAAAAATGTTTTTCTAAAATATGTACGCTCGCACATAATCGTACTCGTCGAGCAAATTCGAAAAAAACGAATTTCCGCGCGCGACGTACAATACTAAAAAAATTATTACAAAATTTATTTATTTTTAAAAATAGTAGAAAATTTAGGGGTTTTACATGCATGAAGTACCCTATGCCAACTGATGATTGAGAGCATCTCAGGTCCCCCGATACATTCATTGATACATCAATGTACCTTGATTTCAATCCAACCCTTTTGTTAAATATGTGGTAACCCTTCACAGAGAGGTGCTTTCCTAAACATCAGGGAGAACTCTAACCTAGACTGATGTCTACGGATACCATACTGGGCACCCGAATCTAACATATAACCAGTTTCTACATGTACTCGTATCCTACTGACACATGAGTACAGGAAACACAATGATCCTGATAACATATGTCTGTACTTAGCTCTCTTAGGCATTAACCCAATCATCTACTAGTCTATTAAAATTATGATCAAGATTAACTATAGTTAGGAATTTAACATTCATGAGATTGGAGGATTTACCGGTGAGGAAACTCGAATGCCTCTACTAGATGATCACCTATTCGAACTCAGGAGCACAGGGGGTATTAGGGTTTGAAGAACGGCCAGGGGTCGATTGCTACTTCCCATATATATATATATATATATATATATATATTTATATATATATATATATATATATATATATATATATCAACCCTGCATATGGGTCGATCTCTCTAGGGATTGAGAGAGATCGAATTTAAGACAGAAACAATTTTTGGAGTTTTGGTCGTTCATATCTGTTGTCCAGAATTGAATTTGGGGATTTTACCATTCCCCCCCTTCCAAGTTGAAATTGCATAGAAACCCCTTTCTATCTAGTTATAGAGTATTACATGAGTCTTTTAGGGGCATATATATATATATATATATATATATATATATATATATATATATATATATATACACATATATATAAAAATGACAAGGATAACAAAAAAAATAACAAATTGGCTCAAGGGCTCACATCGATCCCTTCTGAGGACTCGAAGCGTACTGTACAGATGCTGATCTGTACAAGTCAGTCCCATGGTATGATGACGCCGACGACGAAGCAGAAAGCGCAGTTTTCGCTAAAGAACCATTGAAGGTTCGGTTAAAGGGGAAAGCTCCCAAGACGTCGGCTCCCTTCGTCATCAAGCTCCGAGGCGAAGCTCCGGCTAGATCATCCTCGATCGTGTCAGAGGCTGGCCAGGAGCCGATGCAAATAAGGCTCCCCCGAAATGCTCCAAAGCCAACTCTGAAGTCACACAAACCTCCGACCGCAGCCCCCTTGGTAGTCAAGCTGAAGGGGAGACGTCCTCCACCTTCTCCCATAATTGTCCTGGTGCTCACGGATGAAGAGTTGGGAGACTACGTATACGCCAATACCGAGGCACACTCTTTAGATAATGTAATCCCTCGGGATAAAATTTCGTATTTCATTAATAGGAAGTTGTCTTTGAATTACTCTTGTACGCATTGGAACACTAGGTATTTCTTAGACAACACTCTATATATGCTGCAAACACAAGTGATAATCTCCAATCTCGCAAGCCGGGTTGTCCCTTCTCAAGATGCCTACTTTTTGGTTCCAACAAAGAAGAAGGAGGAGGAACCCATCATCTTCGGTCGATTGGAGAACCCGCAGCGACTAGCTCCGGTAGAACCAGAATCCGATAATGGCAAGATGCAACTGTACCGTTACACTACTCAAGCCCAAAACCTCATCCAAAAAATAGGTTACGACTTGAACAGTGACAGAGGACTAAACTATGGCAAAGGCGGACGCCTTCCCTAACGACTTCGTGTCCGAAAGGAAAAGTCCTAAAATTACTACCAACGCACTTGCCGGAGATTAGATTACGTTAAACCCACAACAACGTCGGAGAGCTCTGAACCTGAGGTCCCGATGCATTCACATTCCTCGGACTCCTCAACCTGGGACTCCGATACCAGTATCGGCCAAGCCTTCAAGAAGGTATTGTCCGTTAATATGATCTCCCCAGATCCCTCAGTCGAGGATAAAGACAAGTGCTTGAATACTTCGAAGATGAACCATGGGCTCAGCACCTCGGATCCTAATGGGAATGGTGCTTCGAACAGCACGAACCTCCCACTGAAGATGAAGTCGTCCAAGTTGAACTAGGAGATGAGATTTCCCCTAAACCCATCTTCGTTAGCAAAAGCTTGACAGGAGAAGACAAATAATCTCTAATACAACTTATCCAAGAATACATCGATGTATTTCCATGGAGCTACGAAGACATGCCGAGTTTAGACCCGCAAGTCGCCATACACCTTCTCAACATCCTATCCGATGCTAAGCCTATCAAATAGCAATAGTGACATTTTTACCCCAACAACATGGATGCTATCGAGGGAGAAGTCGACAAACTCTTAGAGAGTGGCTTCATTCGCGAAGAACAACACCCAAATTGGGTAGCCAATATTGTCCCAGTCACTAAGAAGAACAGGAAAATTTAGGTCTGCATAGACTTCAGGGATCTCAACCCGGCTTGTCCAAAAGACGAGTTTCTCCTCCCGATCACTGACGTGATGATCGACAACACTTGTGGCTTCAAGCATATGTCCTTCATGGATGGTTTCTCAGGCTATAACCAAATCAATATGTTTCTTGAAGATGAGAAGCATACTTCATTTCGGACTCCAAAAGGGATATACCGTTACATAGTTATGCCCTTTGAGTTGAAGAATGCGGAAGCAACATACCAGCGGGCAATGAGTACCATATTCCGTAAGCACCTCCAAAAGATGCTTGAATGTTACGTTGATGACATTGTCATCAAGAGCAACAAGAAATCCAGTCACTTGGATGACTTGAGAACAGTATTCGACTTAATACGGACACGTCAACTAAAGATGAACCCGACCAAATCATTTCTGGGAGTCTCCAGTGGCAAGTTCTTAGTCTTCATTGTCACGGCCCAGGGTATTCACATTGATCCTGAGAAGACTAAGGCAATCTTGCATATGGCTCCCCCGAAAAATCTCCGTAAACTTTGAGGTCTACAAGGACGTCTGGCATACATCAGAAGATTTATAGCAAATCTCTCTGGTTGATGTCAACCCTTCACCAAACTAATAAACAAAGGGGTCTCTTATGTATGGACCGAAGAATGCCAGCGCATTCAACGACATCATAAAGTACCTCACTAGTCCTTCGGTACTGGTGGCACCAGTCGTGGGAAAGCCTTTTTTGCTATACGTCCGAGCCATGGACCATTCTCTTAGTACTTTACTAGCCCATAGGAGCAATAAAGGCCACGAATAGGCAATCTACTACTTTAGTAGGACCATAATTGGGGCCGAGCATCGGTATAATCCTGTGGAGAAGGAATGTCTTGCTCTGCTCTTCGCCATCCAGAAGACGCATCATTATGTAGTCGGACAGACGATCCACGTCATCTCCCGAGTCAACCCCCTCAGGGTCCTCATGACCAAGCCAAGGGCCTTAAACTCACGGTTAGCCATATGGGAAATACTTTTGATTCCTTTTTACATGGTGTTCATCACCCAAAAGACAGTCAAGGGCCAAGCATTGGCCGATTTTTTGGCAGCATATCCTGTGTCAGGGACGTTAAGACTTTTCGACTACAACCCCGATGAGGTCTTAGAGTCCAATGCCGTCTCAGACAATCCAGTTTGGCGTATGTTCTTTGACGGTGCTTCGAGAACAGGACCAAAGGGCGAGATTATCGCAGGGGTCGGAGTCATTCTCATCACTCCCGACGGTCTAGTCATCAACCTGTATATTCTTTCATGGAATCGTGCACCAATAATGTTGCAGAGGATAATGCTCTCATCATCGGACTCCAACTTGCTAAACAGTTGGGGGTGGACTACATCGATGCCTATGGCGACTCGAAACTAATTATTAACCAAGTTCGAAGACAGTACGAGGTCTGATACGAAGATCTGGTCCCTTACCACCAGGCAGCAATCGAGATCATTTCTACCTTCACAGGGTTCTTTATAGAACATGTACCTCGATTGCAAAACTTGGAGGCCGAAGCACTTGTTGGCCTCACCGCTTTTCTGACAGCTTCTTCTGGAACCCAATATACCGTCACGGTGATGGGCCGAGAGCTAGTTTGTCCGAAGAACAATCTACATACATGTCTAAGTTACTCAATATAAATAGACACTAATATGGACGTGCGGGACTAGAGATTCCTGTTTATAGATTACAAAGTCTATGGGATCCTACCTGAAGACCTGAAGGAAGCTACTTCTCTTAAGAGATGCTCTCTCTAATTCTTCTACGGCACAGCTACCAAGATGTTGTATCGTCGTTCATACGACGAGCTTCTTCGACAATGTTTATCCAAGACAGAAGCACAAAAAGAACTCAGAGAGGCACACGATGGCACCTGCAGAGCCCATCAGCCTGGTCCTAAGTTGCAAGACCGATTGCGTCCCTTGGTCTACTACTGGCCCACTATGATGGAAGACGTCATTGATTACGCAAAGAAGTACCGGGTATGTCAGTTGTATGCTGACTTCATCCATCGACCTTCGGCGTTCATGCACCCTACGACGGCTGCCTGGCCGTTTGTAGCATGGGGAATGGATATCATTGGGCCAATCAGTCCAACATCCTCCAGAGGACATCGGTTCATACTTGCCACCACTGGCTACTTTTCTAAATGGGCAAAAGCTGTACTTCTGGTCGAGGTAAAAACTGCAAACGTGATCAGCTTTGTCAAGCATCACGTCATATAGCGCTTCGGCGTTCATCGAATGATCATCCACGATAATGGTCCTCAGTTCGTGAGCCACGCATTCCATCGGTTCTATGATAAGAATCGAATACAATATGTGGCATCAACGGCTTACAATCCTGCAGCAAATGGACTAGCCGAAGCATTCAACAAGACTCTCATCAAACTACTTAAGAAAGTTGATTCTTCTAATAAGCGCGACTGGAATGAGAAACGGGCGAATGCTTGTCGGCTTACCGCACAACTGTTCGAACACCCACGGACAACACACCATTCTCTCTTGTCTACGGAAGCGAGGCAGTACTTCTCCTAGAGATCCAGATCCCGTCCTTACGGGTAGCTATCATGAACCAGCTGACTGACGAAGATAATCAACGTCGACGGCTAAAAGAGTTAGAGGCGTTGGATGAAAAGTGTCTGCTAGCTCAACAACGAATCGAGCTTTACCAAGCTCGAATTTTTGGGGCCTTCAACAAGATAGTCCGGGAAAGAACATTCTGAGTGGGTGATCTCGTCTTATCAATTCGAAGACCGATGATGATGACTCACAAGACGGCTGGGAAGTTCGAGCCCAAGTGGGAAGGACCATTCCTCATAGAGACGGTCTACTCCAATGGCACCTACAGACTGGCCAAACCCAATAGCGACTTGCTAATGATGCCAATCAACGGTAAGTTCCTGATAAAATACTATGTCTGAGGTTCAAACCAGCATAGGCTCCCTAATCCCCTGTGGGTATTCATGGATTCTGTTAAAAGAACCCACCCCTTCTATACTTCTTCCCAGTAGAAAAACTATTCACGTCAAAATCACCTCTGAGTTGTCTTCCTTCACCCTAGCGAAGTTCACGACTACCATGTCCATATCACCTCTGAATAGTCGTCTCTTCTAAGATAACCTCGTGTTGTCATAACTATCTAGAAAATATTTCACATCCATACTACCTCTGAATTGTTATTCTATACCCTAGTGAAGATATGCCTACCATATCCATATTACCTCTGAGTAGACATCTCTTCCATGACATTCTACCATAATTGTCATATTCATCTATAGAACCTTTCACGTCCATACTATCTCTGAGTCGTTCTATATACCCGTAGAGTCTATCCATGCTACGTCCGCATTACCTCTGAGTAAGAAAAAGTCTACCACCAAAGGATTACGTGTTTACCATGTCCATATAACCTCTGAGTAAACGCCCTATTCCCAACGGAGGGAATCCGCATTCTTGTGCGAGCAAAAGTTCACAAGTAAAAAAGACAAGCAGAGAAACGAATCCAATGTTTTCATTTATAAAGTGAAAAGGTTTTCTTTCTTTGGTTACAAAAAGTAGTCTCGCACAAATCAAGAGACAAGAAGACAAAAAGAAGGTCAAAACAAAGAAGATCGGTGCTAAAGTTCTTCTAGCCAACTCCTCAAAAGAGCAACCTGGGGGCCAACCAATGCTTGGGCTCAATGCTCGGACTCCTGACGACGAGCGACTTCATCTTCAACAGAAGAGAGGCTTCGTGCTTCGTGATCGAGGAAACACTTCAAACAACGTGGGAACGAAAAGCTGAGATCATGATAACCGTTCCCTAGAAACGAGGAGTTAAGATCAACTTTAATAAAGTGATGGCTCAGGGCATTTAATGCCGAAAACTAAGCGTAACGACATCCTATCAGTAGGTACGCCGAGCATTCGCTTGGAAAGGAAATGTGTCATGCTTTTGTTCAAAGTATTCCGAGCTTGATTCAAGTTCGAAACACTTTGAAAGGGGTCTTGTAGAAGCATAAAAATGGGCAGACTTATCAAAGGTGCAGGTAATGTTCTCGCTACACAAAGCTTCACAAAAGTGTAGGTGCCCGAAAGCGCAGACGGAAGATCAGGAACCACGGTTCATAAAGAGTTCTTTATTAAATCATGCCTACAAGCATCTATAACAAATTCATCATGTTTACTAGAAAAGATCTTCTTTTAAATCATACCTATAAGGATCTATTGCATATTTATAATGAAAAGAACTAAAGCATCTAGAGATCTACAAGAGGGTTAATCTTCACAGGTGCCATACAAGGGGGTTAATCTTCACAGATGCGCAGCCCCCCAGACGCGTAGCACAATCAGAGCGAGCCACATTCTAAAGCAGTTATTGGTCCGAGCAAGAACTCAGTCCACAGCATAGGCCGTGCCATCGCCATTGAGCAGGACAGAGCACAACCTGTGGCTCTTCGGATTGACAACCAATCCAATTTTGAAAGCTTGGATCTCGAAAACCTCCAAAATGTTGTTCAGGTTCGAACTCCTTATGCCAAACGCTCAAGTGCATCTCGAAACTCAGCAACAGTTCTTCTACAAAAGCATAGCTTCTTTGAACGAAGGAATCCACAATGTCCATTCGAAGCTAAGTCAGGATCGAGTACAACGTTTGGAATGCTAAGAGAGGAAGACGACTCTTCAGAAAAGCTCCCCTTTATATAGGGTCAGTGTGGTCCAACCAACATGTCACGTGGACGTCGGTCAAAAATGCCCAAATTAATAGGATGAACCTAGAACTCAGCATAATGAACCTCATTTAATAGGTTCATTTTACTGAGTCCTAGGCCACAGACTTCTTGAATTCTCTAAATGACGGTGACAATTAAAGAAGAGGACGACCGACTCGTCCATTAAGAAGAGCAGTCATTAACTGCTCTTAAAGATTTTAATAGAAACTAGCTCCTTCAATTCAGAAGATGAGCCTCCTTACTGCGCCCTCGCTTCGGCTCAGAAGTACAGCTAGCTCACTCCTCACACATTGTCTTCGCCTCAACTTAGACGCACAGTGGCTCTTCCGTCTTCAAGACCAAGTCTACTTATCACCCAAAAGCGCAGTAGATACCTTATCTTCAAAACCAAGTCCACTCGTATCCCTAAAGCATAGTGACTCCTTCACCTGAAGCACAGTCTCTTCTTGCCCTAAAGCACAGTGACTCTATCATCTGAAGCACAGTCTACTCATCACCCTAAAGCACAGTGACTCCGTTACCTGAAGTACAGTCTACTCGTCGTCGTAAAGCATAGTGACTCCGTTGCATGAAGCACAGTCCACTCGTAGCCCTAAAAGCACAATGACTCCGTCGCCTAAAGCATAAGACCGCTCGTCGCCCAGAAGCACAGTGGCGTCAAAGCTCTATCAGAAGTGCAGCTCGCATAGCGGTGCAGCCCTACAAAGTAATATGGTTCTACATGGCCAGATGGATGTGTATATCTTTTCGGGATAACACCCTATCGATTTTTTTAAACCACTGGCCTTAAGATAAGACAGAATTTGATTTTGTTAATAAGAGCAATATCTTATCGGTTTGTTTAAGCCACACATAAGGACGGAGTTTGTTCTCATGGACGAGAGCCATATCCTATTGGTTTATTTAAACCAATGGCCCTCTAAGATAACACAAAATCCAACTTCGGGGATAGGAACAGAATCTGCTCAAATTCATTCGATCAACTAATAAGCACACGCCATGTATTGTTTATTCAGTTATGTTGGTAACTCCCCAAAGATCTCGATAGAAGAGAATCTCCGTGCCTGTCACTTGTTAGCTCAGCAGTAGCCCTCACCGTGCCGCCTTAAGATTCTTTCATATCTCTACATACTGCATATCTGCACAATCCTTATGCACATCGCATATGTGCTTCCTCCAATAAATAGTATAAGTTTTTCTTCGATAAAGAGGCTTCAAAATCTTTAACTTTGGTATCCTTTTGATTTGTAACCCTAGAGTTTCAATCACCAGCACCACAAAGCCAAATCAAGTTTAACTCGTAGTCAGATCGTCAACGGAGTAAAGGAGCCACTGCAGTGCTCGATCTCCACCGTCACACTTTTTCAGAAATTTTGTACTTAGATCTTCTATTTAAGAATCGATTGTATTCTTTTTACCTTTAAAATACAAAAAGTTCATATAACCTTTTGTCATAGTAAACTGTCACAAGGCATTTTCTCTTGTTCTGTGCAGGGGCAGTAATGGGTATACTCTCAAACATGTTTGGAACTTGGAAGGAGTGAAGAATGGCCGTATGGCACTTTTCCTTATTTTGTGTAGCAACAGTGGTTGGCGCACCTTCCACCAAGGTTAGAACTCGAAAGAGTGAGGGATGGCCATATGGCGCTATCCCTTATTTTGTGCAGGAGCAGTGATTAGTGCGCTTATAGACTTCGCAGTCCAGATGGAGACAGCAGCAGATGCGTGCTTGACAGTAGCATGCTTGGCACCCGAAGTGCCAATCATTACTTCGTAGGCTATTTGGTCGACTTGGACGACCAAAGACTTCTATGTCGTGCCGACCGACACAACATCGCATTGAGATGTCACTTTCTCGTCAGAGGAGAAAGTCATCCAGCATAGTCGCCATTTTATTTGCAAAAACAAAAGTTTTCAAAGAAAACTTAACTACAAACTAAGAAAGAAAATTTGTTTGCAAAAAACACAAAAGTTTTCCAAGAAAACTAGGTTACAAACTAAGAAAAAAAGTATAAGTGTACAATTTTGATTCTGGGGAAGTACAACGGTAGGAATCTGATTAGAAGATGATCATTTTATCCCTTGGACGATACGATGTCAAAGAAGAGAAGTCTTGAACGTGCTGTAGTAACTTGGTCATGAGATTATGATCATTAGTGGTCCTTTATGAAGTAATTTTGAACTTTATTTATAGAGTTTTGAAATAACTGTAAGATAGTTATACTGATTGGCATACTGTACAATTGGTGCGCCATCACCCATTTACGCGAATAGTTGGCTTAACTTCATGGGATGCATGGCATTCTGTGAGAGAGATGTGTTTGGTCGTGGGCAATGTTGTATGCATGTTCTTCAAGATTAGTGGCATGCACGCGACGTCATCTAACTGCTTCTGGATGATAGTTGATTAATTGGTGCTAATTGATAAATAGCACATTCTGTTGTTAGGCACCATTTGAGAAAAAGCTCTAAGCATCTTAAAACTGTTTGATTCCTTCGTGCCAACTATACGTGGTGCAAAGTTAATGACAAAATGTAATGATGATTCTGACGTATCCTTCTCGAACGCCGTGCACTCGAGATTCGAAGAGATTTCCTTCAACTGGCGTGATGTCAGTAATAATGACAAACGTTTAGCTTCTCAAAGAAGCTTGCCACGTAGCTGCCAGCGCCATATAATGGTCAGCGCCAATTGATGTGATGCACCATCTGCGTCTGTGTGCCATTTGATAAGTGCAGTCTGGCGCTATCTGTTAATGGTGCATTTGCAATATTTGATATATTTTTCCTTCTACAACTCTAGCTCTAATTTTTCTCTCTATTCTCTTGGAGTTAATCCCTAAAACTTCAGATCTAAGGGTTTTATGACATTCTCTACCACTCTACGTCGCTATTTTTGGTAATTTCTACTCTTTTCTTGTCAATTTTCAATTGCTCCTAGACTTTTCAAGAAAATAAAAATAGGTGATGGTGCTTCTACATCAAGCCTATCCTACACACCTCAAAAAAGTCTATTTTGTCCACTTCCACCATCCGATGAGGATGACTATGATTCTACGTTATTCGTAGACTTAGAGACCTCACTCGCTTGGTTTCACGACTTTCACAAACGTCCCATATGTCCAAGCAATTCCATAATTTTAACATATTTTCAGAATATTGCTTGACTTTCCAAAACATTAACCAATGTGAATTTGTAGAAATTTACAATCCGATATACGGCAACACCATTCGGATGTTTTACTACAACCTATAATATTCGAAAGGTACAAGGTATTCCTCAGTCTATCGGACTGAAATGGAATTTGATGATGACGACTTAAGTGAATGGCTCTAGGTCTCCAATACTGGAGATGCTTTAGTCGAAATTACCAAAGTCCAGTCTGGTCACAATCTTGACTTAGAGTCTTTCAAGAACGCGATGTGTGTTGCGAACACTAGACCCCAGGGATAGCTCATTTCTCGATACTTAAACCAACATTTCTATGAGCTTTATCGCATTATTATTGTATTTATTTTGTCCAAAATTGGATTGATGAGATCATGTATTTGGACATGTCTGCCATGTATCATATTCATTTTGCGATTCCATTCAGTCTTTCCAAAACTATGGTGTCAGCCATGATTAACTGTAGGAAGGCCAGTCAAAACCTCATATATCATATGGTTCTTCCTATCATCTTTCATAGTTATAATATCCCCTTGGATTCATGTCCTATCGATGGTACGCCATCTGAGCTTCATAGGTCTAGGAAGTTTCCTACCCCTATTTTTCTTATAGTTGGAGTAGGAGGTATTCCACCTGCCTATGCTCCTCAGCCTGTACTAGTCCCTCCTGCTGAGGCCCCTCCTGCTGATGTCCCTCCTACCCGTACCATCGATCAACTTCTCAACTGATTTGAGGCTCGATGTATTCTCGAGGATAAGCGCTATCAAGAAGAGCACATGCATCAGTGAGACACTGACTATCGATTCACATACCAGTTCCACACTCTACAGAATGGTATTGCTAATATTCAGTAGATCCTGGCTCATCATCCTACTGGTCCCACTGTGATTCTTCGCCATCCAAACTTCGATGGACCCAAGTTCGAGGATCAGACACTACTTCGACCCTACTGCAGCATATAATGACCCCAGTCATTCTGCTGACACTGGCGATTAATGCGAGTTGATGAGCATTTAGACTTTTTTGGTTATATGTGATTATATCTGATGATGATGTTGATTATGTAGTACTTTTAGTATTTTACTTTTATACACTAGTTATGGAAAGTCTCTTTTAGACATCTATCATCATGAGTTTATGTACTCGCATGTTTATGCTACCGAGTTGTAGTGATTCCTACCATATTCTACTTATGCAGATGGACTTATCTATTGTTGGCCATGTTTATTTCTTTATATTTTTGGTATAATCATGTTTTTTTTTCTTATGTTATTTGTGATCATAATTTGCGAGGGAGCTTCCATTTTCTAAAAATGACAAAGGGAGAGAAAAGTGTTATATACCAAAAAGTCAAACAAATGTGCCAAGTACCAAATGAGAGGTACAAATTTTTTTAAAGTTATTTTTTGATATTATTTGGTATAAACATGTAAAACCCCTAGATTTTTTTAAAAAAAATTTACTAGTTTTGCTTAATATATTTTACATTATCTTTTAATTAATTGGATTTTAATCCTTATTTTGTTAATAGTTTGTTAAACCAGTTTAGTGTTACATATTATCATGCATAGATGAGTTGAACCAATCTAGGTATTAAACATTTCAGGAATTTTCTTTATATCCTTAAAAGGAATACTTCATTTTAAAGATTAATAGTATTCTTCAAAAATAGTAATAATAATAATAAATTTAAATGCTTTTACTAAACTAGAGACTTCTTGCTAATAATATCCATAACAGAAAATTTTTAGCAATATAGTAGCTAGTTGGTATATTTTTATTTAAATATTTAAGGCTATTTTTGTGATTTTAGGAATTGTGTAAAGTTTTAACTAATTGTATATGAGTATAAAGTAATTAGAACAATATATATATATATATATATATATATATATTTATATATATATATATATATATATATATATATATATATATATATATACAGGAAGAAAAAAAACCTTTAACTCACGAGATTTTGAAATCTCGTGAGTCAAACTTTCAGAAATTCACCCGCAAGCCATATTGCAGTATCCACGACGGATTGAGATCAACCAAAAATCCAAATCAAATCCAATCACAACTCTTCCTATGTAACATCTATCTGATTCTCCATGAGATCATCTCATACCTAATATAGATCGGGCTTTAAATTCGAATGTAAATCGAATTGCAAACGATCGTATATTAACAACCCACGCAAGAGGTAACTCCTGAAATCACACAAAAACTTTCGTAAAAAACCACTCCAACCCAACCTTCTTCGACTCAGAGCTCTCGCCGATGTTCCCTGACCCTGGGCGCTCATCCCCGACAATCTGTGTGCCGTCCCCGACCGCTGCACCGCCGGGAAGTCACCCCCAGGCCGACCGAAAACAGAGCCTACCCTATTTAACCCGCTGACAGGTACCCATGTTTCGAATCAAATTTCTTTGGTTATATCCAATCGTTTTTGAAATTATGAAGTTCTGTGTGAAGCCTATATGACCGTTGGTAAACCCTTTTGGAGAGTTTAGTCATACTTTACCATCGAGTACAAGAAACCGATGCCAAGTCGAGCATAAATCTGCTCAAAAATAGAATTTTAGGACAGCCCAAACGCCAACTTGGAAGGCCAATCATGGCCGACCTACTGACCATCTTTGAAATCCAATTTAAAGCAGTCCAAGACAACATAAACGAGATTACAACGCACCTTTTAGATCTACGTTTCATTTATTATTCATGAAGTTATTCTAGGTTAAAATTTGAAGAAAAGCTATTTTAAAAACTGAGAATTTCATAAAAACTCTCCGATACGGCATACGCCCCAACAAACTGGGCGACATGGTCACGCACTATACACATCGAAAGGCACGTATGGATGTTTTCGACGTGTGGAAACTGATGAAATTCGATTTCGTTGCGTGTGCGCGATGAAATCAGTACGTATCCGTCGGGATACCCACGTAACTATCTTTTACAAACATGGCCCTAACATCGTGTACGTTCGTCGTATCGACATGAAACTTGTGCCAGCAAGACCGAATCAAAATTATGGTCATGTGTGCCAAGTTTGGTACAATTCTGAGAAGGTCGACCGGAATGCCAATTTGGCGGGCCCACAACCCGATCCAACGGGCAAAATTGTACACGATCCGCCGGAATCCAACTTTGGACATAAGGTTGGGTTTGTCTCCTAAAACTGAACCCGTAGACATGTAGTTTGAGGACTTTAGAGACCATAGACATTAGCACGCATTTTGGTACAAAACTGGTCCAATGGCGGACATCGTTTCGACCCGAAACTACGATTTTGCCCATGTTGCAGAATTTGACTTTTGGACAGGTATTTTCTAGATATATCTTTTAACCGAGAATGTTCTTGATGTTTGTTTCAGCATCCGTAGCCGTTCGTGGATTTTGAGATTCTTGCTGACGTGATTGATTGTTTAGGAGTTGTTATTCCCGTACTGCTAGGCAAGATACCTTGCCACCTTACTCTATGATTAATTTACTTTATTTTTTAGTTATTTATTTTAGTTTCATATCTTTGTTCTATATTTTTATATCACTGTGAGTCCAAGTCACACTTGGGTACAAGCGACTATATCGGTCGTTTTATTTACTTTTATATTATTTTCTTGCATTGACTTAGCTTAGTGACCACCCATTTGATGATGAGATATTAGTATATCTCATACGACCTTGACACATACTTTATCACGTATTGTGAGTAACATATAGGACACGTACTCGCGTAGTCGGCCGACCACCGATACATATGAGGCGTGCGACGGTTAGGAGTAACTGCCAATAGAATTGCATGTTAGTGGACTTGGCAGTTGCTAGAGGTTCATAGGAGTCATGGATGTGACTCTACTACGCGTTAGGTGGGAAGAATAGTTTCTTGATGTATAGGCCACATATATATTGCTATTGTACCTGAAGCTCCGCTGGAGACGCAAGTTCACCTTACTTACTGATTCCCTCTGACGTTCATGGAGCGTTATGGACGTTTTCTTACTGATTCCCTCTGACGTTTATCGAGCGTTATTGACGGAGGCAACTGGTTCCCGAAGGAAGGGACGATGCCATTGCTATACCGCCCGAGTGCCCATATGTGCAGGTTGTTCTTAATTGCATATTCACTATAGTACGGTTAGGCTCCCTTTTGCATGCATCCTTTTATTTTTATTTTATTATCTATCACAGTTTACATGGCATGGTATTTTTTTGTATCTTGTTACATCCCTCTGAGGACCTGGTTATCTCTCCAGGGCTAGACGATTTTTCTGTAGGAGTACAGTACGGCATTGGATTCTTCCTACATTGATGAAGAGGCATCTCCAACTGACTTTTAGTTTATTTATACATTGAGACATTTAGTGGACACCTTCTATTTTCTTTTATTTCCATTTTGAGGAGGATGGACTCCGATCATTTGAGACTATTTTATATAGCTGTTTGGAGTGGGTATGTCCACCCGGCTATCTCTTTGATTCACTAATTTATTCTGGATTCTTATGTCTTCTATGCTGAGCTGTGATGAGATGTAGTTTATTTATATTCTGGCCTATGATTATTTTATATATATAGCATATGTACGTATACGAGGATTCCATATATTGGAGAATTCTTCGTATATGTGCAGCTGGCACGTCTATGTACTCGGTCCTAAGTATTTTGTGACTGGGGCGTTACATACCACGAAAACATGTAACGCCCCAGTCCCAAAAATACTTAGGACTAAGTACGTAGACATGCCAGCTGCATACATACGAAGTATACTCCAATATGTGGAATCCTCGTATGCATACATGAGCTGTGAAATACAGTTATCCATGATAACTAATCTCATCCACAATAAGAAAATAAAACTTTTATAGAATCAAGTAAAGTCTGTCTTTTGTACATGTAGTTGGGCGGAGACAAATCTACTACCAACCATTTTAAATGAGAGAGAATATACAAGAAAATGATGGATAAAATAGCAGGATGAACTAAGAGCAATCATCTTCGAAGGAATGGAGAAGATCACGGCCTTGGCTAGAATACCTATGAAAAGTCACAAAGCACACATCTGGAGAGACAACCAGGTCCTCAGAGGGACGTAACAAGATACAGAAAGAACATGCCACATAAACTGGATATAAAATATATCATAAAGTAAGAGTAAAAGTAAGGCGTCCAAACCATAACACGGCTCAATATCCCATTATTGAAATAGTGGGCAACCCCTACAACCAAACAAGGACAAGGTGTAACATACTATTCCGCGATGTGACATTTTCCCATGCCATGACTAGAACATGAAATTGACTAAGGTCTCATAACCTTTCTAGTATGCAATTTAGAAGATATTTCAATGTATGGGCAGGTAAAGGCTGACTCCCCCAGGACAAGGTAACAACTCACAACATGCACACGTCAAGTACCAATACTATCAGCCGGCATAACTCCAGGCTAGCGGCCCACGTGAACCGTCAGTCCACATAGCTAGAGGCTAGTAACCACCGTGATACGACTACCATAGTAAGTAGTTACTACAGCTTTTGGATTTGGGTAGCCCATACATTTTAACTGCCTTCATCCTCCCAAGGTTACTAACAAAAGGTAGTCCTCTAAGACTAAGTCCATATGCATATTAAAAGACAAGAAGGAGAAATAAAAGAAAGCTTGATAGAGTAACTATAAACAGCAAGTCATCGATCCAACTGAAAATAAATAGGAAATAAATATGCAGTAACTAAATAAAGAAAAATACAACTAATTATAAGCAGTAAATAAAGTAAGGTATCTTGCCTAGTGGTGTGGGAATGACAACTCCAACGGTCAATCACGTCAGCAATGAAAACTCAAAATCCATGAATGGCTTCGAATGCTGAAATAAATATCAAGAACATTTCTAATGTAAAAGATATGTCTAGGAAACGCCTGTCCAAAAGTCAAACTCTGGAATAGGGGCAAAATTGTTATTTCGGGTCAAAATAATATCCACTGTTGGACCCGTTTTGTACTGAAATGCATGCCAGTATCTGTGGTCTCTAAAGTCGTCAAACTACATGTTTACGGGTCCGATTTGAGGAGACGAACCCAACCGTGTGTCCAAAGTTGGATTCCGGCGGGCGGTGCACAATTTTGCTCGTTGGAGCGGGTCGTAGGCTCGCCAAATGGGCGTTCTAGTCGACCTTCTCAGAATTGGACCAAACTTGGCATATAGGACCAAAAAATCTATTTGGTCCTGTTGGCACAAGTTTTGCTTCGATACGACGAACGTGAACAAAGTTATGGCTTAATTTGCAAAGGGCCGATACGAGGGTATCTTGACGAATATGCATCAATTTTGTCGGGCACGCACAACGAAATTGAGCTCCGTCAGCTCCCACACGTCCGCGAAGTCGATACGCACCTTTTGATTCTTTCGGTCCGTGACCACATCGTCCGATTTGTCGGGGCGCATGCCATATCGAAAAGGTTTTCTAAAATTCTAATGTTTTTAAACCCTGTTTTTGTCAATGTTCGAAAATGTTTTATTAACAACTTAATAATCGAAAAACAAAACCAATATTGGGTTTTAGTCCCCTGTAGGTTGTCTTGGACTGTATTTATTTAGTTTTTGAAATTTCTAATCATCCTATCTAGAATTTTCATTCTAAAATGGGGTCTGTGTTGGGTTTACGGCCCTGTTTTTGGGTTCTAATACTAAAGTTTTTCTGAGATTTCAAAATTGGATTGCTCGTCTTGTGATTATTTAGATCAAAAAATATTTGACGGGGATTGAAACCTATAGATTGTGAGTACACAGAACCAATTGGTTCGAAAATTGAAGGCGATGGGAGGGAGAACCATACCTGTGAAGTGGGTCGTGTAGGCTGCTTGTCCGCAATAAAAGGGGGTTTTGGCCGACATTGCAGACGACTCCGGCAGCTATGACTGTGGTCGTCGGATGGGGCAGGAGGTCGATGGGGTACCCTGGTGGTCGAGGAACACAGATGGCTCAAGAACGATCACCAATGGATAGGGCTTTCTAATTCGATGTTGTTCTTTTTTTTCGTCCCGCACAGAACTGCTATTATTTTGAAAGTTTTTTTTAACAAAGGTTTTGAGTTTAAATTGAATCCATTATCCCTAGGATTTGATGTAATCTTATGGAGAATGTTATTTAGATTGATTTGGGAATGGCTTGATTAAATTTGGATTCAAATGGTAGGAGTTATCAATTTTTATTTTTATTTTGTTTGAAAGAAACAAACCCATACTCACATGCTCGGGAAAGAATGGAGGAACAGTGCCTTCGGGAAGTGTTCATTCCTGTTTATATATTTTTTTCCTTTTTTTTGTTTTTGCCTCTTTTTTTAACTAACTTTATATACATTATGTTTCTACATATATTGGATATCTAAAAAGCCCAAAAGAAAATTTCAAAAATATTCTAAAATACCCTAAATAATTTCAAAAAAAATTTAAAACAATTTTTTTTACATGTTTAGCTATTTATGAAGATATATATACTATTTACATATTTCACATTCCAAAAATATTTTATTCTATAATATATACTTATTTAGCAAAACCATTCCAAATTGATAAATAGCTATTAATACAATATGTCCAATTTATATATTCTTGGAAAAACAAAATTAGCTCATATATCTAGTTACTATCTAAAAGAAATTAAATTATTTAAATGTACACTTACTCAGTAATTTACTCCAATGAAAATATAAGGCTAATTATTTAGGGTTACTAGAGCATATATAAAAAAATAATTGATAAAATAAAATTATAAAAATAAGATAAATACATAGCAAAAAGAAGATTAGGGGGTTTACATCCTACCCAACTTATAAAAATTTTGTCCTCGAAATTAAAATAAACTTAATATCCAAGAACAATAAGATTAGCAAAGGGAGGGCAGGTACATCAACTCATAGCTCGATTTTCAAAACAATGGTAGAGGTGGTTATCACAGAAACCCAAATTGTTGTCCTATTCTATAAGATGAGGTGTCTTCATTCAAGGCTCTACCCAACTTATAGAAGTTGGCTAACCATAAAGTCATCGTTACAAGGCTCCTGAGGAGGACAGTTTCTAAAGGATGGCACGAGACTATGGGACACTTCTGACCGCACTCGCGGATTCTAAGTGAGCCGAGATATTGTCATGGCGTTCTCGGTCAATAACTTCTACATTACGGTTATTCCATTTCTATCATCATTCCCATCGGACATGCTATCAACAAAATGGTAGGAATCTCTTGTTTGAATATAATTAGAACGTGTTAGTTCCAAGAAATTTACGTCTTTGTCTAACACAGGTAACTAAGAGGTAAGAGTCTGCCGAAAGCCTTGTCATAGAATGAAGACAAGGTATGATTAGGTCAACATTTATTCTTTAAGTCATACGAACTAGTGTGTATGGAGTCGATGTTGTGTAGGAGGCATGTGCTTGCTTGGGTGAAATGCATACGTCATAGGTGTAATGCATCTTGCATGGATCGTGGTATTCCATTTGGTCAAGGGAATGGGTCAATGTCGTTTGGTTTAGATTAAAAAGAACATAAATGGGCATATATGGTATGTTCTAAGGAAAATATGTCATACATGTGGCATAATTGAAATGGAGCACAATACGGTATATTTTTGTGGGACACGAATGTCATGTGTGTAGCTTGACTAGTTTATTTCATGAGTATGGAGTTTATAGAAAGGAAATGACTAGTGATGTGCTTCAAATATCAAAGTCACGGTAGAGGTATCAAGTGATACAGCTAGTAGTGGGAATTATGAACCACTGATTTATTAGCTAAATTGGGCCAATCCATTCCAATCGCTTGCTAATTCAATGAAACCCTATGTTTCTTAGGGAGGCTTGCAATCTACGGGCTATGAAAACTTTTATTCTCGAAGTTAAAACTAACGCACGATTCTACGATAGAAGGGAATTTAAGGAATCATGGTCGTGATCCTTGTACCTTAATTGTTTGAATAACCACACTATAAACAAGAAACAATATACAATACGAAAAGAAGTCATGTATGGGGATCGTGTCGTAATTTTGAGCAATTGGGAGAAGTGGTTGTATATTTCATTCTTATATTCTCAAATTTGTGAGTTTTACTAATGTCACACGAACTGAGGGTATCGTGTTTAACTCTTCTTACAGTCTATGCAAGATTATAGTCGAGACAATGACTACTATTGTTTGCCAAGAATACCTTGGATGAGTAAATCCCTAATTTCCTGCTCGTAACAAGCTTACTCATTTACGGCTATAATGTAGTGCCCTGTCCCTACATCGTGCCCCGTTCTCCGTCCACGGGGTGCGCGAGAAAGGAACACTGTCGCCATCGATTCGGTCGGAACCGATAGGTCAGGATCGAACTAATCGGTCGAGCAGGAACGGTTGAATTAAGATCAATTTCCCATTATGGAATGGCTTCTTCGAAACCAAGTCCCATATTCAGCAGGTTGCGCCTCAAGGATTGACTCTGCGGCTGAGTCGGAAGAGACCTCCCGTTGCTCTATTTTTTACGCCGCTTGCATTGGTTTTGGCTTTGGTTTTCTGAATACGTTTTTGTGAATGTTTTCGATGGTTTTCATGGCTTGCATTTCAAACTCGCATTTTCTATCGAGCTTCTTGAATAATACAGTGTTCTAATCGGTTGCTTGTGCGATTTCAGATAATCGGGTAGGCGATGTCTAGCGCGGCCAACAAGTCTCTCGCCTCAAGCAAAACTCAAGGAGAGTGGCTGACGCTTCTCTTCTCGACCCCTTCTTAGGTCAATCGATAATGTTTGTTACGAATGAAAGGATAAATGCAGGGGCACGAACATGATAAAATGATCAAGTTTTCAAAGAAAATGTAGGCTATATCTTAATAATTAAAAATTTGTCTTTGCACGGTCATGGACAACTTGTCGACAAGGTAGAAGTTCCCCGCACGGCAACCCGGGGCCACGGGACCGTTGTGGCCAAGAAAGGAAACAATTATATAGTTGTACTAGGCACGGGTTAGGCGGGGACTTTCAGCGGGGCTCGCTACTCGCGCTGAAAGGGCCCCGACTAACAAAAACTAAAGAAGTCCACGATGGCTCTGGGAGCCAGTGACCAATCTCACGTAATATTGCTCTTGGTATGAAAATGATAACAATTGACATGGAAGAACAAGGTAAGTCTCATAAGAAGCGGCACGGTCTGCCGTGGGTAAGTTCTAACTTAATTCACATTATGCCTGTCACATGCTTGTCTAAAATTTATTAGGATGGTTAGAAACATTCATAAACTAAGTCATATAAACTCTTCAACCAAATGAGAGCTTGGAACTTAAATAGCTATACACCAGTACAAAGTATAATGTACTGATCCTCGCTCTCCAAGCAGGTACCCCGAACCATGAAGGGCGTGCCACTTAAAGCTTAAGGCAGCACGAATACTTTTGAAGCCTCGTTCGTGAGTTGAAGGCTTGTTTCTAAAAATCCTTTTGAAGACCCCGCACTCAGTCCAAAAGAAAGAAAAGATGACGACTCGACTTCCCTCAATAGCAGGTAGAAAGTGTAATGTTTTGCTCGTAAAAAGGGATGTAATGTGTAGAACGACTATCTCATCAGCGTCCGTTTTGTATGTTGAGTCATGTTGTAAGCCCTCGTAGCACTGATTGTAAAGGAGTCATGCAAATGAAGTTTTATTATCAATAAAAAGTTTACTTCTATTTTCAAATGCGTCATTCAATTTCTCTGCGTACTCTAACTTGATGTTGTGTTTCGGATAACCTTATGACTCTGCCTTGTGTGATCGTAACTTAGGTTCGCATGACATCACGCACGAGGGATGACTATCGATTCTATGGAATTAGGGTGTGACATAATTCTATCAGAGCACGGCTTTACATCCTTTGGCCTCATGTCTAGAGTCTCAAACCTTTGACCGCGTATCGATGAGATAAGTTGTTCCATACAATGAGTCTGTAATATTTTAAGACTGATGTGTTTGTCTTCATATTGTACAAGTGACGAAACCCACGGTCGAGCAAGAACAGAGCGCTTCTAGCGGCTCGAGCAGTTCGTGGGCCAGAGCTTCTAACAATGCCATTAAGAGGATGCTGCACATGATGGAGATGCAACAGAAATAGTTCGAGAATCAACATCAACAGACGGAGGCATGACAGACCCAATTCGAAGCTCATTTTGACGCACAAACTAAGCTGCAACAAAAATAGTTTGATACTCTACAACAGATCGTCCAGACAATTGTGGCCAACGGAAACTCCGTGACTGCGCCTACTGTCATCGCGCCGATGGCCCAACCCATCGACGTCGATCAAGAGGAGCCCAAGCGTCAACCGGCGACACTGAAAAGATACAACTTTGAATTGTCAAAATTCAAGAAAGCGTGTCGCACTCCCTTCAGCGGCACCAAAGGACCTTCTATTGCGATCGACTTATTGTAAGAGTTAGAAGATGACTTCGAGCTCCTCGGCATTGAAGAATCCAAGCAAGTCGCTTGCGCTCAACTTCAACTCCGTATAAACGCACACGACTGGTGGGTCGTACACAAACGAGCGATCTGATGCGACAATAACACAGCGCCGATCTCTTAGGCCACGTTCCACAGAGCCTTTGAAGTCGAGTACCTCCCTTCAGCCGTTCGTCAACAAAAGGAGAACGAATTCATGCAGTTGAAGCAAGGGAACTTGACAGTGCAACGGTACGCCGCAGAGTTCAACAGATTGTCCAGATTTGCTGGTGCATTTCTCCAAACAGAGAAGTGTCATGTGCGACATTTCAAAGTGGGTCTGCGGCCCTCTATCTATGCTCATGTGGCGGTCTCGGAGTACAAAACCATGGGCAAGGTTCTGTATCATGCTCTCCACCTTGAGAGATAATACCCTTCCGTCGCTGTCGATGTTGTGAATCATTCCAACCACAAGCGTCCTAGCTATACGGAAGATAACAACTATGCGTCAAATCATCCACACACTGGCAGCTATAAGGTTTGAAACCTGTTACCGAGATGCATAAATTACGGCCAGCATGGGCACACTGACGACCACTGCTTTGCCACCAAGGTAGAGTTCTTCGCTTGCGGACAGAGGGGTCACCTTGCTCGAAACTGCCCAAATCGTCGACTGAATCGCAATGTCCTGCCACAACAAAATCGTCAAGTGAATTGAGGACAGGCACCCCGACCTCCTCAGCCCACTCAACCCAACAACCAAGACCGACGTCCTAATGCTCAAGGGTACGTCTTTACCTTGACTCGAGACGAGGTGTTCGCCTCCGACACTGTTGTGACAGGTATATTGAATTTTAATAATGTACCTGCTCGTATCTTATTTGATTCAGGTGCTGCGCATAGTTTTATATCGGTGGACTTCACCGTCGAGCACAAATTTCCTATAATATCATTAGACCTCGATCTTAGTGTAAGTATGCCTTCGGGTGTGCAACTACTCATAAATTTAGCCTGCGGGGGAGGAATCATATATATTAGGAGTCAAAAGATCAGTCTTCATGTGATAGTTTTATATATGAAGGACTTCGATATCATACTGGGAATGGATTGGCTTGGTCCTTGCAATGCCACCATCGACTGTGCAGAAAAAAAATCACCTTCTGTATACCTGGAGTGCCCGAATTCTGCTACTCATGTGGTGAAGCATCGTCGACGTGCATGGTGATCTCGACAATTTCTGCTTGAAGGATGTTGCATTCAGGATACGAAGGCTACTTGGCGCTTGTTCGAGATACGCAAATAGAAAGTACAAACGTAGGTCAGACCGACGTTGTGGCAGAATTCCTCGCCATGTTCCAAACAAGCTACCTGGAATACCTTCGATCGAAAAATCGAATTCACCATCGATACATTCTCTAACACTCGGCTGATCTCGAAGGCTCCATACAGAATAGCTCCTGCAGAATTAAAAGAACTGAAGGCACAACTACAGGAATTACTTAACAAAGGGTTTATCCGTCCAAGTGTCTCGCCGTGGGGTGCTCCCATGCTATTTATGAAAAAGAAGGATGGACCGATGCGGCTCTGTATCGACTATCGGGAATTGAATAAGGCCACCGTCCGGAACAAGTACCCCCTACACCGTATCGATGACTTGTTTGACCAGCTCCAAGGTGCAACGATGTTTTCGAAGATTGATCTGTGATCAGGTTATCACCAACTCAAAGTCAAGCCAGATGACGTATCGAAGTCTTCCTTCCGTACTTGCTACGGCCAGTACGAGTTCTTGGTAATTCCATTCGATCTGACAAATGCCTCTGTCGTCTTTATAGATCTGATGAATCGGGTGTTCCATCCGTTCATTGACAAATTCGTAGTAGACTTCATCGATGACATCCTCGTCTACTCGAAGGATCGAGCACAACACGTAAAACACCTGCGGACGGTACTCCAAACCCTTCGAGATCATCAATTGTATGTGAAAAGAAGCAAATATGAATTATGGCTGAACAGCATCTCATTCCTTGAGCACATCATCTCTGCCACGAGCATCTCAATCGATCCGAAGAAAGTCAAGGCAGTTGTTGATTGGAAACGACCCGCATCAGTTAGCAAAATTTGAAGCTTCCTAGGCTTGGTCGGATACTACCGACGCTTCGTGAAGGACTTCGCGAAGATTGCATCGTCGTTGACTCGCCTCACCAGAGTCGCATTCGAGTGGTCGGACGATTGTGAAGCTTCCTTCCAGGAGCTCAAACAATGGCTCGCCTCGGCTCCGATACTTGCTCTTCCTGAAGGGTCTGAGGGATTTCAAATTTTTAGCGATGCTTCTAGCCAGGGCTTAGAGTGTGTGCTCATGCAGCAAGATAAGGTGATATCTTTTGCTTTCCGGCAGTTGAAGCTGCACGAGAAGAACTACCCCACGCACGACATAGAACTAGCTACTATTGTGTTCGCGTTGAAGCTGTGGCGTCACTATCTTTATAGCATGGCGTGCAAGATTTATACGAACCATAAAAGCCTCAAGTATCTCCTCACTCAGAAGGAACTGAATTTGCGGCAAAGACGATGGCTTGAACTGATCAAAGACTACGACTTATCAATCCACTATACGCCAGGCAAAGGAAATATTGTAGCGGATGTGCTGAGCCAAAAGTACTTGGCATCGTTATGCATCAATAGTCGACTGTTGCGTGACTTGGAAGGAATGGGCATTGAACTCCGAGTTCATTTTAAAGACGTGAAATGGGCGCAACTGCGGCTGGAACCGAGCCTATTGGAGAAAATTAAGTCTGCTCAGAAGGACGACCCATACCTGGAGAAGATGTGAAAGCTGATATCGACAGGAAAAGCGTCTGAGTTTGCAGAGGACGAGTCGGGAGTGTTGTGAGTGAAGGGTCGGCTATGCGTTCTGGATGACGTAGAACTTAGAAAGGCGATAATATCGGAGGCATATTATACAAAATATTTCTTGCATCCTGGTAGCACCAAGATGTATAAGGACCTCCACGTTGTCTTTTGGTGGCACGACATGAAGAAGGATGTAGCGCTCTTTATGTCAAAATGTATGGCCTGTCAGCAAGTTAAAGCTGAGCACCAGTGACCGGGCAGGGAGATGCAGAACCTTGTCATTCCAGAGTGGAAGTGGGATCATGTCACTATGGACTTTGTTGTTGGCTTGTCGAGGATGCCACAGGGAAACGATGTCGTCTGGGTCATCGTCGATCGACTAACCAAGTCAGCGCACTTCATAGCCTTTAAAGTTACTTGGAGCGTCGACCGCCTTGTTCAGATATACCTTGATAAAATAGTTTGGCAGCACGGGGTCCCAGTATCTATCATCTCGGATCGGGATGGACGGTTCGTGTCACGCTTCTGGGGTAGTCTTCATTTAGCATTGAGGACCAAGTTGAAATTTAGCTCAGCTTATCATCCTCAGACTGACGGCCAAATAGAGCGGGTGAGCAAGATTATCGCGGACATGTTACGACTCTGTGCGATCGACTTGAAGTCAAGTTGGGACATTCATCTACCGTTGGCCGAATTTGTATATAACAACAGCTATCAGTCCAGCATCCAAATGATGCCGTATGAAGCTTTGTACGGCCGAAAGTGCAGATCACCCATTTGTTGGGTTGAAGTCGAGGAATGGCAGATACTTGGCCCAAAACTGGTAGAGCAGACTCTGCAGAAGGTTAACTTGATATGGGAGAGATTTACAATAATACAAAGTCGACAAAAGAGTTATGTCGAGCACAGCTTTCAACGTCTTACAGTTGCAGAAGTACGTTTATGATCCGAGCCATGTGGTAAATTTGGGTCAGCTGGATCTGAAGGCAAACTTGTCATATATCGAAGAGCCTGTGCAAGTATTGGAGAGCAAAGATAAACTTCTTCGCAACCGTGACATTCCTCTCGTCCACGTCCTCTGGAGAAACCATTCGATCGAGGAGTCGACATGGGAGCTTGAATCAGAAATGATGGAGAAATTTCCTTCATTGTTTTCGTAGAGGTAGGTTCTATTCTTAAGTTTTGTGGATGAAACTTTTTCTTAGTTGGTTATGGTGTAGTGCCCCGTCCCTACATCGTGCCCCGTTCTCTGTCCATGGGGTGCACGAGAAAGGAACACTATCGCTATCGATTCGGTCGGAACCGATAGGTCGGGATTGAGCGAATCAGTCGAACGGGAATGGTTGAATTAAGATCTATTCCCTATTATGGAATGGCTTCTTCGGAACCAAGACCTATATTCAGCGGGTTGTACCTCAAGGATTGACTCTGCGGCTGAGTCAGGAAAGACCTTTTATTGATCTATTTTTCATGTCGTTTGCGTTGGTTTTGTCTGAATGCATTTTCGTGAATGTTTTTGATGGTTTTCATGGCTTGCATTTCAAACTCGCATTTTCTATCGAACTTTTTGAATAATACAGTGTTCTAATCGATTGCTTGTGCGATTTCAGGTAATCGCGTAGGCGACGTCTAGCGCGGCCAACAAGTCTCTTGCCTCAAGCAAAACTCAAGGTGAGTGGCTGACCCTTCTCTTCTCGAACCCTTCTTAGGTCAATCGATAATGTTTATTGCGAATGAAAGGATAAATACAGGGCACGAACACGATAAAATGATCAAGTTTTCAAAGAAAATGTAGGCTATATCTTAATAACTAAAAATTTATCTTTGTACGATCATGGACAACTTGTCGACAAGGTAGAAGTTTTCCCGCACGACAACCCAAGGCCACGGGACCATTGGGGCCAAGAAAGGAAATAATTATATAGTTGTGCTAGGCACGGTTTAGGCGGGGACTTTCATCGGGGCTCGCTACTCGCGCTGAAAGGGCCCCGACTAACAAAAGCTAAAGGAGTCCATGATGGCTCTGGGAACCAGTGACCAATCACACGTAATATTGCACTTGGTATAAAAATGATAACAATTGATAGGGAAGAACATGGTAAGTCTCATAAAGCACGGTACGGTCCGCCGTGGGTAAGTCCCAACATAATTCATATTATGCCTGTCATATGCTTGTCTGAAATTTATTAGGTTGGTTAGAAACATTCATAAACTAAATCATATAAACTCCTCAACCAAATGAGAGCTTGGAACTTAAATAGCCTGATCCTCGTTCTCCATGCAGGTACCCCGAACCAGGAAGGGCGTGCCACTTAAAGCTCAAGGCGACGCGAATACTTTTGAAGCCTCGTTCATGAGTTGAAGGCTTATTTCTGGAAATCCTTTTGAAGACCCCACACTCAGTCTAAAAGAAAGAAAAGATGACGACTCTACTTCCCTCAATAGCAGGTGGAAAGTGTAATAATTTGCTTGTAAAAAGGGATGAAATGTATGGAACGACTATCTCATCAGCGTCCATTTTATAAGTTGAGTCATGTTGTAAGCCCGTGCGACACTGATTGTAAAGGAGTCATGTAAATGAAATTTTATTATCAATAAAAAGTTTACTTTTATTTTCAAATGTGTTATTCAATTTCTCTACGTACTCTAACTTGATGTTGTATTTCGGATAACCTTATGACTATGCCTTATGAGATCGTAACTTAGGTTCGCACGGCATCATGCCCGGGGTACGACTATCGATTCTACAGAATCGAGACGTGACATATAAGGCTACCAATGGTGTCAAGATAGTACTTGTGATATTACTGCTAACTAATAAGCCCAAGTATTTTCTAGGAATGATGGGTTAACTATATTAAGCAAGGCAACTAAACTCTTAAGGGTGTTACTCTGCTATCAACTAGTGTCTTAACAATAATTGATGTATATAGGACAATACTTTATATGATTTCTCTATGTTGCTGCTGAGATTCTATGGATTGTCTAATCGACCTGCTCCGAGTTATTCCAGCAGGTAATAGGTCTGGGTTGATCAAAACCTCAATCTTTGATTGGATGAATCTTGGTTTTAATCTATATTAGCTGGACAAGATTTCGTAATATCAATCTGAAATATTTCTATTATGTTATGGTAACATAGGATAGGTTCCAACTCAAAGGGTTAGGCTAATTTCAAATCGGGTCGGTTAATAAGGTTCTTTAAGCCCAAAATACGTCTTATGTGACTTTTGAGTTTAAGTAGCACATGGGACCTCAATTGGGTGGCACACTAGGGGCATGTGCGTAGTGGGCTTATAGTAGATCACAAACATATATTGGGTCGAAAGGTTTGAGTCAAGGTTGGATAACTAATTGAATTCCGAAAGTATATCGGTATTATGGTAAGGGTTATAGCTAGTCTTTTTTTTGACCTGAAAGTCGTATCATAAAAATAGAGTACAAGGGTGTGTTTTAGTGAGACATTATATGTCTATATGAATGTGGGCTTGTCTAGGTCCAACATATTATTTGTTGGAAGGTAACAACTAGTATTATGCTCCGAATATCAATGTCACGGTCGGGGACAGCAAATGATTTAAATAGAAAGTGGGTGTTCATGAGGCACTAGTTTGTTATCCTAGTAGGAACCAACTTATCCTGATTAATCAGTAATCCTAGTGAATCATAAAATGTATAGGGGCCTTACAACCTATATTCTTCCGACATCCATTTCTAGGAGTTAACTAAGACACAGTTGTATGGTTATTGAAGTTAAGAAACTTTCAAGTTGCGATATTGTACCACAATTTTCTTTTTCTTCTTTTTTAGAAGGATAATACGCAACGTAATAAAAATTGGGATAGGATAGATATGAGTCAGTTTGAAGTTAGTTCTCCGATTTCAAATAGATGGAAATGATTGTGTACATATGGCCATAAGTGGTATAGCGAACTAAGATGGACATTCAGTGTCTATCTTCCTTCAAATATGAGCATTCGTTTTTTAAAAATAACTAAGGCGAAACATAATAAGGGGTTCAAGGAAAAGGGAATCGGATACAATTACGGGGTTCGAGAGGTGATTAAATAATTCTAGGAGAGTTGTCAAGGCAGTACGGATAAGATTTGAGAGGGCAAGTATAATTATCATTGGTATCTCAATCCACGTGAATAAGCATACGAAAAGCGAACCGAGTACACTTAGGTTGATCAGACCATAATACACCGATTAATTAGACAATATGTTAGCGGGCGTCCCCAATAAACACATGTCCTAAACAAGCTCGATAAAGAATAAGCTTACAAAAACTAGGCTATAACAACGGCGTTAGTCAAGATAGTCAAAATATATGTTCGCGAGATTTATGATTGAAAGAAGGCACAAGTAGTTCCAGTTCCTTAAGAATCTAAGCCTTGTCCGGTATTCGTGTCTATACAGTCGTCCTACGATCTTTTTGTCTAAGGCCTTGTTCGACCAATGGGTTAGGGACTTCTAAGCTCTATGGTCTAGTGTCATTCAATTAACTTCATTGATAGGTTATAAGGACGACGGGGTGATAGGTCGTGAGGTATACTACTTATCTTATAAGGGTCAACTAATAATGGGATTTAAACAATGTAACATGCGTACCGAGTATGTGTCATATCTTCCTAACCTCTCCATCAAGTACAAAGGGAAAAGATAAGATTTATCGTAGAAAAGGATCAAACAAGAGGCAAATTAAGGCTGTCAAACGAGAGTCCGAAAATAGAATTCGAGAAAAGAGATCAAGTATGTGGATAAGATCCTAGACTCTAATCCTATATACTGGATCACATCGGTACAGTAACGTAACCGAAGTGGTAAACTTGATCTGCATGGGCTACCACAAAAACATGTAATGCCCTAGTCCCAAAATACTTAGGACTAAGTACGTCGACATGCCAGTTGCATATATACGAAGTATATGAAACCATCGTATGTATATATAAGCTATAAAATGCAGTAAACCATGACCCTCTAAATCTCATCCAATATTGAAAGCAAGATACTTGGAGAGGTATAATTTTTTTTAAAGTTATATTTTGATATTATTTGGTATAAACTCAAAGTTTGTCAATTATCAAAATGGGGGAGATTATTGGCCCATTGGTCATAATCACACCTGATTTTGATAATCAACAAAAACTTTGGTCGATACGCAAATAATATATTATAGGTACAAGTACAGAACGTCTACATCCAACAAGCTACTACTCGTCCTCTTCATCGTACAAAAACTATAGATGTAGATCAAGAATTATTTTCTACTTTATTATATATTTTTCTTTTTTATTGAGTATAGGAAAGATGTAAGGTTGATCGGATTGGCAACTGGCTTTCTATACTCCACATTCAAATCCTACCTATATACAGAATCCTATATCAATTCCTATACCCAATCCTATATCCAATAACTATACAAAAGCCCATATATTATTTGAACAGATATTCATATGAGAACTCTACCCGAGTTTGGCCCGAACACTGTTCGAGTTGGTGCTAGTTTATTTCCAGAATAGTTTGGTCTTCCTGGATATCTTTAACCACTTTTCGAATTATGAAATTTATGGACCCGAACTCTGACCGAGTTCAGCCCCCAAAGATACTATAAATAGAGGAGAACTTCTCACTCTAAATCATTCATCCATTCCTCTTTTCTCTCTCTATTTAGAAGCATTCCAGATCTGTTCAATTTCATATCTAGCCTTTAACGACTCCTAACCAAGCCAAGTGCCATTATATTTCAATCTGGCGTTTGGTTGTTCGAGTTGTAAAGAATGCACTCCAAAAATGTTCCAGTTTTTAAAGTTTGCCCCAGTTGAAGTTGCGAGTCCTTTGGACGAAAACTTGTTTTGTAAGGAGCTACAAGTGCTCGTATAAAGTTGGTTCCATAGTGGATTAACATCGAACAAGAGTACTCGAAACTGGACTAGTCCTCTCAAAGGAAAACCTATATACATCACTGTGTCGTGAGTTTGCTTTTATGATGCTCTTCACTTTTTGTATTTAAATTTCATAGTCTGTTCATTAAAATACATCTGTGATACTGCTTCGAATTTTTTAGTTGGTGATTATCTATTTGCTGCACATACGCACTCTATTCACCCCCTCTAGAGGTGCTCAACGTTCCTACAATTGGTATTAGAGCACGTTATATACAAATATAACACTCTAGGGAATATATATATATATTTATATATATATATATATATATATATATATATATATATATATATATATATAAACCCTCCTTTTATTAAACACGGCTCAAGGCCGTAAACAGACCCCGTATACAAGGCGCAAAAGCAAAAGCCTATACAAGTATACCGCAAAAGGGAACTAAGAGGGGGGAGACTACTCAACCCCGCAAAGCTAGGGGGAATCGAGGAAGCATTCGGACTGTGGGAGCACAGGATGCTCCTTTTGCGACATTGCCGGAATATTTCCTTAATGAGCTGGTCGGCTGAGTATTGGTGACCCTCGTATCTCGCCTTGTTGCGATTCTTCTAAATCGCCCACGTTGTAGCCGCTGCAACGATCTGGTGGCCGTAGGAAGCTGAACCCTATTTGTCCGCCAGATCGTGGAAGCGTCCAGTGTAACTCTACTTTTCTAAATTGAGTTTTCTCCTGTGATTTACTTAAGATTTTTTATTTTTGATTTTCTTGACTAGTCTTTAATTATCATTAATGTTTTTCTAAAGAATATTCCAAATATTAAGATTGTTAATTATATTTTTCTATTGATTATCTTGATTTAATTAAATTTCCTAAGATTTCTAATTAAATTATTGATTTTTAAAATCTTTATTAGGCTTACTTTCCTAAGTTAATCCTTGATTTGTTAACCTTTGGGCCGAAAGCCCAACATCTCAGCCAGAGAGGCTATCTACTGGTCTCATTTCATTTAAACTCATTGATTTAAACATTAGGATTATTACTAATCCTTTTCTCAGACCAAATTCATGGGCTTCCATTCTCAGCAAACTCTAAACCCATTCAGCCATTCTAGCCCAGCAACTCTACAGTCGGGCTGAGCCCAACATCACATTGTAGGGCGCGGTTCATGGTTCCAGACCCGCTGACCCGATAACCCGATTTCCATTAACCCTTTAAAACTTCCAACCGTTGAATTTAAAATCCATTCATTCTTCATTCTTTCACTTCTCTTCCCGCCTTCCTCTCTGCCACTGCGATTGGGGAACGACGACTTCGACGACGACAGTAACGGCGACGCCAAGAAATCTAGTCTCCTCTAGAAGCTTCTTTCCTTAACTGACTAACCAACCCAACTCTTCCCCACCGTTGGATCGTAACCGCCACTGCCCGCCCAACTGCCGGTCAGGTGCCCGGCCAACCGCCTGACCGATGCCTCGTCTATAAATAGGACCCATTCCCTCCTCCTTCTCCAGCACAAATCAGAGCAGCGAAGCCCTGTCGAATTGGTGACAGGATCCCCTGTTTCTTTTTCTTCCTTCTCCATTCTCGTGCAGAGCTGTGGCCATGGTAGAAGCTTCGTCGATCGGTGCCTAGGCGAGCTCTTAGCAGCGTAGGCGTCTCGTGATGGCACAGTAATTTGGCCATGGCGGTGACTGGGCCTTCCGTTCGAGCTCTGCTCTCCGTCCCCATGGCAGTTGTGGCCGCGAGCTTGGTTTCTTCCTCTGGATCGTTCGACTGATCGATCGGCTCTGGTAAGTTCCTCTTCACTCCTCTTTTCTCTCCATTGTTAAATTCTTGGAGACATTCGAACTTCCTTCTTAAGCTTGATCGAATGATAAATTCTGTGGGTTCTTGGTTGATTTTACAGTTTTGATCGATCCAAATTATCTGGATCCTGGAGTTTAATTGATTAAGATTGTATTGGTGAGTTCTTGTTTTGATCCTTACAAGTTTTTCTCTAATTTGGAGTCGATCCAAATCAAATATAACCCGTGTTCTTATAACTTTCCTCTTGATCACCACATGTTTGACGAATTGCCTGAACCATCCTAGATACTTGCTCTGGACGCGAAGAAGGCTGTGTCGGACTCCGCAGCACTAGTTGGACCCTGTCGTCAAACTGAGGACTCGGAGACACTGCACCGGACACTGAAGATACATTCGGTTATTCTTGAGTACACAGGTATCGTGTCCCTCTCTATTTAGTATAAGCGTTCCATTGGTTATGGACACGATATAGCAACTTGTATCAATGGGCATACAATATTACGTTGGTATTAAGATTTGTACTCTGTTTTATAGGAGCAATATTTGTACTGTGCAGTGACCGTTATAGAGTTATAATTTGAGCAGGCTACTATGGAGTAGCCGTTGGTACTAGTTAAGGTTAGCATGGCTTGGGTCCTCTTTTGATTTCCAAATGATTCTAAGGATTAGGCTAACATCTGAGTTAGTGAGATGGATATGGCCGATTGATTAGAGGGTTTTTGGACCACTATTCTTGATAGAGGTTAGTCTGGACTCAAGTTTGGACATTGTTGATAGGTAAGTTAGTAAGAGTCTTAGCATTTTTGGTTAGTATTATGTATTAGGGAGGTATTTTGTGTAAGGAGGGATAGTTCTTTAATTTAGTATTCTTAGATCATTACATTAGGAAAACCCTTAGTATATGATTCTAAAACTATTTTCCTATATTCTAGGTGATCTAGAAGACTTAAACAAAATCCCGGAATTAAGGCAAGTACATGTACTCAGTATTACCATCATTGCATGCATTGCACTTACACTTGTTATCGTGTCATTTATTTCACTTATTCTCGATCGATTGCTTGCATTGTTTCTCGTGTCGGGTGGAGGACGTTCTAGAGACATGTGATTGACTAATATTGGACAAATATTGCCTGATAGCATACTCCGTATTCCTGAGTCCATTTCGTGCGTGACTGATAGCATTATCGTCAGACATGCCAGATTATTGCGTGACTGATAGCATTGTCATTAGATATGCATGATTATTGCGTGACTGATAGCATATTTTATATGCCTGATTACATATTAGTCCCCACATGTTGATAACGTCCAATTGCACAAATACACGTAGCTAGTGCATGCTTATTGCTCATCTTGTTTCCTGTCTTTCAGTTATATTTTGATATACCGTTCCATTGATCTTCATGGTGAGTTTTATTGAGTTACATTATACTTTGCTCCTTTTCTGACTGGATCGTTGATTACAGGAGAGATGGATCATAGAATATTATTCATGGATGGCATTGGAGCTCACTGATATTGATGTATCTAGTTTCATGTATAGGGATTTATCGAGTGTATTTGATTAAATGTTGCTATTGCATCATTTATATTTTACCGGCTTTGTACCCGGACATTCATGTATAAGTTGTAAGAATTGTATAGTAGATTGCTATGATGGTAGTATAGATTCCGTGATTAGATGCTGTGATGAGATGCTCTTGTATTTATATGACTAGACGGCTCACTACCGCTGTCAATGACAGTGTAGGCCGGGCATGACATCGACCCGTACCCGATTATTCGGGAGCGGGGCGTGACATCCACCCCCTGGGTCTATGTTGTAGTGACGTTTAAGGGTCTTCCAGATCTTACTCGGCAGACTCCCCTCCCTGAAGATGTGGTCGATTGTCTCCTCCTGACGATCGGAGCAGCAATTGCAAGCTGACGCTAAGCTAATCCCGATGGAGTGAAGGATATCGTCCGTCGGTAATTTCTTCCTAACGACTCTCCATAGGAGGAAGGACCACTTCTTAGGGATGCAGGAGTGCCAGTAGCGCTCCAAGGTGTGATGCAGCTGTCCGTTCCCTTGGATAGCTAATCTTGCCGACCTGATCGAAAATGCCCCTGAGGCCTCAAGCGACCACCTCAGCCCGTCAGCCTTGTTACTTAGACTCAGCCCGAGCATGCGGATGCTGTCAGCGGTTTAGTTACCAGACCAATCGTAAATCTTGTTCCAATTCCATTCACTGTTAGTGGAGTTCCACAGGTCTCTGATCGTACTGTTACTGGGTTCGCCGCCAGACACGGTATTAAGTTGTCCCTAAGCCATCTCTACAAGAATGGATCCGAGTCGCCGTCGTCAAGATGGAGTCTAATTGCCGGCTCAGCGACGTCACGTACAATTAGGATACGATGCCAAGCCGCAGAGGCTCTGCTGTTGGCTGTTGCTACTGATGGGTGGATGTGTTTGAAGTACCTGGCTTTCATTAACCTGGTCCATAAGTTCTTAATCGTACGGAGCTTCTACCACAATTTCATCGAGAATGCCCTAACAATGTGTGTGAGCTTGGAGAATCCCAAACCCCCTTCCTCTGTTGGATGAGCCATGGCTTCCCAGCTCGCCCAGTGGTGTTTGTCTAGTCCTTTGTTGTGCCCTCAAAAGAAATTATAGAAGAATTGCTCGATTGAAGAGAGGACCTTCTTTGGCGGGGAACACGCCGCTAGGGTATGGCTAGGGATGGAGGTGAGCACATTTTGGATGAGGATCATCTTACCGCCTCGGGATAAGGTGGCATTATGCCACCCCTCGAGTTTGTTCCTGATTCTAGTTATCAAGTTCTCAAAGATGCCCATGTTGGATTTGCCGTACACAAGTAGGCAGCCGCGGTAGTTGAACGGAGGGTGGGTCACGGAGAAAGAAGTTATGTTGGAGAGACTGGTAGCCTGCTCGCTATTGATGCTATGGTGGGCGTAGATAATGTTCTTGGAATGATTGATCTTCTGCCCAGAACATCTAGAGTACCTCGCCAGGGTGTTGTGAACCACTTACAATGCTCCGACTTTCCCAGAAGAGAAGATGAGTAAATCGTCGGCGAAGGCCAGGTGAGTGATAATCGGGCATCGACTGGAAGTGTGATAGTGCTGGAAGTTCGAAATGTTGACCATGTTGTTAAGGTTTCTGCTCAGAGCGTCTGCAGCTATGATGAAGACAGCGGAAGATAGAGGGTCGCCCTGTCTAACGTCGCAGCTAGATTTAAAAAACCCCTCGGATTGGCTATTGATAACCCGGAAGAACCATGAGTTACTGACGGATCTCCACACGGTTTTGGTCCAGTTTTCTGAAAATCCGAAAGCTCGGAAGACCCAAATCATAAACTGCCAATCCAGTCTGTCGTAGGCTTTCTCCATGTCGATTTTGACAGTGACGTTGCCCCTCTAACTGGAAACTTCATGCAGTGATTAATTCTTGAGCCAGCATAATATTGTCCTGGATGTTCCTCCCACGAACAAAGCCGCTCTGTTCCTCCGAGATTATTTTGGGTAGCATATCCGCCATTCTGGTGGCGATGATCTTGGAGATAATTTTGTTGGTGAAGGTGCAAAGACTAATTGGAAGAAAATCGCGGAAGGATTCTATATATTTTTTTCGGGATGAGGATCAGCTTGGCACTGGATATGGCTTTGGGGTAAGTACTTCCTTCTAGGAAAGCGATTGTCGCTTCGGTGATGTCCTGCTTGATGATGTCCTAGCATATACGGAAGAAGACGCCCGAGAACCCGTCTGGGATGGGGGCACTGTGCTCGTTCAGAGCCCACACTGCTTCTTTCACTTCCTGTTCGGTCAGGGGATGCTCCAACTGGGCGTTGTCGGCATCATTAATGAGATTGGGGATTTGGTCCAGAAAAGATCTATCTTTGCGGACCGTTTCTTTGGAGAAAAAGTCCGCTACAGCCGCTTGGATGTTCTTATAGTCAGTTATGAGGTTCCCGTTCTTGTCTGTGGTATGGTGGATTGATAGTTTGTTTCTGCGACCGTTGATGCAGGCGTAGAAAAATTTTGAGTTCTTATTCCCATCGCTATCATATTTCAATCTCGCTTTTTGCTTCCAGAAATCTGACTCCACTTTGAGCCTGAATTTGAGCATAGCCTTGGTGAGATTCAGGGCAATCCTGGTCGTGGGGGTACGATCCGAAGCGAATCTGGTTTCGGCACGGGTGACGTCGTCCTCTGCCACACGTACGGCTTGAAAAATTTCCCCGTAGGCTCATTTGCTCCAATTAGATAGGGCTTTCCTCGTTGCTTTGAGCTTGTTGCTCACCCGGATGAGGGGGTTAGGGGAGTCGTCACGCTCCCACGCTTCCACAACGATGCCTAAAAATTGGGGGCGATCGATCCAAAGTTCGAGGAATTGGAAATTCTTTTTGGCTGGCGTGGTAATGTTTTTAATTTCGACCAGCAGAGGGGCGTGGTCAGATTCGATGGAATTGAGGTGGGATAGTGTGGTATAAAACCCCATTCCTTGCCAGGGAGCATTCGTGAGGGCTCTGTCCAGTCGGAAGTATTGTCGGCGATCTCCTTCCTACATGTTGCACCAGGTGAACGCGTTGCCTTTAAACTGTAGGGGGGCTAGATGAGCGTTGAAGATGAAGTTGTTGAAGTCTTGCATGGCTGATACGGGCGGTGGCCGACCTCCGATTTTCTCTTCTCTGCTGGTGATCGCATTTAAGTCCCCGATGCAAAGCCATGGGGAGTTGATGTTGTGGAGATGGATGTCAAGAAGGTCATTCCATAGGTGTTTCCGCTCTGCGATGTCACAGCTGCCGTAGACCGCTGAGAGAATAGCACGATCTGGCAGCATGGGGTGATCCACCCAGCAGGAAACAGCTTGCCAGGAATCCTGAATGACTCCGATGTTTACGTCCTTCGTACCGAGGATCCATATATTACGTCTGCCTGCTACGGCCGATGGTAGTCCCAGCTGGAGCTGGATAGACTTTAATATTTTGGGGGAAATTTAGGTTCAATTAAGATGAGGATGTCGATCTTGTAGATTTTACGAAGACTGGAAACTCTCCTAGCAGTAGGTTTGTTCGCCAGACCTCGGACGTTCCAGTATAGGATGTTAAGCATTAATAGGGTTGTGGGAGGATTTTTTGTTCCGCCTGGTGGCGGATCTGGTTTGGATTAATGTTGTTTCAGTGATTCCTATCTGGATATTTTGCCCGCGCAAGGTGGGCGCTTCCGCCTTAGACGAGGTGGGAGGATCGTTGGAGGATTGTTCGAGATGGACCGTAGGGGTTCCTATCAATTCCCCAGCGGAGTCTGTGGTGGGATCCTTTGTGGGGATCGCTAGGGAGTCGCCGGCGCTCCCCAACTGGATAGTAACTTGCTGGAGAGGGTAACCTGCGGCTAGGACCTGTAGTCCTCTCCTAGCCGGGTCTGGTCCTAGAATTGTGAGGGCTTCTTCGACCAAATTTTTGCTGGTGAGTTGATGATCAGTGTCGCTGGGGATGATAGCTAGGGTGCCTTCGAGAGGTCTTTTGTCAGTGTTTTGTTGATCTGCCTTGCCGGTATTAGTGATCTCCTCTTCTCCCTCAGATGTAAGGGGATTCGGCGTTCTCTCGGGGATGAATGAGGCAGTTAGTGGGCAGACTGACTCTGCCGGTGCTTCCATGTCACTCGACTCTAGAATATCAAATTGGTTGGAGAGAGCGATTTGTTGGGGCTTGAAAGGGATGAAGGCCTTGCTGGGGCACTCGCTCTTGTCTGTATTGCCTTCGCTGGATCCGAATCACGTGTGCGAGTTCGGAAGAGGCTGTCACGACCTGCACCCGGATATACGGATACGAATGCGTGGGACACGCCCAGCCTACGTCGCAGTATCGGCGGTAGAGCGTTGTCAAGTACCCGATACTAACTACAACATCTAAGGATCCATAACTATAAAGGTACTCGTATCACATTACACAAACTAAGGAAGATAAGACAAGAATAATAACAATATTACTAGAACAACTAGAATCTACAATGATCATATGAGACAAGAATAAAACAGAAGGAAACAATAACAAACTAAATATCTACCAGACCTAGAACTCCTGAGAGACAACTCACGGTGAAGAATACCGAGAACCACCCCAGCGAGCAATATCCTGTAGTCCGATACTGAGGGCACAACTACTCCTAAAATTTTGTCAACATATCCAGTCAGGATGGAACGAGCACAAATCTCAAATAACAGTTCTAATTAGACGATATTGAAAATGTAGCAGTAAATAGAGAGAATATACAAGAAATCATGAAAATGTATATGTGAGTATCATGGCAAGGTAAGCTGTAAATCTAGAGCTAGAACAAGGCTAGTAAAACTGAGCATGGCATGTACAAGAATCAAGAATAATCTATCTAAGTGTGTGAGTACTAGTTTCAATATGTGGCCGGCTTGGGTCTGCACAAGGTCTACTGGCCTGGTTAATCATACGTGGAGTGTATGATTAACACTCACAAGATCTACAAGAATAACAAGGTGGATAATGACCACACATCTACACTAATACTCCCCGTTCCCGACTAGTATAGTGGATCCAACCATGACACATCATGACACGCAATTCTCCGAGAGGGTAGCCAGCCTTCGCAGGAATTGTGTCTATATAATGCACAAGGAACAAGAAAGACTTGTACAAGATATACCAAGGAAAGCAAGGAATAACATCTCATGACGGGATCCAGAGAAATACCAATCCGTGTGAATAATGTGTCAAGAGAACAAGGATATTTACACTAAATACAAGAAACATAGACGATATCATAAAATAGAAATATTATCAGAGAATGTACTCGCCTGAGATCTGGTGGAATATGTCAACTGTGTAATCTGGCTCAGAGTGAAATCACAGACCTAAAGATGAGATATACATAAGCTAATTAGGGTTCAACAGTGTTAGGCATAATTATATAGGTCAATCTCAGTCCACTAAGTCAAACTAGGTCACAGGAAGTTAAACCAAGTCAAACTAGGTCAATCTAAGTCAATGGTTGACTTACAATTGACTTTTGGTCAACTAGTCAATACTGGTCAATCCTAGGTCAACTCTAGGTCAAACTTGACTAGGTCAACTAGTCAACACTGGTCAACCCTAGGTCAACTCTAGGTCAAACTTGACTAACGTCGACTAACAGTTGAATTTGGGTCAACTGGTCAACTCTGGTCCAATTCTAGTCAATTTTAGGCTACAGTTGACTTCTGGTTGACTTTTGGTCAAAATAGTCAGCTGTGGTCAACCAAGGTCAAAACTAGTGTAGCCTAGGTCAAATGTTGACTCTACTTCGACGTTCAGTCAAAGTAGTGAACCAAGGTCAACAGGGTAAAAGCTAGTCTCTATAAACATCTACATGGTCAACACATTCCATTTTAGTGGTTATGAAATCACTGGAATCGATGGATCTCAAAATACCACAAAAAGAAAGATTATAATAATAGGGTGAAAACCTACAGATGTTGTCGGATGGTGAAACAACCATTAGCAACGTGTCCAGAATGGTCAAATCAGCTAAGATAGCCTATCTATAAGTCCAATTTGGACACAGGGACAAAAAGGTAATTTCGGGTCAAAACGGTATCCGTGTCGGACCCGCTTTGTACCAAAAAACGTGCAAGAATACTAGTCTACCAAACCGAACAAATTATATGTCCACGAATCCAGAATAACGATACGAACCCAACGGTATATCCAGAATTGGATTCCGTTGACCCGATCTCAAATTGGTCCATTGACCAGGACATTAAAATTCCGATTTACACGAAAAAGCGTATCGAAGACAATGTCCTCGAAACTCAGCAAATTATATGTCAACGAGTCCAGAATGACGATACGAACTCAACGGTATATCCGGAATTGGATTTCGATGAGCCGATCTCAAAATGATCCGTTGACCCGGATATTGGTATCCGACTTGCACCGAAATGCGTGTCGGAACCAATGTCCACTAAAATCTAGCAAATTATATGCCAACCAGTCCAGAATGATGATACGAACTCAACGGTATATCCAGAATTGGATTTCGATGAGCCGGTGTCAAAAAGTCCCGTTGACCCGGACTGTGGGGCCCGCTTTGCACCAAAATGCGTGCCAGGGCCCACGTCCTCCAAATCTAACAAGCTTTATATGAAAACATGCCAGAACGATGCCACGAGTCTATTGGTGGTGTCAGAAATTGAATCTGGAGTGTCGGGTTTAAAAATGAAATTTTACAACTTGGAAATTACGAATTCGGACGGCCAACTTTGGCGTCAAATTAAACCAATCAAACGTACTCACAATGAAACGAAACTGGAGGGGTAGGAAGAGGATTATACCAACTTCGCATAGGAACCAGTGGCATGCCAGACAGAGCTGTGATGGAGGAAATACGAACCGACGAAGTTGGCTCCGCAAAACTGTCCAAAAATAACACAATTTAAACGGTCAACTTGGTGGCCGGTTTTGATGTATCAAACGATAAATTTAACGAAAGAAAATTGAGGGAAGTGAAGATGGATATACCGAGATTGTGACAGAGTGAAGAAATCACCAATCCAACTATCGGATTTCTCGGAAATCGTGCGCGAAGTCGCTGCGATAAAATACTATTTCAACTCCGCTTCCGAGCTCGTCACGACGGGAACCCGTGCCAAACGTACGAATCGCCTCCGATACATGTCGGAGAGGGAAGCGGCGGCCACGAGGCCAGACTGGGGGGTGCGCCCGACCAAGGGAGGGTCGACCACGGCGGCCACGGCCGGTGGCGGCGGCGCTCTACCGCGCGGCCAGGGCGCGCGGTCATTTTCGGCGCTGCCATTCCCGCTGCTATTGCAGCTGCTACGCGCTCGCGTATGCTGCTGCGCCGCACGCTGGGGAACGGTGACGGCGAGCGGCGCAGCCCGACCTGACTAGGCACGGCGACGGCGGTGGTGGAACGCAAAAGTGTTCGGTGGGGTGGTGATGATGGAATGAAGGTGATGGTGGCATGGTCGGCCATGGAGGATGAGGAGGAGGAGATGCAGAGAAAGAAGGTGGAAGAGGTAGCTGAGCTCAGAAGGAGGCTGGTGGTGGCTGTGCTCATGGTGATGAGGGTGGTGGAGCTCGTGATGGAGGTGGAGTATGGTGCTGATAATGGAGGTGGTAGAGAGCGAGTGAGAGAGAGTTAAGTGTGTGTGTGAGTATATATAATATATAAAGAGAGAGAGAGATATTATTAATGAGTGAGAATAGAAACAGGGGGGTGTGTAGTGTCGGCTGTGATGGGGGGTTGTGTGTAAGTGTAATAAAGGAAAGAGAGAGTGATGGGAGATGAGAGAGATAGTATTATATATATATATATATATATATATATATATATATATATATATATATATATATATATATGTATATATATAATAGAGAGAGAAATAGATATTTCTATGTAAAGAGATATTTTTTAGTAGAGGGAAAAATAAAAAATTATCAGTGGGGTGTATAGGTAGACATGGTAGGGTCACACCAAATTTGGGTTGGGTGTTGGGTCAAGTTGGACAAGCTTGTGGCCAAGATTTAATTAAAATAATAAATTTAAATGAATTAAAATCATGATGAAATGAGGGCACAATGGAGATCAATTTGGTGGCACGCAAGTGGCACGTGCATTGTTGACTCAAAACAGGCCAGGGCCATATATTGGGTCGACTGGATTGGGTCAATGTCGGGTCCCGAAATTAAATTGGAAGTCAGGTCACAAATTACGGTGGATAATTAATTGGCCTAAATTGACCCGAAAGTTGTGCAAAGCAAATGAAGCACAAAATGGAGTGTCTGAGTGGGACACGAAGGTCATGGTGTAGAGCGTCTCGAGTAGTTCATTCATGAGAAGTTGGTTCTGGGAAAACGACTGGTCTTGTGCTCCCAAATTAAAGTCACGGCAACGTGCAAACGATGATCAAAGATAAAAGTGGAAAATCAATTAATAATTATTTTATCGATCAAATGGTCTAAATTGACTCGAGGTTGTGCGATAAAAAAAGAGCACAAGGGAACGAGTTTAAGTGGAACATGATATATCGAAACGAAGATAATCTCGTCTACTACAAACTTCAAGAAGAAAGTTTCCAGAGACTGGCATCCCTGATGCTCTAGAAATCCAAGTCATGGTAGAGAGCATTTAATCAAATAATAATCAAATAATAATATCTATTGAAATTAATTGATTTAGAAAATTGAAAAAAATAAGCCCTAAATTTAGGGGGCTTACAATCCTACCCACCTTATAAAAATTTTGTCCTCGAAATTAAACTCATCCAATAGGTCAAGCTAAAACATGCAACTGCTATGGCTACAGTACCCAATCAGCTACCCTTGGGATCACCTATGTTGTTTCTCTCTACAGGTATTTTGGTTCAGGTTCAACAAACTTCTTCCATAAAAACTATATCATTTTACCCCTTAGAATCTTCATATCAACAAGAACCTTTATATATACTCTAAAATATAGGTCATCCTCGAGATATGTATATATATATCAACAATGATTGGCCATCAACCAAAATTCCAATCTCAATAGCAATTTGTTTGTTTCCTTATCCCGTCCTAAGTATCTTTATCCTATTAATCGCAAGCTCCATGAAATTATACTTTCAAAACCAATTCTTGGCATTGAGCCTTCTCTCTTTTTACTCAAGAACTCCTGAATATAAACCCTCAAATTTAAACTCTTAATTTATTTACCGATTTATTTATTACCCATGTACATATGTCCATGTTTTGTTCCTGCTATCTTCCGATCTTGCACGCAATGTCATCCCCTTTTATTTCATTCCATATATCGATCTATCCTCCAATTATAAGTAAATGGTTTGTAGATAACCAATAATCACTTGGTCATCAAAGTCTTACAATGCTCAACGCTCGAACCTAAGCACAAGATTCTAGTCCTTAATCCGTAGTCACAAAAATATAATATTTTATTACTCCTTCTTAGATACCTTATCATCAATATATACCATCAAACTAATCATCCTTAATGGTTTTCTAAGTCCACTATAATCAGTCACTCGTATCTGTCCTATAAGCTTAACCCAATAAATCCCTAGGAAAATATACTCATCACAATCACACATAATAACATATTATAGTTACACTACAGAATCTGTTAACAAGGTCTGGCTATCTAATCATCAAAATAGAAGGTAACAGGGGCCTAAGACTGGGTCTAGCAATCCATATCAATATTCAGACAAGGTAAGGGTCAAGCAAGACAGGAAAGATTGTCGAAATATTTCCAAGAATAGTACGAGGCCAAACGAGATACATAGGACGTAATCAAAGTAAAACTCAAGAACCATATACCTCCGTAATTATGTCACATGAAGTAACTATCGTGCTAGTATGCATCTGGCTGCGATTAACTTCCTTGTTCCATAATACGACGGATGGCTGCAGTGCACAGCTGCCACGTCAGATAATATGGGTTCCTGAACTTAACTTGGCCAAATCCGTGAAATATTTCCAAACAATTTTTTTTGCAAAATAAAGGAGAAGATATTAGTCAAAATACTTAGGGAGTGGTCCAAGTAGAATTCGATAAACATATTTAACCATGATGTCGTTATCCGAAGTCGTGCTTCGCCAGTATTTCTCTGGATGCAACTCCTGATTCCGTAATACAACGATAATATACTTTTCGAACCATTCCTGAATCAACCCATGAGGCACTTTCAATAATTATCGAAAAGGACAAGAAGAATTATCCAAGAAGCTAGTGAAGAATAGTTTAGTCAAATCATATGAAAGATGGAACACAAAACAATCATGTCGAGAAATCCTAGTTAGACTGTAGCTAAACAGAGTTAACCAAGACGGGAAAGAATGATGATAAGAATTTGTTCTTGCTTATCCGCTCATAACGAAGTGATCCGATTTAAAATATAATTCGATAACCATATACGTCTTCCTAAAATTATGTTGCCAGAATTTTTGCCATGCCAGTAAGTATAGCTACAATAATGATAGAGTCCAAAACTAAGGTATACACCCTAAATTATGTCATCTGGATTTCTTACCACACCAGCCGGTATGGCTGCAAGAAAATCCAAATTCCATAACTAGGATAGTATAACCAAAATCAGGCTCCACGTCCCTGTCATGCTAGCTAGTATGACTGCGATAAATTCTAAACTCCATAAATAAAGTAGACATTTATTGTTCTCATCAAATATGTTTATCAGAAAATCTTAACTCATTTTATAAAAACTGATTTTAGATACAAAGTCAAAGTCAACAACGAACGAACATCAAGATTCAAAATTCAACGACGAATAAAGGATAACTAAATGGGAACTAGCGAAAACAGATTCCGATGCAGGGTTTAGGAAAAGTTCTCAGGAGAAGTCCCAAAGGTACTATCTAGGTCAAGATTGAAAGTTCTGAAATATAATCTAAAACAAATCTCAACCTTGATATGAGATTGGTCAACCATATTCTCGTCTCAACCTTGAAGATATATAAGTTCAACTTATACCTTCCCTCTGGGGTCCACAAACTCATTCCAAGAAAGAATAAAGTTTGATACGGACAAATATTTTAAAAATCAAGACGAATAAAAATAAGTGGGAAAAGATTTGAAAAGCTTTCGAAATAAGATTCCCAGGGGTTATCTCTGGAATCTACCAAGTGCTCCTAATATGTGACTGAGTACCAAAATCCTAAAATATTCCAGGACTCAATCTTAATCCTAGGGCAGGCTCATAGTAGTACAGATAAGCTCAAGTTCTACCACGACTTCGCATTAATTGCAAAGACTGACCTGCGTGGGCCACCACAAAAACGTGTCACAACCCGCACCCGGATATACGGGTACGAATATGTGGGCCACGTCCAGCCTACGCCGCAGTATCAACAGTAGAGCGCTGTCAAGTACCCGATACTAACTACAACATCTAAGGATCCATAACTATAAAGGTACTCGTATCACATTACAAAAACTAAGGAAGATAAGATAAGAATAATAACAATATCACTAGGACAACTAGAATCTACAATGATCATATGAGACAAGAATAAAATAGAAGGAAACAATTACAAACTAAATATCTACCAGACCTAGAACTCCTGAGAGACAACTCACGGTGAAGAATACCGAGAACCACCCCAGCTAGCAACATCCTGTAGTCCAATACTGAGGGCACAACTATTCCTAAAATTTTGTCAACATATCCAGTTAGGATGGAACGAGCACAAATCTCAAATAACAGTTCTAATTAGACGATATTGAAAATATAGCAGTAAATAGAGAGAATATACAAGAAATCATGAAAATGTACATGTGAGTATCATGGCAAGGTAAGCTGTAAATCTAGAGCTAGAACAAGGCTAGTGAAACTGAGCATGGCATGTACAAGAATCAAGAATCATCTATCTAAGTATGTGAGTACTAGTTTCAATATGTGGCCGGCTTGGGTCTGCACAAGGTCTACTGGCCTGGTTAATCATACGTGGAGTGTATGATTAACACTCACAAGATCTACAAGAATAACAAGGTGGATAATGACCACACATCTACAATAATACTCTCCGTCCCCGACTAGTATAATGGATCCAACCATGACACATCATGACACGCGATTCTCTGAGAGGGTAGCTAGCCTTCGCAGGAGTCGTGTCTATACAATGCATAAGGAACAAGAAAGACTTGCACAAGATATACCAAAGAAAGCGAGGAATAATATCTCATGACGGGATCCAGAGAAATACCAATCTGTGTGAACAATGTGTCAAGAGAACAAGGATATCTACACTAAATACAAGAAACATACACGATATCATAAAATAGAAATATTATCAGAGAATGTACTCGCCTGAGATCTGGTGGAATATGTCAACTGAGTAATCTGGCTCAGAGTGAAATTACAGACCTAAAGATGAGATATACATAAGCTAATTAGGGTTCAACAGTGTTAGGCATGATTATATAGGTTAATTTCAGTCCACTAAGTCAAACTAGGTCACAGGAAGTTAAACCAAGTCAAACTAGGTCAATCTCAGTCAATGGTTTTCTTACAATTGACTTTTGATCAACTGGTCAACACTGGTCAACCCTAGGTCAACTCTAGGTCAAACTTGACCAACGTCGACTAACAGTTGACTTTGGGTCAACTGGTCCACTCGGGTCCAATTCTAGTCAATTTTAGGCTACAGTTGACTTTTGGTCAAGATAGTCAACTATGGTCAACCAAGGTCAAAACTAGTCTAACCTAGGTCAAATGTTGACTCTACTTCAACGTTCAGTCAAAGTAGTCAACCAAGGTCAACAGTGTAAAAGCTAGTCTCTATAAATATCTACATGGTCAACACATTCAATTTCAGTGGTTGTGAAATCACTGGAATCGATGGATCTTAAAATACCACTAAAAGAGAGATTATAATAATAGGGTAAAAACCTACAAATGTTGTCGGATGGTGAAACAACCATTACCAACGTGTCCAGAATGGTCAAATTAGCTAGGATAGCCTATCCATAAGTCCAATTTGGATACAGGGGCAAAAATGTAATTTTGGGTCAAAACGGTGTCCGTGTCAGACACGCTTTGCACCGAAAAACGTGCAAGAATACTAATCTACCAAACCTAACAAATTATATGTCCACGAATCTAGAATGACGATACGAACCCAACGGTATATCCGGAATTGGATTCTGTTGACCCGATCTCAAATTGGTCCATTGACTAGGATATTAAAATTCCAATCTGTACGGAAAAGCGTGTCGGAGCCAATGTCCTCAAAACTCAGCAAATTATATCTCAACGAGTCCAGAATGACGATACGAACTCAACGGTATATCCGGAATTGGATTCCGATGAGCCGATCTCAAAATGACCCGTTGATCCGGATATTGGTATCCGACTTGCACCGAAATGCGTGCCGGAACCAATGTCCACTAAAATCTAGAAAATTATATGTCAATAAGTCCAGAATGATGATACAAACTCAACGGTATATCCAGAATTGGATTATGATGAGTCGGCGTCAAAAAGTCCCGTTGACCCAGACTGTGGGGCCTACTTTGCACAGAAATGCGTACCAGGGCCCACGTCTTCCAAATCTAACAAACTTTATATGAAAATGTGCCAGAACGATGCCACGAGTCTACTGGTGGTGTCAGAAATTGAATCCGGAGTCCCAAGGTCAAAAATAAAATTTTACAACTTAGAAATTACGCATTCGGACGGCCAACATTGGCGTCGAATAAAACCAATCAAACGTGCTCACAATGAAACGAAACTGGAGGGGTAGGAAGAGGGTTATACCAGCTTCACATAGGAACTAGTGGCACACCAGACGGAGCTGCGATGGACGAAATACGAACCGACGAATTTGGCTCCGCAAAACTGTCCAAAAATAACACAATTTAAACGGTCAACTTGGTGGCCGATTTTGATGTATCAAACGATAAATTTAACGGACGAAAATTGAGGAGTGAAGATGGATATACCGAGATTGTGAAGGAGTGAAGAAATTGCCAATCCAACGGTCGGATTTCTCGAAAATCGTGCACAAAGTCGCTACGACAAACACCATTTCAACTCTGCTTCCGAGCTCGTCACGACGGGAACCCGTGCCAAATGTACGAATAGCCTCCGATACATGTCGGAGAGGGGAGAGGCAGCCACGAGGCCTGCCTGGGGGGTACGCCCGACCAAGGGAGGGTCGACCACGGCCGACGGCGGTGGCGCTCCACCGTGCGGCCAGGGCGCGCGGCCATTTCCGGCGCTACCATTCCCGCTGCTGTTGCAGCTGCTGCGTGCTCGCGTATGCTGATGCGGCATGCGCTGGGACGCGGCGACGGCGAGTGGCGCAGGTCTACCTGACTAGGCACGGCGGCGGCAGTGGTGGAACGCAGTGGTGTTCGGTGGGGTGGTGATGGTGGAATAAAGGTGATGGTGGCGTGGTCGACCAGGGAGGATGAGGAGGAGAAGATGCAGAGAATAAAGGTGGTGAAGGTAGCTGAGCTCGGAAGGAGGCTGGTGGTGGCTGTGCTTATGGTGGTGAGGGTGGTGGAGCTCGTGATGGAGGTGGAGTATGGTGCTGATGATGGGGGTGGTAGAGAGAGAGTGAGTGCGAGTTAAATGTATGTGTGAGTATATATAATATATAAAGAGATAGAGAGAGAGAGAGAGAGAGATTATTAATGAGTGAGAATAGAGAGAAGGGGGGTGTGTAGTGTCGGCTGTGATGGGGTGGGGGGTTGTGTGTAAGTGTAATAAAGGGGAGAGAGAGAGAGAGAGAGAGATGGGAGAGGAGAGAAATAGTATTATATATATATATATATATATATATATATATATATATATATATATATATATTTTATATATATATATATATATATATATATATATATATATATATATATATATATATATATATTTATTATTATATATATATATATATATATAATAATAAATAAATATATATATATATATATATATATATATATATATATATATATATATATATATATGTATATGTATGTATATATATATATATATATATATATATATATATATATATATATATATATATATATATATATTTATATATATATGTATATGTATATTTATGTATATATATAATAGAGAAAACAAAATGTATATATATATATATATATAATAGAGACAGAAATAGATATTTCTATGTAAAGAGATATTTTTGAGTAGAGAGAAAAATAAGAAAATATCAGTGGGGGGTATAGGTAGACATGGTAGGGTCACACCAAATTTGGGTTGGGTGTTGGGTCAAGTTGGACAAGCTTGGGTTCAAGATTTAATTAAAATAATAAATTTAAACGAATTAAAATCATGGATGAAATGAGAGCACAAGGAAGATCAATTTGGTGGCACGCAAGTGGCACGTGCATTGTTGACTCAAAACAGGCCAGGGCCATATATTGGGTCGACTGGATTGGGTCGATGTCGGGTCCCGAAAATAAATTAGAAGTCAGGTAAAAAATTACGGTGGATAATTAATTGGCCTAAATTGACCCAAAGTTGTGCAAAACAAATAAAGCACAAAATGGAGTATCTGAGTGGGACATGGAGTGTCTGAGTGGGACACGAAGGTCATGGGTGTAGAGCATCTCGAGTAGATCATTCATGAGAAGTTGGTTCTGGAAAAATGACTGGTCTTGTGCTCCCAAATTAAAGTCACGGCAACGTGCAAACGATGATCAAAGACAAAAGTAGAAAATCAATTAATAATTATTTAATCGATCAAATGGTCTAAATTGACCTGAAGTTGCACGATGCAAAAAGAGCACAAGAGAACGAGTTTAAGTGGAACATAATATATCGAAACGAAGATAATCTCGTCTACTACAAACTTCAAGAAGAAAGTTTCCAGAGACTGGCATCCCTGATGCTCTAAAAATCCAAGTCACGGTAGAGAGCATTTAATCAAATAATAATATCTATTGAAATTAATTGATTTAGAAAATTGAAAAAAAACTAAGCCCTAAATTTAGGGGGCTTACAATCCCACCTTATAAAAATTTCGTCCTCGAAATTAAAATCATCCAATTGGTCAAGCTAAAACATGCAACTGCTATGGCTACAGTACCCAATCTGCTACCTTTGGGATCATCTATGTTGTTTCTCTCTACAGGTATTTTGGTTCAGGTTCAACAAACTTCTTCCATAAAGACTATGTCATTTTACCCCTTAGAATCTTCATACCAATAAGAACCTTTACATATACTCTAAAATATACGTCATCCTCGAGATACGTATATATATATCAACAATGATTGGCCATCAACCAAAATTCCAATCTCAATAGCAATGTGTTTGTTCCCTTATCTCGTCCTAAGTATCTTTATCCTATTAATCACAAGCGCCATAAAATTATACATTCAAAACCCATTCTTGGGATTGAACCTTCTCTATTTTTACTCAAGAACTCCTGAATATAAACCCTCAAATTCAAACTCTTAATTTATTTACCAATTTATTTATTACCTATGTACATATGTCCATGTTTTGTTTCTGCTATCTTCCGATCTTGCACGCAATGTCATCCCCTTTTATTTCATTCCATATATCGATCTATCCTCCAATCATAAGTAAATGGTTTGTAGATAACCAATAATCACTTGGTCATCAAAGTCTTACATTGCTCAACCCTCGAACCTAAGCACAAGATTCTAGTCCTTAATCCGTAGTCACAAAAATATAATATTTCATTACTCCATCTTAGATACCTTATCATCAATATATACCATCAAACTAATCATCCTTAATGGTTTTCTAAGTCCACTATAATCAGTCACTCGTATCTGTCCTATAAGCTTAACCCAATAAATCCCTAGGAATATATACTCATCACAATCACACATATTAATATATTATATTTATAATACAGAATCGGTTAACAAGGTCTGGCTATCCAATCATCAAAACAGAAGGTAACAGGGGCCTAAGACTGGGTCTAGCAATCCATATCAATATTCAGACAAGGTAAGGGTCAAGCAAGGCAGGAAAGATTGTCGAAATATTTCCAAGAATAGTACGAGGCCAAACGAGATGCATAGGACGTAATCAAAGTAAAAGTCAAGAACCATATACCTCCGTAATAATATCACATGAAGTTACTATCGCGCTATGTGCATCTGGCTGCGATTAACTTCCTTGTTCCATAATACGACGGATGGATGCAGTGCACAGCTGCCACGCCAGATAATATGGGCTCCTGAACTTGGCCAAATCCGTAAAATATTTCCAAATAATTTTTTTTGCAAAATAAAGGAGAAGATGTTAGTCAAAATACTTAGGGATTGGTCCAAGTAGAATTCGATAAACATATTTAACCATGATACCATTATCCGAAGTCATGCCTCGCCAGTATTTCTCTGGATGCAACTCCCGATTCCGTAATACAAGGATAATATACTTTTCGAACCTTTCCTGAATCAACCCACGAGGCACTTTCAACAATTATCGGGAAGGACAAGAAGAATTATCCAAGAAGCTAGTGAAGAAGAGTTTAGTCAAATCATATAAAAGATGGAACACAAAACAATCATGTCGAGAAATCCTAGTTAGGCTATAGCTAGACAGTTAACCAAGACGGGGAAGAATGATGACAAGAATTTGTTCTTGCTCATCCGGTCATAACGAAGTGATCCGATTTAAAATATAATCCGATAACCATATACGTCTTCCTAAAATTATGTTGCCAGAATTTTTGTCATGCCAGTAAGTATAGCTGCAATAACGATAGAGTCCATAACTAAGGTATACACCCTAAATCATGTCATCTGGAATTCTTACCACGCCAACCGGTATGGCTGCAAGAAAATTCAAATTTCATAACTAGGATAGTATAACCAACATCAGGCTCCACGTCCCTGTCGTGCTAGCTAGTATGACTGCGATAAATTCTAAACTCCATAAATAAAGTAGACGTTTATCGTTCGCATCAAATATGTTTATCAGAAAATCTTAACTCAATTTATAAAAACTGATTTTAGATACAAAGTCAAAGTCAACAACGAACGAACATCAAGATTCAAAATTCAACGACGAATAAAGGATAACTAAATGGGAACTAGCAAAAACAGATTTCGATGCAGGGTTTAGGAAAAGTTCTCAGGAGAAGTCCCAAAGGTACTATCTAGGTCAAGATTGAAAGTTCTGAAATATAATCTAAAACAAATCTCAACCTTGATATGAGATTGGTCAACCATATTCTCGTCTCAACCTTAAAGATATATAATTTCAACTTAAACCTTCCCTCTGGGGTCCACAAACTCATTCCAAGAAAGAATAAAGTTTGATACGGACAAATATTTCAAAAATCAAGACGAATGGAAATAAGTGGGAAAAGATTTGAAAAGCTTTCGAAATAAGATTCCTAGGGGTCATCACTGGAATCTACCAAGAGTTCCTAATATGTGACTGAGTACCAAAATCCTAAAATATTCCATGACTCAATCTTAATCCTAGGGCAGGCTCGTAGTAGTACAGATAAGCTCAACTACCACCACGACTTCGCATTAATTGCAAAGACTGACCTGCGTGGGCTACCACAAAAATGTGTCACAACCCGCACCCGGATATATGGGTACGAATACGTGGGCCACGCCCAGCCTACGTCACAGTATCAGCGGTAAAGCACTGTCAAGTACCCGATACTAACTACAACATCTAAGGATCTATAACTATAAAGGTTCTCGTATCACATTACACAAACTAAGAAAGATAAGACAAGAATAATAAAAATATCACTAGAATAACTAGAATCTATAATGATCATATGAGACAAGAATAAAATAGAAGAAAATAATAACAAACTAAATATCTACCAGACATTGAACTCCTGAGAGACAACTCACGGTGAAGAATACCGAGAACCACCCCAGCTAGCAACATCCTGTAGTCCAATACTGAGGGCATAACTACTCCTAAAATTTTGTCAACATATCTAGTCAGGATGGAACGAGCACAAATCTCAAATAGCGGTTCTAATTAGACGATATTGAAAATGTAGCAGTAAATAGAGAGAATATACAAGAAATCATAAAAATATACATGTGAGTATCATGGCAAGGTAAGCTGTAAATCTAGAGATAGAACAAGGCGAGTAAAACTGAGCATGGCATGTACAAGAATCATCTATCTAAGTGTGTGAGTACTAGTTTCAATATGTGGCCGGCTTGGGTCTGCACAAAGTCTACTGGCCTAGTTAATCATACGTGGAGTGTATGATTAACACTCACAAGATCTACAAGAATAACAAGGTGGATAAAGACCACACATCTACACTAATACTCCCCGTCCTCTACTAGTATAGTGGATCCAACCATGACATATCATGGCACGCGATTCTCCGAGAGGGTAGCTAGTCTTCGCAGGAATCGTGTCTATACAATACACAAGGAACAAGAAAGACTTGCACAAGATATACTAAGGAAAGCGAGGAATAATATCTCATGATGGGATCCAGAGAAATACCAATCCGTGTGAATAATGTGTCAAGAGAACAAGGATATCTACACTAAATACAAGAAACATAGACGATATCATAAAACAGAAATATTATCAGAGAATGTACTCGCCTGAGACCTGGTAGAATATGTCAACTGTGTAATCTGGCTCAGAGTAAAATCACAGACCTAAAGATGAGATATACATAAGCTAATTAGGGTTCAACAGTGTTAGGCATGATTATATAGGTCAATCTCAGTCCACTAAGTCAAACTAGGTCACATGAAGTTAAACCAAGTCAAACTAGGTCAATCTAAGTCAATAGTTGACTTACAGTTGACTTTTGGTCAAATGGTCAACACTGGTCAACCCTAGGTCAACTCTAGGTCAAACTTGACTAACATCGACTAACAGTTGACTTTGGTCAACTGGTCAACTCTGGTCCAATTTTAGTCAATTTTAGGCTACAGTTGACTTTCGGTTGACTTTTGGTCAAAATAGTCAACTGTGGTCAACTAAGGTCAAAACTAGAATAATCTAGGTCAAATATTGACTCTACTTCGACGTTCAGTCAAAGTTGTCAACCAAGGTCAACAGGGTAAAAGCTAGTCTCTATAAACATCTATATGGTCAACACATTCAATTTCAGTGGTTGTGAAATCACTAGAATCGATGGATCTCAAAATACAACAAAAAGAGAGATTATAATAATAGGGTGAAAACCTACAGATGTTGTCGGATGGTGAAACAACTATTACCAACGTGTCCAGAATGGTCAAATCAGCTAGGATAGCCTATCCATAAGTCCAATTTGAATACAGGGGCAAAAAGGTAATTTCGGGTCAAAACGGGGTCCGTGTCGGACCCGCTTTGCACCGAAAAACGTGCAAGAATATTAGTCTACCAATCCTAACAAATTATATGTCTACAAATCCAAAATGACGATATGAACCCAACGTATATCCAGAATTGAATTCCGTTGACCCGATCTCAAATTGGTCCGTTGACCAGGACATTAAAATTCCGATTTGTACGAAAAAGCGTGTCGGAGCCAATATCCTCAAAACTTAGCAAATTATATGTCAACGAGTCCAGAATGACGATACGAACTCAACGGTATATCCGAAATTGGATTCTGATAAATCGATCTCAAAATGACCCGTTGACCCGGATATTGGTATCCGACTTGCACCGAAATGCGTGCTGGAACCAATGTCCACAAAAATCTAACAAATTATATGTCAACGAGTCCAAAATGACGATACGAACTCAACGGTATATCTAGAATTGAATTTCGATGAGCTGGCGTCAAAAAATCCGGTTGACTTGGACTGTGGGGTCCACTTTCCACCGAAATGATAGCCAGGGCCCACGTCCTCCAAATCTAACAAACTTTATATGAAAACGTGCCAAAACGATGCCACGAGTCTACTGGTGGTGTCATAAATTAAATCCGAAGTCCTGGGTTAAAAAATAAAATTTTATAACTTGGAAATTACGAATTCGGACGGCCAACTTCGACGTCGAATTCAACCAATCAAACGTGCTCACAATGAAATAAAACAGGAGGGGTAGGAAGAGGGTTATACCAGCTTCGCATAGGAACTAGTGACACGCCAGACGGAGCTACGATGGAGGAAATACGAACCGACAAAGTTGGCTCCGCAAAATTGTCCAAAAATAACACAATTTAAACGGTCAACTTGGTGGCCGGTTTTGATGTATCAAACGATAAATTTAACTGACGAAAATTGAGGGGAGTGAAGATGGATATACCAAGATTGTGACGGAGCGAAGATATCGCCGATCCAACGGTCAAATTTCTTGAAAATCGTACACGAAGTTGCTGCGACAAAACACTATTTTAACTCCGCTTCCGAGCTCGTCACGACGGAAACCCGTGCCAAACGCACGAATTGCCTCCGATACATGTCGAAGAGGGGAACGGCGGCCATGGGGCCTGCCTGGGCGGTATGCCCGGCCAAGGAAGGGTCGAACACGGCAGCCACGGCCGGCGGCTGCGGTACTGCACCGCACGGCCAGGGCGCATGGCCATTTCCTGCGCTGCCATTCCCGCTACTGTTGCAGCTGCTACGCACTCGCGTATGCTGCTGCAATGTGCGCTGGGGCACGACGTCGGCGAGCGGCACAGCCTGACCTGACTAGGCACGACGGCAGCGAGTGGCACAGCCTGACCTGACTAGGCACGGCGGCGACGGTGGTAGAACGCAGTGGTGTTCGGTAGGGTGGTGATGGTGGAATGAAGGTGATGGTGGCATGGTCGGCCAGGGAGGATGAGGAGGAGGAGATGCAGAGAAGAAAGGTGGTGGAGGTGGCTGAGCTCGGGAGGAGGCTGGTGGTGGCTGTGCTCATAGTGGTGAGGGTGGTGGAGCTCGTGATGGAGGTGGAGTATGGTACTGATGATGGGGTTGGTAGAGAGAGAGTGAGAGAGAGTTAAATATGTGTGTGAGTATATATAATATATAAAGAGAGAGAGATATATATATATATTATTAATGAGTGAGAATAGAGAGAGGGGGGTGTGTAGTGTCGGCTATGATAGGGGGTTGTGTGTAAGTGTAATAAAGGGGAGAGAGAGAGTGATGGGAGAGAAGAGAGATAGTGTTATATATATATATATATATATATATATATATATATATATATATATATATATGTATGTATATATATAATAGAGAGAAATAGATATTTCTATGTAAAGAGATATTTTTGAGTAGAGGAAAAAATAAGAAAATATCAGTGGGGTGTATAGGTAGACATGGTAGGGTCACACCAAATTTGGGTTGGGTGTTGGATCAAGTTGGACAAGCTTGGGTCCAAGATTTAATTTAAATAATAAATTTAAACAAATTAAAATCATAGATGAAATGAGAGCACAAGGAAGATCAATTTGGTGGCACGTACATTGTTGACTCAAAACAGGCCAGGGCCATATATTGGGTTGACTGTATTGGGTCGATGTCGGGTCCCAAAATTAAATTGGAAGTCAGGTCACAAATTACGGTGGATAATTAATTGGCCTAAATTGACCCGAAAGTTGTGCAAAGCAAATGAAGCACAAAATTGAGTGTCTGAGTGGGACACGAAGGTCATGGATGTAGATCGTCTCGAGTAGATCATTCATAAGAAATTGGTTCTGGGAAAACGACTGGTCTTGTACTCCCAAATCAAAGTTACGGCAATGTGCAAACGATGATCAAAGATAAATATGAAAAATCAATTAATAATTATTTAATCGATCAAATGGTCTAAATTGACCCAAAGTTGTACGATGCAAAAAGAGTACAAGGGAACGAGTTTAAGTGGGACATGATATATCGAAACGAAGATAATCTCGTCTATTACAAACTTCAAGAAGAAAGTTTCCAGAGACTGGTATCCCTGATGCTCTAGAAATCCAAGTCACGGTAGAGAGCATTTAATCAAATGATAATATCTATTGAAATTAATTGATTTAGAAAATTGAAAAAAATAAGCCCTAAATTCAGGGGGCTTACAGAGGCAGAAGGGGTGGCCTTGGAGTACTCCCTTTTGCTTGCTCGTTGTCTTTCCAGACAGATTTCTTTTTGAGTTCTGTGTGCAGACGATGGCAGTGCTTTGGAAGGTGACCTCTTAAATGACAATGGTTGCAGAACATAATGTGGTTGTCGTAGAGGATTTGTTGTGTGTGAATCTGGTTGGCCAGCTCGATGGTGATAAAATTTGGTGGTTCTGAGGAGAGATCAAGTTCCACGCATATTTTGGCATAATGAGCCTTGGTGAGGTTACTGGTCTCAGGCGCCATTGCCACATATGTCACGAAGGAATTGGCAATACGCCTGAGTGCCGCTAGGACAAATCATATTAGGGGAAGGTTTGGCAGGGTCTCCCAGGCGGCGACCCTTGCAGAGTCTACTTTGGTGTTAAAGTCTGGTGACCACTTGATTATCTTCATCTGGTGGGCATCGATCCTACTAGTGCCCTTAGACCACACGGACGTGTGGTCGCGATCGGAGGATAGGTGGAGAATAATATGTCTGGGGTCGAGGGGGGCCACTCGATACTCTGATGAGAGTCTCCAACTAGCTATCGCCTCCTACACCCTGGAAAGTTTGGGGCACCCGGTAGAAAATTTAAGGATGAAGGTGTGGGGGAATGAGGATGACAAAGAAGACACTTCCAGGTCAGAGAAAGGGACTACGGGCACTGAAGAGTCCTGATGGTACTCGATGTCCGGGAGAGAAACGTCGGGGATAAGGGGGTCTTTCGTAGTAGCTAAGTCCGGGCGAAGCATGGAGGCATAAGACGGGAGGGTTGCTACGGGAGCGGGAGGGTCCTAGGTCTTACCACAGGAATGCGGTGGAGCATTCAGTGAAGTGTTGAGGCCGGGACCGGGCTGAAGGGTCTCGGGTGCGGCCGATAATGGCCTGGTCGGAGAGGGATGAGATGAAGGACCTGCCGAGGAAACGAAGGGGGTCGGGTCGAGTGTCGCTCCCAGAATAGAGGTGAGCACCACCGTCGCACCGATCTCGGCAAGGAGGGCAGGGGGAGCACCCGGGACGGGATCCCGTGAGCGGCGTCACCTGGGAAAGGTCGTCTTGTCTGAGTTGAGAGGGGGAGGTCCAGAGAATAGGAAGCGACGGGGGAAGCCAGAGCTGGGACCTCAGGGGCCGCGAAGGGTAGCGAGGGGGGGTTGACTTGGGGAACAGCAGAGGAGGGAGGCGGGATGGGTGCCTGGGCGGGAGAAGGAGGGAAACAGATGGGTAGGGCAGACTACGTAGAATATAAGGGGTCCTGCGTACGAAGTAAGGAATGAAGAAGGAGGGGGTTGGGCGTAGAATAGTGGAGGAGAGGTTCGTTGGGCGTAGAATAGGGGTGGAGAGGTGCAGTGTAAAGTTGAGGGGAAGGATGTAGAGGAGCGTAAAATGAGGAGGGGGTGTAGGACCCACCAGCTGATAAGGAAGGGGTGAGAGGAAGTACGCCTGCCCTCCATGAGCTGCATAACCCGGGTGTAGGCCACCCAAATGGTCAAGGCTCGATCCTGGATGGGACCAACCAGGAGGGAAATGGGGAAGAACAAGATTACGCGAGGAAGCGTAAGCGTAAAGGGCAGGGGCCTCATCGGGACGGGCGCCAAAGGCAGCAGACCCGAGGTGCCTGGCGGTGGGAAGCCCGAAACCTGCACCGCAGGGGGCCTCTCCACCCAATGGGAGATAGGACCCGTTTGAAAATTGAAAGAAGGCTGGCGAGGGGGCTCCCGGCCGGGAACCAACCACCGAAGAGCTTCCGACCCAGGAGGGGACGGTCGAATAGTCGGCTGATGCGGCTACTAGAGGGCGTCGCGGGGGATCGCACCCGCTCGAAGGAAATGAACCGCCTGGCATAGAGGCTGCAGCTCCCGGCGGAGGAGGAAGAAGACCGACAGTATGGAATGAAGGAGAAGGAGGCGGATCCGAGGGGGCGGTCGAGGCGACGGAAGGAGGAGGAGGCAGATCCGAGAGGGCGGACGAGGCGACGGAAGAAGGAAGACCAAATATTGCCAGGCAGTCGTCCGACCAGGCCTGAACTGGAGGGCCGACCGGCTGGGCCTTAGAGCCTGCCATGGGGATGGGGAGAAGGGGGAGCCGGGGAATTAAGGGGGGCTGGGGGTGGCGCCGGCTAGAGCAGCGCAGAGATCACGGGGGGGCAGGTCGCCCCCAAATCGTCCACGAGAGCTCCAGAGAGACCATATATATATATATATATATATATATATATATATATATATATGGTAGCCGTGAAATCAATATTCACAGATGAAGGGCAATCCACAAATAGACCCCTATTACTTGATGGAACAAACTACACATATTGAAAAATATGAAAGAGTTTTTTTTTAAATCACTTGACTTTATTCTTTGGTCGATAGTTATTGACGGCTATAATAAGCGGCCAAGAATAATAATTGATGGTAATCTTGTGGAAAAGCCACATGATAGATACACGGACTCTGAGAAGTCACACGTCAGTCTTGACGTAAGAGCGATCAATCACTACAAGAAAAATGACGTTTATTAATGGTTTATTTTTTGACGGTCGTAGGAAACCATCAAAGAAATGGGTTATCTTGACGGTTTTAATCTTACGTCAAGAAATGCCTTGTTTTATGTCAATTTAGCAATTTTATAGCATAATAGTTGATTCTTTTAGAGGATCCATCAAGAAACATTTTTTTTATTTAGTGACGGTTCGGCAATAACCATCAACACACACACTCCCTCCATCCTTATATATATATATATATATATATATATATATATATATATATATATTAGAGCGATCAATCACTACAAGAAAAATGACGTTTATTAATGGTTTATTTTTTGACGGTCGTAGGAAACCATCAAAGAAATGGGTTATCTTGACGGTTTTAACCTTACGTCAAGAAATGCCTTGTTTTATGTCAATTTAGAAATTTTATAGCATAATAGTTGATACTTTTAGACGGTTCCGCAAGAAACATCTTTTTATTTAGTGATGGTTCGGCAATAACCATCAACACACACACTCCCTCCATCCTATATATATATATATATATATATATATATATATATATATATATATATATATATATATATATAAAGTATATATATATATATATATATATATATATATTTTTTTTTTAACAATGGCTAATGCCTTCATTGAATAGGAAAAGTAGAGATGAGAACCGGGAGATAGCCCAAGTTCTTACAAGGTGAGGGTGGAGCCCTTTCCAAAATTCTAAGCTAACAACCTTTCATAAACCAGCATTATATATATATATATATATATACATATATATATATATATATAAATATATATATATATATATATAAATAAACCGAAAAGTCAGCTGAGCTGTCCCGGGAGGGGACAAGACACGAAATTTTCAAACATTTGAAAATTCCACGATGTGGAATCCACCCAGGTGCGCAACGCCCGAGGCGATGGAGAGATTGGTGATGGCTCACGGCCCGAGGATGGCACGAGGACCTAGGGGGCGTTCTGCCCAACGGGGGGGGAGGGGGGGGTAGGATGACCTATATAGAGTGTTTTTTTTTCAGAGGAAAGCTGCTGACGCGTCCCCCCAGCGTGCGAGAACCAAGGGGGGAAACGCACGCAGGCCGAGGGCGCGCTGCTCGAGGGCGCACAGCCCGAGCGGGAGCACTGCCCGAGAGCTGGGAGGGCGCGTGGCCCGAGGTCCCCCCAGCGCAGCGTTCGAACCGAGGCGCTCCGGCACGGAGAGTGGACCGCCGGGGACGGAGGGGGGGCGACTGGCGGGAGCGGAACGGGGCGCGACCTCACCGTCGAGGGGCCGGCGAGCATAGGAGAGAACGCCGGAGAGCGGGGCCTGCGACTCACCACCGGCGGTGGGAAGCGGGGCGAAGGTGGGAGCGCCGGAGCTCGTAACACGGAGCGGACGTCACAGCCGGCGAGGCGTCGCCGAGCGACACCGGGGCGGAGGAGCTCGCCGAGGAAGACGACGACCACGGGGCGCGCGACGCCGCTACCAAAGGCCACGAGGGGGGGCCTCCGACGACTGGGAGAGCGCCGGTGAGGCAGGATGGACGGTGGCGGCGGCCGGGCCAGGGCTGGCGGGAGTCGGGAGCGAGGGGGCCGGCCACTGTAGGGTGAAAAACGCGGCCGTCTCCGGAACGGAGGGCGCCGCCGTGAGAGGATGGGGCGCTGGCCAGGGGAAAGGAGCGGCTAGAGGAGAAAGTGGCGCCGGAGAGGGGGAGGGAGCCGTCGTCGAAGGCGGCAACGGCGGGAAGGAGAACCGACGTCCGGCCGGGGCGGGGGCCGCTGACGATGCGGGGGGGACACGGAAGACGGGGCGACCGGCGGTGGCAGGGCGGGCGCAGCCGCAGGAGGGGGGACCGCCGCGTCCGCTGGAGGTGTCGGCGCGGCGACTGCCGGAGGCGCAGAAGAAGGGAGAGGCGCGCCAGGCATGGCAGCCGACCTCGGAAGAGGAGCCTTCCTACGACGAGCACGGCGGCGCCTAGGGGGTCGCCGAGGGGGCTGGGGTGGGGGAAAGCCCCACCACGGGAGGAAGACGGCGAGGGAGGGGCCTCCCCACGGGAGCACGCCGTCGAGGCGGAAGACCCCCCACGGGAAGGGAGGCCAGGAGGCCGACCGGCCTGGGCGGAGACGAAGGCCTCCGCAAGGGAGGCGCCGGGTGCCGGGCCAAGGATGCCCACCGGCCACGGCGACCATCCGGGTGCGAGCAGCGCGCCGCTCCCCAGGAGTCCTCGAGCTCCGCTCCGCACACCCATCTCATATCCCATATTATATATATATATATATATATATATATATATATATATATATATATATATATATATATATATATAAGTGGAATAATAGGAATATTGATATTATGAGTATTGGGCATGTGTCATAGTGTAATTATACATGTTTGTGCATACGAGTGACTATCCATATGTATATGTGTATATAGAGTAGTGTATAGCGTATATTGTATATTATGGCATATTATACCTATATAATAGGATACTGTATTATATAAGGGGCATGTGTTGTTGTTATATGCATATGTATCCATATTGGCAGGTATATTTGCGTGTTTGTGTCAGAGAGTAGTAGGGAGTGTGTGTGCTTACCTGTATTACAGAGTGAGACAGTTATCTACAAGTAATGATGGAGTCCAATATGTGCAGTGAGTGCAGATGGGATGCACCTAATATGAAAGAGTATGGTGTCAGTTGTGTGTGCGTAGGAAATTACACATAACAGTTGTTTGTTGTTTTCTTTAGCAGCAGAGTTTGGGGGCAGCATTGCACAGCAAAAGGATATTGATTTTTGTAGTACAGATAATAGGAGTCATTAGTGAGCTTTTGTGCAGGATTTAGAAACCTATTGGTGAACAGTAGCTGTTAACTACTACATAGTATGTAGTATGCACCAGTGTATGTTTTGTCAGATTTAGGTAGCAGCAGCAAGGGACTTGTATGTAGGGAATGCCTTCATTGGCAGCAGCAGCACACGTAACAGTAGCAACAGTTATAGCTCTAGGAAACAAGTATGAACATGCAGGTAGGAGAGTTAGGGATATACCAGTTTGTGTGTGAGTGTCGAGTATCAGTGTAGAGTGTACAGCCAGTATATAGATATAGGGATACAAGGGTTTATGTAGATAAATGGCAATGTTTGTGTGTGTTCTTGAACCTATGTAGAATAGCAGCAGATATCTGGACAGCATTATAGGTGAATTACAGTACAGAAGTGGGTGAGTAGTGGACATCAGCTTAGGGTATTGTAGTAGCCATTGTACTATAGTGTAGAAAATTGGAGAGTGCAGCCGGTTAGCAGGGGTTACTTGTGTTAGATTGTGCTGTGTGTAGTGCCTAGTGTGTGCCAATCAGTGTCACATGAGTAAGGATGTATCAGTGTGTCATAGGAAATATAGGAAGTGGGGGGTGTGCAGTGCATATTGGTGTGTATGTGTAGTGTAGGGACTGAAGTTTGATAATACAACAGTGGTATGTATGTGCAAGTTAATGTGCAGTACAAGATGTGCAAGAATTGCCACTGCTCGACTGCATCAGGGCAGCAACTTGGTGGAGGGAATACATGAGTGTATATATGTGTTAGGATAGAGTGAGTGTATATGCGTGTGTATAGCATTTGGGAAGCACTGTGTGCTTGTGATAGCTAGGGGTCCATGTGTGTTGGTATTGGGTATAGTATATGGGTATTTGTGATATAGATATATGTAGACATATGAACTAGAGGTACATTATGGGATATAGATAACTAAGGCTATTTATATATGGATACTCATAGGTATGGTTATGCACATCTGCATAGGGATTGTAGGGATAAGAACATGATTGAGTATAAGAGTGAGGGTAAATATTTATCTATACACTAGGGTAATTTTCATGTAAGGTAAAACATTGGATATGAGTATAGGGTATTGATACAGGATAAGGTTTGGTAATAGGAAAAGGTCAACCTATAGGGCAACCAAGACCTAGAAAGCCGTAGAGCCTAGAAGTAGGCTTGATGTTCAGATTTTAATCTTAAATATTGATTGATTAATATAGGTTCACTAGGCATCGATTTGGACATCGGTTCGATCTAGTTTTTGGCTTGGATTGCAAGCAAGTACATGCAGTGATTTCCTTTCATTTCCTTCTATTATCTCTATTTCATGATTTAGATATTCTTATCGTGTTCATGCCACTTTTGCTACACGTGGTTAGGTTTTTTTTTTGGATTCTATTCATGATAATCATGATTTGTGATTTATCTTTTTTACCGTGATTTCGTGCATCTTACATACCGTGACTTGAATCCATGAATGCTAGTATCGGGCTGGGAAATACCTCAGTAGACGTGTGAACTTTTATATTTATTCTTAGTGTCTAATCGTGTGGATAGCAATCACACATCTCACGTGTAATTTGTCGTATCTTGTGGATAGCAATTGCTCATTCTCGTGTGCGATCTATCGTATTACCCGAGCCATTCAAATGTTGAACTTAGTGTTTCAAAACACATACAAGTTAGGACTTCTTGACATATTTGCTTATCTAGTTCATATCATATTTATACATGTTTTTTCTCATATTCACTACTTTTGCCTGTTTCCACTAAACTGCTAGTTCAGTTTTACATTCTTACTTGATTACCATATTTCATGTATTCTAGCTCTTGTTATCTAGTCAGTGGGCATTTCGACCCTATTTTCGAAATGTATTTGAATAGAAAATTAGGTTTTCGTGTGGCTTATCACTTTATATACGATTGAGCTGGATTCGAGTCCAGTTCATGTCGAGTTGGACTCATGGACACGCTCCGCACGAGCGACTGGACTGTCATGCTACTCGGGTAGTCGTATGGCTTATTCTGGGCACGTGGACACGTGTCCTTGGACACAGAGCTTGGAGCAATGTCTGACACGACACCCCCCAAGGCCTCGTGTCCAATGAGTTTGTGTCGAGTGAGAAACTCGACTTGCACTGGACACGAGTACACTGTTGACTGAACCCAGTTCAGTGTGATTGGGTTCGTGTAGGTCTTGGACATATTCGTGTCCTATTTTTGGACACGATACTGTGTGAATAACACGTACACATATTATTCTTTAATTACCAACCATTAACCTACTTGTTAATTGTTATTTCTATGTTGAAATGGGGAATTTCCATTTTACTGATACTGTAAAGTATCAGTGAATATCTTACTGTTTTCCCTGTTTTGATTTGTGTTTAAATGTTGTTCTCATGTAGTAAATTATGTTAGGTTACTGTTACATTTAGATATCATGATAGGGTTCAGTCTTGGTGATTTAGTTGGTTAGTTCTGTTCGAAATTATATGTGGGTTGGGTCTCAATTAACTGAAATCTGTCAATGTGAAATTCCTGAGATTCGAATGAATAGTCATGTTATGACTTGTACTGTTCTGATTAGGAGCCAGACACCACTCCTCAGGCAGTATTTCATACAGACGTTCAGGATATCAGGCAAGTACATTCTCTGACCGTTTCATACTTGCTAGGAGTATTTTCTTGCTCTAGATTATTTTACTTGATGTTGATATGATGAAAACACGGATTAGTACTATATGGATCTTTTCATACGATGTTATCCCCCTCGAAAGTATCAGATACATCATGTCATGTGGTTTTACTTTCATCATGTATTCTTGTGCTTTCACCATTCATGTGCACTCTCGTGATTCATATACTCTCATGATCACGGAGCCCCCATGTTTATATTCATGTGTACCCATTTATGGGCCCCCATGTGAATTTTATGTGCAATAACATAACTTGAACGGATCCTTGTATATTGATTGGGGTACGGGGAAGCATAAATAGTCATGTGGACAATTTCCAAAGTAGTATAGTCATGTGCAAACTCTCATGTTTATTATCAAGCCGTTCACATGTTTAGCTTGTACTCTAAATCACTAGTTCACTGTAGCTCTTTATTTGTAGTAGATATTTTATTACAGTCTTCTCTTTTACTTCATGTATATTCTTCAGCGTTTCATGTATCTTACTCTATTGCCTGTATTTTATTCCTGTCATGATATGAACTGCGTAAGATGTATTGTGCTCGCTCTAGTCTTGACTGGACCTGTTGAAATATTATAGATGACTTCGAGGAGCTGTGTCCCACCTATTACGGAACAGGCTTAGACGACACACTTGAGCTGGACCCTCAGGAGGACCCAGCACTTCCTGATGACACTACCTCTATAGACTAGGCTAGTTAGCTAGGCTAGTTCTATTTATCTTCATGTTATATTATGATACACTTGTATATATTGGAGTTGTACTCTGGGTTTGTGGAGATGTTTATCTTAGATTTCAGCTATCTCTCTATCTTGTATTTATTCTATGGATCCTGTGTTTCATCTATTCTATCATTTCGTACTTTCTTCCTTAGTTGTGATTGAGTTATACTTATTTATGTCACCTTCATTCGGAGTGTATAAACTGTACAGGTACCTTATAAACTGTTAGATGTATGTGACCTAGGACAGCGTTCTACCGCCGATACTGCGGCGTAGGCTGGACGTACCCACGTCTCGTGTCCTTACTCTAGGGTGCGGGTCGTGACAATGTATTTTAGCTCTTGTTATCTAGTAACTATCATGTTATTAAATGTCTATCGATGTTTGTACTTCCTCCAATACTGAATGGATAACTACATTTTTAGGTGATGAGTTAGAGGCATTTTGTCGCACCTATTTATGCATATCTTAGAACTCTTCTATCTTAGAAATTATGATTGAGTTATAGATATCATATCTCCTATCTTTGGATTCATATCATTTATGTTGAGATGATTACATATTATTGTGTGGATTGGAGTATTATATTGTGTTTAGACAACTTTCTACCGTTGATGTTGTGGCGTAGGCTGGACGTACCCATGACTCATGCCCGATTTCCAGGTGCGGGTCATGATAGCGGCAACAAAAAGGGAAAAGACTACATGCTTACCATGTCACACCCCAACAAAGTTCAAGTGAGCCCAATCTCATAATGGTTCCACAAATAAGGATCAAAAAAGGAGGTAAATTGCCTTTACTTTTTCTATTCAAAAATATATAGAGAAGTACAAAAAAAGAAGAAATGACATATTCAAATGTCCATGCAAAATATTTGAACTCACTGACGAAGTAAAGTTATGAGTTGTTGCTTCTTCTCACAAGCAATACACCTAGCTTCCTACTCGACAACAATCGAGTCTTCTAGGCAGGTATGGATGGAAAAACTATCCCACAAATCTCTCGCTACGGCCACCATGGCGATAGACGACTTACTGAACTTCTCCAATAGCTGACTAGTGGCATCCTGATCTTGGGTGAGACCATTCAGACGAATCTTTAGACTTAGGTGTTCTGTTCGAATCTTTTCAACCTTCGTTGTGATCCTCGTCATCTCTTGAGCGACGAAGTCTAACTCTGAAGACAATCGTGCCGATGCATCAGATAACTGTTCATGCTTCTCAACCAACTAGCCAATTCCATAACTAAGGGCACTCATACCCTCAGCACAGGTCATTTTTCCTGTAGCAGCCTTGTCAAGAAGATGGTTGCGCTCGAAAGAGGCCAATACATCAACATCAGCCTCCTGAGTATATTGAAGCTTACCGAAATACTACTCTGCTGAATTAACCTTGACAATGAGTGATTTGACTATGCGCTCCAAGCCAGGGAAAGCTTGGAGGGTTTGAATCTGGCCCTCAGCTCCACACTTATCCTAGGAGAAGGGGCAACCTGTTGATAGGAAGCCATAGATCCTCTACTGCAGAATCATATAGAAGGTACCGGTTAGAATCTCAGTCATACCACCTGCATCATCAGGAACGGGCAGAATCGAAAGGGTCGTGATCTCCTCTACAGGGTTGATACCTTAAGTTGTAGATGAGAGGACTGGCATGCCAACCATCTTTGCTAAAGTAGAAGACCCTAAAGCTGCGGCATCCGACAGCAATACCTATACGCTAGGGAGCCTGGCCAGAATGGTCTAGACAGAAGGAATCTCGGTGTTGTCTATACCAGAACTAGAAGCGGGAACAGAAGCCCAGCCTGCAGAGGAGAGTCATCAGCGCCCACTGCATAAACCGGAGGAGGAGGTACATAAACCGCTTCATCAACCACAATAAAAAAAGACACAGGAGTCAGTTCTCTCCCAACGAACTCGCTGGTGCTTGCTACTGAACCGGCGTCAGTCACCTCTATGCCCCTAATTCACTGGAAGGGAAGATTCACACCTCCCCATGACTAGGTGATCTTCCATCCTTCCTAGCATTCTCTTCAGCCTCAGATGGAATCGAAAAACAGAGATATAAATGCCCAGGATGATCGAGCATACCCGAGAAATCTGATGTCCCTTCATGAGGGGTACTATGATCCCCGGCACCCCCGACAATTGCGATGACCATAAAGCTTCTTCCATGTCTTCTTCAGATCCATCCTCAATCACAATTATTGGATACACCAAATGGTAAGCAGGAGTCTGTTTCCTTGATGCCTGCACAAAACCAAATGCAACTAATAGAAAAAACGAAGACGGTGAGCCAAAGAAGGTATTCGAGACTGGACTAGCTTCAGACCTCTAGGGCCCCCTGATCTATAGATGATACCTTCCTCAAAGTCTTGGTGGCACGTCGTAGAACCGTTTCAGCCTGCCACTTCCCAGGTATCCGGGGACTGCTTGCATTCGGAGCTGCATGCTGTGAATCAACCCGACAAAAATTACCGGAAGTAGACCTCTTTTGTGGAGGCGTAACCGCATTAGCGCTGGACTCAGGAAGTTGCTGAGGAGAAGAAGGCAGATGCATCAGCCTCGTCCTCCCAATAAAGCTAGTCTCCATGCTATAATGAATCAAGGGCACGATCGACTGACAGTAAAAGGTAGTCAACAACAGTCGACTCACTTTCAGCATTTGGCAACTCGAACTCTGCGCCCATACCAGTAGCAGAATAATAGTGCCATGTTTGCCCGTACCAATAGCGCTGGATTCTCCAGTAAAAGCTGACAATACCCAAATTGCCTGGCAAATCTGCTCGACAAGGCTCCTGAGAAATGACATTCTTGCTCCGATAAACCAAATGAGATGGCCTTATAAAGAAAGGCCAACGTTGGGCTGGGGCGGAGAGCACATCTATCTACATCATCGTGTAAGAGACCAGCATTCTTCAGGAAAGTCGGGCACTACGGAGAAGAAAGGATCCTGGGAGGCCAAGGCCTGCCGACAGCAGGGTATATAACCCCATCATTTTATTATTATTTAATTACTAGTATTTATATTTATTATGTTGATTATTAGGTTTAGAAATTATAAATTTATATAATTATATCCTATGCTGACATTGTTATTAGTGCTTAGCCTAGCTTAGGCCTAATTGCATATAGCATTTCCCATGGCATAGTAATTCAATCCAGCCCATGAAGCCCATCCTAGAATCCTTAAACCCAAATCCGGCAAGCCCAAACTTAATCCTTCTCATTCACTTTTCTGTTAAACGCAAACCACTTCGCTAGCAGCCATTTTATTTTTAAAGAGAACCATGTATTCACCTTCCCCCTCGGCGGGTACACTGTAGCACATGATTCTCTGTTGTCTACAGGCGAGCGCAGGCATGCTGTATACAGCCATGACTTCCCTTCACCTTCTTATATAAATCACTGTTCACGTCCCTACTCCGTAACCCTAAAAAAACCTAGTCCCCAGCCTTCTAAAACCTACCACCAAGCATGCACTTCATCATCCTCCCGCGCCGAGCTCCATCCCGGCCAACTTTGGGCTACCTAGACGAAGCCTAGGCCCACCTTTGCCGTCGAGGAGACTGCTCTGCGAGTCCGAGCTAAGTGCGGTGATGTCTCGACTTGAGCAGCGACCACTGAACTCCTCTTCAGCATCTCTACACTGACCAAAGGCGGCCAGTCACACGTCGAGCAGCGACCACTGAACTCCTCTTCAGCGTAACTACTCGAGAGCTCGTTCCGTTGTTCGCAGGCTCGACGGCGACTCCTCGGCGCGTAGGACTGAACCACCTCCAGTTTCCTCACCGTTTCTACTCATTGTGTCTAGTTACACTCCTTTCATGTATAGACTAAATCCCTTAGGTTCTCCTCAATATTTGCAACCATTCTCACCATGTTCTTGCACTTCAAAGTTTATTAATTATTCATAGAAACTCTATACATTCTTGCCATTTGTTGAGCTTGTGTTTAGTTATTCAATATTAAAAGGGAGTAATGGCAATAGTTTTTAGTTTATATATATATATATATATATATATATAGATATATATATATATATATATATATATATATATATTTTTTTTTTTTTAATGGCAATAGTTATATATATATATATATATATATATATATATATATATATATATATGGGACATAGATGTATGTGTGTATGTAAAGTATAGCAGGATGTATGAAGGTTGATATGCAAGGAGATTGGGGAATGCTTTTGTGTGTACTTACTAGAGAATACAAATAATGAGAAAAAAAGACCATTTATGGGAAAAATGACTATACTGGAATGGGAAAGGCTATGTGCGGATGCTTGAATATATGGTTGCAAGAATAGGTTTGGAAGTATCATGGTGTGGGTGATATATACATATATATATATATATATATATATATATATATATATATATATATGTGCAGATGACCACTAGGTTAAGAGAGATGCATGCGGCCCGAGTGGTCAGGAGTTCGAATTCCAGTGGGAGCGATAATTCCAGAAACAATTTACCTAGTTCCACAATATATATATATATATATATATATATATATATATATATATATATATATAGAAAGAAGGTAATTGTGGCGAACGCTTCCACCGGGAATCGATCTTGACCACTCGGGCCGCATGCATCTCTCTTGACCACATATATAATATATCAAGAGAGATGCATGCGGCCCGAGTGGTCAGGAGATCGATTCCCGGGGAGCGTTCGCCACAATTACCTTCTTTCAATATATATATATATATATTATATATATAATATATATATATATTGTGTGTGGTGTGTGTGTGTGTGTGTGGGTGTGGTGTGTGTGTGGTGTGTTGTTTGTTTTGTAGGTGAAATTGGTTTAAGGCTTACACCTGTGATGTGATTTAGCAATTTTTCCTTTATCCTTCTTTGTATGCATGGGATGGAATGTTGAGAAATAGGAAAGGGTGAATATATTTCCAAGAAAGATGGCCATGGAAGGACAAATAATGATATTTTGTTGTTGTAGTGAGAGCTTCATTATGGACATTGTTAGAGCATCTCCAATCCTATTGTGAGTTTAGAAAAAATGGTTGCCACATAGGAATGACAAATTTTATTCCAAAAATTCTTCTCCAATGCAAATGTAGAATAAAACATGAAGTTGACATGGCAATGACATGGCAAGGAGAATGTGAAGTTGGTTCTCTAGATGTAGGCAATGCACTTCACAATGACTTTGTCTCCACATCATCAATTATGAATAGAAATATTTATAAAAAAGTTGAAGAAGTGGAGGAGTTGCCTTGGAAGTTGGAAAAACTATTTTTTATTGTCTGCTCAATACTTTTGCATTGGAGAGAGTTTTTCTATCTCATTGTCTTTTGAGATATAGTTTTGCCACATAAACAAGACATTGTCTTGTGGCTCATGCCACATAGGAGCCACCTAAGACTCACAATACTTAACAAGACAATAGGGTTGGAGATGCTCTTATACATCAAATAAGGGGAAGGTAGTAGATGTCTCTATTGTGTCGAGAATATGAAATGAAATGATTCTTGTGCACATTAATAGCTAAAAGAGAGGAATAGCCAGTAATAGAAAACAATACACATATACATATTTTATTTTATCTATTGGTAGTGTAACTTGTGCAAGTGTGGCTACTATGGATTATTCATGGCAACTGTAGTTTAACCTCTTTAGTTAATTAATCTACAACTTGTAGGCTCCTTTATCCTTGTAGTCATATGTATAGCTAGCTAAGTAACTATTAGGTCCATAATTAATTAATTCTAAATTTATTCTCTAGGTTCCTTTTGCTCTTTGGACTCGGGCTCTATTCTAGCTTCTTATTCCTTCTAGCTTCCGGATCCAGGCAAGTATACCTTGCAACTATGTCATTTCCACTTCAGTTACACTTTATGATCTACTATTTTATTACTGCATTATATTAGCACGTCCGAGCATGACTCTGGGTACAACCAACAAGATGTGTTGGCTCTTTACTTTCTAGCCTAGACCATTAGAGACTACCCCTACACTGCTGAATAGATATACTGATATCTTGTAGGACCTTGACATACTTTGGACACGGAGAGATGATGCTGAGATATAGGACATGTACCCCCGTACTCGATTGATCATCTGTACGACGGAACCTGTGACGGCATAGCTCATTCTAGTCATTTCATTTGTACTATTTACTGGACTTCGCATTAAGGACTGAACGTGTCGAGGCGTTGACATGTTCTTGATTCATTGGGTGAGGAGGATAGTCACTAGGCGTAGGGGCTACGAGTAGTATTCACTTTGACATTGCTGCATGACCGGTTCCCGGAGGGAGCGCCACTGCATGAGTACCCTAGCTATCATAGACAGCTCCTTATGCCGAAAGTTTTCCACATTGTATATATACATAGTTGCTAGTACACCGCTGGACTCTTTTACTTTGTGTGTATTTTAGCTTGTATATTATGTATCTTGTTGCGTCCTTTGAGAATCTGGTTTTCTTCTAAGATTAGGCGAGCAGGAGTACCCAGAGACGTACGACCCAGGATCAGACACAGTATTGGGTGACGAGAAGATCTCTCATATTGACTTTATCTGATTGTGTATGGTACCATCTTGGATGCAGTCTTTCGAGTAAAGTATGTATCGAGTTATCTTACTTTTTGCATTTTCTTTTAGTACTCTATTTTGGGATATTTTAGTAGTAGATCTGTTTCTATCAACTTTCTATACTTATTATGGTTCTGTATAACTTATTTCTGATTACTTGACTTTACCGTATTCAGACTAGTTTACTTATTCTGTGGATGAGATTAGCATTCTGTGATTATGATTTATTTAGGTACAGTGATATACGTAGTTGGGGATCTATTAAATTAGGAAAATCCTCTAGTAAGTATTTGCTGGCCATTGTTACGTAGCTTGGTCCTTAGTATCTTGCGACTGGGCGTGACATATTTTTGTTGTGGCCCAAACAGGCCGCCATTAAATCGTCTTGGTTACATTATTGTGCCAAGCGAACCTGCAATAGGATTAGAATTTTAGTATCTCATTCACATGCTTGATTGTCGTTCTTGATTCCATACTTATCCAAATTTTGATTTTTAAGTTTACATTTTGTTTGATTCTATTCTTATTCGATAATGTCCGTATTCTTTGGCCAGAGAGATAAATCTTTGTAGTGGACGTGTTGCGCAGTCGGACAATGTCCCGCAAGGCACCGGAGCATCTGGATAGCAGATTCTGGAGTAGCCACTTATGTTCACACCTACTCTCCACCTCCAGCGGGATCAGTCATTCTGACAGCCTGAGGCAACGCTTTTGGAGGAGCATATTCAGCAGCAGCCTGATCAGGGAGGCCAGTAGGCCCAGGAATACGGGAGGAACCATTGCCTCCACCACCACCATTTTTGTCCTAGGGGCCGTATCTATTCCTGCCTTAGCCAAAGCGTGGTCAGCAAGTGCCGCCACAGGATAGTTCAGTAATCATGTACCAATTCTTCCAGGGCATGATGTAGACCCAATGGTAGCAGAATCATCTCATGAGGAAGAGCATTGAGTTAGGGCGGCTAGGCACCATTGACAAGTTCAGAGGAATGAAATCCCCTCCATTCAAGGGTACCGAGGATCCATTTGAGGTAAATGAGTGGCTGGTAAACATGGAGCAGAAATTTAAGGCAGCTGGGCTACCTAAGGAGAAGTGGGTGACTGCCGTCAATATGTAGCTTAAGGACTTGGCCCACCACTGGTGGAAGGCGGAGGATCAGCATTTTGAGACATCACTATCTTGGAGGGAGTTCCGCAAGCTATTTATGAACCAGTACTTTCCATTTTTGGTCTGATTTGAGCTTCAGGGGAAGTTTACTCACCTCCGTCAGGGCATTATGCCGGTGAGTGAGTATGATGCAGAGTTTAGCAGGCTGAGTTGTAATTACCACATTTCCAGAATATAAATATTTTTGTCTTTTTTTATTTTGCACCATAATTGATAAATATATTCATATTAATTGCAGTAATGGCATTTTTATTTTTTAATATTTGTATTGTTGCATGTATTTATGTATTAGATATTGTTTGTTGTTAGTTGTTAGTTACTAGTTAGACAAGTTGTTAGTAAACCTAGATGGACCCAACTAGACTTGTCATGATATTTGAACCTACATTTTAGGTTAGCCACAATGAGACTCATTTAAGTCATATTAAGTCATGAATAAGGAATTGAACTAATTACCAAGGTAGACTAGAAGCTTCCATAGGTTAATCAAACCTTCATGACAACTAAAGAGGGGCATTGTGGACATTTTCTATAGGTATATTAGGGCTCTTTATGGCTGGTCATAGTCCCTATATGAACCCCTCATATGGTTCATTAATTAGCATCCACAAACCCTAATTCGCCTCTTCTTATTTCTTCCTCGATTTGAGAAGAAGACCCATCCTCTACCATTCCCAAATTCATTTCCAACCCATTCCTAGTGTCATCTCAAGGAGGCTAGAGTTTGGATTAACAAGGAGGAAGCTTTGGAATGAGAGAAGCTTGAAGAAGATATCCATTTTCTAGGATTATGTCCACTAGTGCCTTTGCATTGGGAATCCATCTTCCAACAAGTAAATCTGAAATTAAACCCTTGTACTTGATTCTAACTAGTGTAATAGTCATTTAGAAATAACCCATGCATTAGGGCTACCCATGGGAAGAAGCTTGGGCTTTATTGGACCCATTTGGAGACCTTTACATAGGTTTTTGTGTCAATTTTGGGAGAAATCCGAGAAGTTGTTACACCAAGTGTTTGTCAATAGATTTAGTAGGCCTAATTAGAGCAAGATTGGTCATGTGGAGGGGGAGGGGTATAGTGTCGTGTCCACAATAGGATACGAGTATAGGGCATCATGATACAGTGTGATACATTGTGATACGGGGTTTTATTTTGGGAGTTTGCACATACTAGTGAATTTTCTCCTAAATTTTATTGTAACAAGTTACTCTAGTTGTGCATGATAGTGAGTGAAAGGGGGAAATGGGTAATGTGCTTTAAGCAGGCAAGGGGGAAGGTTGATGTCTGCCCTGTACAGGACAAGAAGATAACCGATGGGCTGCCTATGAGCAATAGCACATAGGGAGAGTCATGGGTACAACAATAGGTAGATGTGATAGAGTGTCTTGTGTGTATGTGTCTATATATTTTTATATGTGACTAAGGTTATATATATATATATATATATATATATATATATATATATATATATATAGGTAGATGTAATAGAGTGTCTTGTGTGTATGTGTCTATATATTTTTATATGTGACTAAGGTTATATATATATATATATTTTTTTTTTATATGTGACTAAGGTTATATATATATATATATATATATATATATATATATATATATATATATATATATATATATATATATATATATATATATATACAATACATGGGATGTATCAATATATCCCAAACAATTGCATTGAAAAATGTGAAGGGTGTTTACTTTGACTTTGGCTTTACCTGATATAGCAAGTTATATTAACCTGCTCACTTTATTAAAATAACCCTCCTAGATTATCGTAATTTGTTGGACATTGTACATTCAACATTTACATTTTTTATCCTACATTAACGCATATTTTCCACCCTACATTAACCTGCTCACTTCTATTTTCCACCCGGCTACTATAATCCAACTATTAACGACATGCCATCAAGTAATACGTTTACTTTATTAATTCTAATGTTTATCTCAATAACAGAGGACCCATGTATTGTAGAAGACATCGATTCCAAATATATATATATATATATATATATATATATATATATATATATATATATATATATATATTAACGCCTGATGCTCACTCACTATTTTTTTTTATTTTTAACGCCTGCTGCTAACGTATGTTACTGTTCAATAATTGAAATTTTTTGGATTTTAAACGCATGTTGCTTACTAATTAATTTATTTATTTTTAGTTTTTTAATGCATGTCGCTCACTAATTTTTTTAACGTATATTTCACTCATTAAATATTTTTGTTTTTAAGTTGTATTGAACGCCTACTGCTCACTTATTTTAAAAAAAAATCTGTTTTGATTTTTAATGATAATATTTTTTTACTTTTCTAATGATAATATTTCGAAGAGAATAGATTTTTTATTGTGACATTCTGTCATATTAACCATCTTTCTAATATTTACAGTAATTTTACAATCATTTTCTAAAGTATATTCTAATTTTTACGTTAATTTTAATATCATTTATAAAAAATTTGAGCAAATATCATAATTTTGACTTTTAATGAATATCATGAACCTACTATCCCGTTGAGAAAAATATTAAAGCATGGTCAATCTAATCTCAGTATCATTTATTCATTTGATATTAAAACATGTTCAAGAAAATCTGAATATCATTTAATCAGGCTTCCACTATTAAATTTTGTTTTTTTAATGTCTGCTGCTAATGTATGTTGTTGTTGTTCAGTAATTGAATTTTTTTTGGATTTTAAACGCATGTTGCTTACTAATTAATTAATTAAATTTTTATTTTTTAATGCACATTGCTCACTAAATTTTTTTAACGCATATTTCACTCATTAAATTTTTTGTTTTTGTTTTAAGTTGTATTGAACGCCTACTGCTAACTTATTTTAAAAAAAACTGTTTTGGTTTTTTAACGATAATATTTTTTTATTTTTCTAATGATAATATTTTTTAAGAGAACGAATTTTTTTATTGTGACATTTTGTCATATTAACCATCTTTCTAATATTAACAATATTTTAATATCATTTTCCAAATTATATTCCAATTTTTACGTTAATTTTGATATCATTTATCGAAAATTTAAGCAAATATCATAATTTTGACTTTTAATTAATATCATGAACCCACTATCCTATTGAGAAAAATATTAAAGCATGGTCAATCTAATCTCAATATCATTTATTTATTTAATATTAAAGCATGGTCAAAAAAACCTGAATATCATTGAATCAAGCTTCCACTATTTATTTATTTATTATTCTTAAAGCCTGCTGCTAACATATGTTGTTGTTCAGTAATTGAATTTTTTTTTAGATTTTAAACATATATTACTTACTAATTAATTTCTTTATTTTGGGTTTTTTAATGCATGTTGCTCACTAATTTATTTATTTTTTAACGCATATTTTGCTCATTAAAATATTTTTCTTTGGTTTTAAGTTGTATTGAACGCCTATTACTCACTTATTTTAAAAAAATCTAGTTTGGTTTTTTAACGATAATATTTTTTACTTTTCTAATGATAATATTTTCAAAGAGAACGAATTTTTTTTACTGTGACATTTTGTCATATTAACCATTTTTCTAAAATTTATAGTATTTTTAATATCATTTTCAAAAGTATATTCGAATTTTTACGTTAATTATAATACCATTTATCGAAAATTTAAGCAAATATCATAATTTTAACTTTTAATGAATATCATGAACCCACTATCCTATTGAGAAAAATATTAAAGTTTGGTCAGTCTAATCTCAATATCATTTATTCATTTAATATTAAAGCATGTTCAAGAAAATCTGAATATCATTTAATCATGCTTTTATTATTTTATTTTATTTTAAATTTTTAACGCCTGCTGCTAACGTATGTTGCTGCTCAGTAATTGAATTTTTTTTTTGGATTTTAAACGTATGTTGCTTACTAATTAATTTATTTAATTTTGGTTTTTAATGCATGTTGATCACTAATTTATTTATTTTTTAACGCATATTTCACTAATAAATTTTTTTTTGGTTTTAAGTTGTATTGAACGCCTACTGCTCACTTATTTTTGTTAATTTTTTTTCTTGATTTTTTAACGATAATATTTTTTACTTTTCTAATGATAATATTTTCGAAGAGAACGAATTTTTTTTATTTTGACATTTTTTCATATTAACCATCTTTCTAAAATTTACAGTATTTTTAACATCATTTTCCAAAGTATATTCGAATTTTTACCTTAATTATAATATCATTTATCGAAAATTTAAGCAAATATCATAATTTTGACTTTTAATGAATATCATGAACCCACTATCCTATCGAGAAAAATATTATAGCATGGTCAATCTACTCTAAATATCATTTATTTATTTAATATTAAAGCATGTTCAAAAAAATCTGAATATCATTTAATCAGGCTTCCACTATTTTTTTTATTTTTAACGCCTGCTGCTAACGTATGTTGCTATTCAGTAATTGGAATATTTTTTTTGGATTTTAAATGTATGTTGCTTACTAATTAATTAATTTATTTTTGGTTTTTTTAATGCATGTTGCTCACTAATTTATTTATTTTTTAATGCATATATCACTCATTAAATTTTTTTTTGTTTTAAGTTGTGCTGAACACCTACTGCTCACGTATTTAAAAAAAACTGTTTTGGTTTATTTTTTTACTTTTCTAATGATAATATTTTCGAAGAGAATGAATTTTTTATTGTGACATTTTGTCATTTTAACCATCTTTCTAATATTTACAGTATTTTTAATATCATTTTTCAAAGTATAATCCAATTTTTACGTTAATTTTAATATCATTTATCAATAATTTAAGCATATATCATAATTTTTGCTTTTAATGAATATCATGAACCCACCATCCAATTAAGAAAAATATTAAAGCATGGTCAATCTAATCTCAATATCATTTATTCATTTAATATTAAATCATGCTCAAGAAAATCTGAATATTATTTAATCAGGCTTCCACTGTATGGCTGCACAAAATTTGAATATCATTTAATCAGGCCAGGTGACGGCGACGATGATGGCGGATTGTTGTTCTTCAAAATATTGAATGTAGCAAGGCTGCAAATTAAATCAATCCAATATGAGTTAATTTAGGGTATTTTGTGAATTTTTATCTTAAAGGGAACGTAAATATGTATTAATTTAGGGTGTTGATTGAAAAAATTGAAGTCAAGAATGACCTACACTAGCAAGTTACCAAGAGGTCAAAAGTCAAAAACCGCATTAAATGATATTCCCTACTCTATTAATAGTCCAAGAAAACTCATTTAATTAGAACCATTGGATCAACAACCAATGATTCAGATTTGGGATGTATCGATACAAATTTTTAGATGTTTGTATTGAAGAATTTTCCATTTATATGTGTGTGTGTGTGTGTGTGTTATATATATATAACTTTGAGTGCGTTTAAGATATAGGAGGGAAAGGACCTGTGATTGGAGTGTGCGTTAGTGGGTGTGTATGTTTTTGTAGGAGAACACACATATGTAGTTGTGTGTGTATCATTAAATAGGGGGAGAGGGAGTGATACATAGGAAGTACGGGCCTATTTTAGGATAGAACAACAACATATGTTGCTTGATAGCAGTAGGGGGTGGTGATTTGGCCACTGTCAGTGCAAGCTAGAGGAGAAGTTTGGTTTTCCTGCTGATGTTGATGCAGTTCTTGACAACATCAGCAAGTGCACTATTGTGCACTTGCATCAATAGGCAGAGGTGTCCCATGTGTACACATGTGCACTAAATAGAGAGTAGCAGCCTGCTACTATGAACATGAGGAATGCAGTGGGTTTTGCAACAGAGAACTAAGAAACATGATAGCAATATATGGTGATAGGCAGTGAAGGCAAGAGGGAGTCAAGGGGTTTAGTATAGGCTTGTATGTGTATCCTAGTATCATAGGGTAAGCATTTAAGACACATGAAAATGGTGTATAAATAGGAATGTAGAATTTGGGGTGAGCTCAAGTGTGTGTGTAGCGGATAGATATTAGTGTGCATGTGTTAGGATTTTAGGAGTATTCAAAATTTAGTGTATAGATGAGTGTCTCTGTGTCTTGAGTGAGTGACTAGGAGTGGACAGAGTGCAAATTACTGCATACTAGGATAAATGGATATGTGTGCAAGAGAACTGTAGGATATTTGAACGCACTAATGTAGTGTGTGTATCTGTCAATAGTAGTATGAAGGGAGGGGCACTGCTAACAGCAGTGCATATGTTACACTAATGAGCAGTCAACCATATGTGTCTAAGTATCTGTGTGCAGACAGTAGATTATAGCAGCAGTAGGTAGTAGCAGTCTGCAACTGCTAGTATATGCATGAATAGGGAAGGGTAGACAGTTACAGTACCTGTGCAAGTGTGGTATGTTTTTTTTTTTTTTGAACAACAACAAGATTTCATTAATATTATGAAACAACTGAACTCATGTCAAAAAGAACATGAGGTTCAATACAAGGAGGTATCTCTTTATAAAGAGAAATAGAGTCAGATGCAGAATGAAATAAAGCAGAAGTAGCTAAGGAGTGCGCATATTGATTAGCACTTCTAGGAGTAAAATTGAATGAAATATTAGACATAAATCGACAGGCCATTTTAGCATCCTCAATGGTATGCCGAGCACGCCACAAAGGAATTACTGCAGGATGATTAATTGAATCGATCAATGCCTTGCAATCTCCTTCAATTGTAACAGCACTAAGCAGTTCTTCTTTGTAGATTGACAAAGCTAATCGAATACCAGATGCTTCAGCCTCAATAGGGGAACCACCTTCCTCTGTTTTCGATAATGCCAACTTGAAACGACCTTGGGAGTCACGAAGAACTGCAGCCCCCGACATTTTCCCATCCAAGAAGGCACCATCAAAGTTAATCTTCCAGTAATTCGAACTTGGTGGCAACCATGTAATACAGAGATTATTACTGTTCAAAGTACTTGAACAATCAGGAGGTCCGAAGGAGTTAAATTCATGTTTCCTCTGTAAACTTTGTGCTTCTTCGAAGATCCACCTTGCATTGATTTGAATATTGTTGAAAACAGCATTGTTTCTTGATTTCCAAATGATCCATAGCTGGTAGAAAAAAGAAGCCACTTTGTTTGCGTCTCCATCCTTTAAAATAGTTATAGTAAGAGATGAAATTGTCGAGTCCACTGATATCATGCTACCCACCAATGAATTATAATGCCAAGAAACACCTGTTATAGGACAATGCAACAACAAATGGTTAGTATCTTCAGGATGTACCTTACGTAGAGGGCAAGTTCCATCGATGTGATCAATGCGTCTGTGGATATTTGTGTTTGTAGGAAGGGAATTTGTTATTGCTCTCCATATGAATAGCACCACCTTTGGACTAATTTTTGTAAAAGCCCAAAGCCTCTTCCAGGAAGTGAAATCATCTCCTCCAGAGAATTGTGAAGCAGGGAACAATCTTTCATGAATAACTCGATAAGCTGATTTGGCAGTAAACTCTCCACTTGATGTATGAATCCATATTAGTTTGTCCTTTGTACAATTTGCAGATAATTGGATTTTCAATATAGCAGAAGCTTCATGGGGAGGAAAGAGCATATGTATGAGATTGATTTTCCAGGACATACAGTCCACATTGATCAGATCAGTGACTATACTTGCCCAGTTATTACTACCAGGATAACCTTGTACTGTAAATTATGGTAGAGATGGAACCCATGGGTCATGCCAAATATTAATATCTTCTCCATTACCAACTGACCAAATGACATTATTCTTGAGCCACTCCCTACTGTTAAGTAAACTGGACCAAACACAGGAAATGGTAGTCGAGGGAACAACTGACCAGAAAGTAGAAGAATGTTGATATTTTGCAGTAAGCAATGAGGACCAGAGGGAATTTGGTTGAGAAAGAAATCTCCATGAGAGTTTCATGACTAAGGAAATGTTAATGATATGTGGATGCCTTATACCAAGTCCTCATTGGTATTTTGGCATAGTAAATCTATGCCAAGCTGTGAAATGGATTTTCTTTTTATCAGTAGATCCCCACCAGAAATTTCTTTGATCTTTGACAAGGTTATCAGTCACCTTCTTTGGTACATAATAGGAAGATAAATGATAGGTAGGTAATGATGATAGTGTAGATTTGATTAGTGTGCTTCGACCAGCATGTGACAAACACTTCCTTTGCCATCCTTGAAGCTTGGATTTACTAACATTAAGCAACTCAGAAAAAGTGCTCACTCTATTATTCGATTGGAGAAGCTTGTGTCCCAGATATTTATCATTTATTGTCATCAGATTAACCCCCAATAAATGGATATACAGCTATTTCATTATTGGATCAAATTTTTTGGAAAAAAATTGATGATTTATCAAAATTGATACTTTGTCCAGACCAGGATTCAAAAGATTTAAGAATGAACTTCACTTGACTGATATTTTGAAGAGAACATTTACCAAAATAAGTAAATCATCAGCAAAGATAAGATGTGAATGAGTGGAACCAGTATTACGAATAGTAATGCCCTCATACGGTGAAGATCTCACCATATTGTTTATCAAGATTAAAAGAATGTCCATGCATAAAATAAATAGGTATGGTGAAAGTGGACACCCCTGTCGTATGCCACGACCAGGATAGAAAGAATTTGTGGGTTCCCCATTGATTAGAATAGCAAAGGAAGATGTAGAGACACATTTCATTATGAGATCATGAGATTTTTCCAAAAGACCATACCCACGCAATACTTGACTAATGATATTCCAATCTAATCTGTCATATGCTTTAGACATATCAACTTTGAATGCAAAGGAACTCTTTGTAGATGAGAAATGAGAGATTGAATGCAACAGCTCTTGAGCCACAACTATGTTATCACCAATATATCTACCAGGGACAAATGCAGTTTGATTTGGGCTAATCAACCTATGCATGAGTGGACGAATTCGATTGCCAAGCAATTTAGAAATGATTTTGTAAAGGACATTACAAAGGGCAATAGGCCTATAATCCACTAGTTTAGAAGGATGTTTGGTTTTTGGAATAAGAGCAATGTAGGTATGATTTAGATTATGGGGCATAATCCCAGGGATGAAGAAATTTTGGATAAGGGAGGATACCTCATCACCAATGACATGCCAACATTTTTGATAAAAAAGAGCTGAATATCCATCAGGTCCTGGTGCCTTGTATGATCCCATGCCCATAACTGTTGTTTTAATTTCATCTGCTTGGGGGATAGAATGAATCTGGACATTTTCATCAGGAGTAATGGTTGGAAAATCAGAAATAATATGTTCAGGCACAGGGATAGTTCTAACAGCCTAGAAAATTGAACTGAAATGAGCCACAAATGTATCAGCAATTTCATTTTGATTTGAGACTTGATGACCTCCTTCGTTGATAATACTATAAATAAAGTTCCTTTGCTTCCTTGTAGTGGCAGACAAGTGGAAATTTTTTGTGTTTCTATCACCCTCCTTTAGCCAAGCAATGTTTGATCTCTGTTTCCAGTAGAGTTCCCTCTGAAGTTGTAATTTGTTGAGAAGAATTTGTAACTCCCTTTCTTCAAAATAGCTAGTATTCGTAGGAACAAGTGATTGTATATATAATAACCTATCCTCCAGTTTCCTAATATCATGATTCAGAGTACCTGAAGTGACCTTTCTCCATTGATGTAAACGTGGAAGCAGAGTCTTCAATTTCACCTGTAAGCTTGAAGAATTTAATTTATTCCAAGACTCAGTGAAGGATGACATAAAGTCAGGTTCAACAGTCCATGATGCTTCAAATCGAGGAACAGTTTTCTTCTTCCTCTGAGCTAACTTCAATAACAACAGTATAGGATTATGATCGTTATTAAGGCAGGGCAAGTGTAGAAGTCCTGCTGTAGGATGTAGCTGTTGCCATTTGGTATCTACCATTGCTCTATCTAGCCTTTCAGCAATATAATGATTTGAATGTCTTCTGTTATTCCATGTAAAGGCTGGACCATATGGGATGATATCCATAGCTGCAACTGAGGTGTGCCACTGTATAAAGTCCTTGTGATGATTATAGTTAAACATGTTACCCCCTAATTTCTTCTCAGCAGATAAAATACCATTGCAATCTCCAATGCAAATCCAAGGATATGTAATAGAATTCATTGATAATTCTAATTGTTTCTAGAAAGAATTGCGATCAGAGACCACTAGAGGACCATAAACACAGAATAACATCCATGGTTGAGAGTATCCAGGATAATGAAGAGTACTGTGTATACAATTATCAGATATATTAATGATGTTCAACGTAGTAATAGAATCCCAACAAAGAAGGAGACCCCCTGACCTGCCCTTCAAGGAGACCGATTAAAACTTATCAAAACCCAATTTCATAGCTATAGAGTCAGCTATAGTTGACGAACATCTAGTTTCAGATAGGAATAGAAGTTTTGGTCTAGATGCACGGAGGAATGACTGCAGAGTACGAATTCTAGGGTCATTCCTCAGACCCCTACAATTCTATGATAGAATCATGAGATTGGAGGCTGTTGTAGGCCAGCCGTGCCTTTAGTATCTAGACGTGCCAGCATGACACGTTTAAGGGGTCTCTCATTATCAATGTCATTGGCACCCTCATCATTTGAAAATCTTGATCTTTTGGAATTTAGCCTATTAACAGTAGCAAGAGAAACAAAAACAGAGGGAAGGACATCTGATGATGTATCAGGTTTGTTGCTATTAGGAGCTAGTATAGGAGTGGTATTAACTATAGGATGTGCATCAGTAGATTTACTCTTTAGGTCAGGGATGGAATGTATGGGACTAAGGGATTGAAGTAAGGAGGTGGATGTGGAGTTAACTGATATGGATGAAGTTGGTGGGAGAAGAGATAAGTCCGACAAATGTAATGAGGCTGGTAAATTGGTAATATTGTTTAGATTAGGAGATGTAACAATGATAGTAGAAGGATTGGAATTATGTGATGATAATACAGTAGGACAATCTGCTGATGAAGAAGTGTTAATAGATTTTGTTAGGATAGGATGAATATCTGGATGTGAGTCTAGTCTGGTTGAGTCATTCAATTTGACTTGATCTGGATTCAGTAAGGTATAAGACGGTTGTGATACAGAATGCTTTGTTGCAGTTGTGGAGATACCATTGTCTTCCGATAATGTAGGGGATGATTGCAACATATCCGAAAAATATGGGTTAGTGGGT
>JANAVB010032619.1:8641140-8686140 GCA_029216955.1 Iris pallida | reverse complement strand
TCGATAAGATTAGGAAGAACTTGAGGGGTGGCACAACACCACTTTATCACCTGGCAGGAAGATGATTTTGATACAGCACGTGCTCTCCTCTATCCCCATATACACCCTAGCCGCTTGCTCCCTCCCCCAAGAAGGTGCTTACTTCTATTGAAAACATATTCTCCAGCTTCTTCTAGGGCCACTGTGTTGGTAAGGACAAGCATCATTGGGCAAGTTGGGATACCATGGCCAGACCTACAGGCGAGGGAGATCTTGCAGTTCACAGGCTGTCGCATGTCGTTGAGGACTTCTCGATGAAGCTGTGGTGGAAGCTTTGGGTGAGCTGTAACCTCTGGGCACGGTTCATGAAGGCCAGATATTTCAAACACATTCATCCGTCAGATGCAGATTTCAACTGTAGATCCTCCGCATCTTGGCGGCGTATCCTTCAGGGGAGGAACCTTGCTGAACCTCTGATCCGTCTTAAGTTGGGCTTGGACGAATCATCCTTATTTTTTGAACGATGGTCCAAAAATGATCTCCTCCCCAACTACCGGTGGCACCTTCTCATTGTACCATTAGATATATATGGGATTCCTCAGGTAACTGGAACTGGGAGAGGATTCATGACTGGAGTGGAGAAGAGGCTGCTACTCAGCTCCTCGACGTCGGGCTTCAGATCACAGTGGAACCTGACGTTGTGCAGTGATCTACTACGACTAACGGATCCTTCTCGGTTGCTTCTGCTAGAGGGGTCGTCAAGGGCATTGGGGTACCTTCCCCTATCAACGGATCTTTCTGGAACCCTCGTATACCCAAAAAATGGTCCTTCTTGTTGTGGAGAGCATTTCGCAAGAAACTCCCCACCGACAATGCTCTCAACACTATTGGATTCAGCTTGGCCTCTGCATGTTATTGTTGCTCGGCAAGAGAGTCCGAAACGGTTGATCATATTTTGAACTCAGGAGACTCGCCCACGAGGGTATGGAACATTTTATCTTATCGTTACAGACAGAACCATGGCGGTGGGAGCTTCAACGCTCTCCTGGCCACTTGGAGTACCTCCTCTCACGGCCACCAGATCGTTGCAGCCGCCATTACATAGGTATTATGGAAGAATCGCAACAAATTCAGATACGAAGGTCGTCAATACTCGTCCGGCCAACTTATCCGAGAGGTTCTCCGTCAAACTCACAAAGTCAGCAGGCACTGTAATCACAGTCTCGAGGACTTCTGGCCGTCCATGCTTTACTGATCCTTGGAGAGCGGGGCGCCAGTTTTTATGCTCATTTTATGTCTTCTTTTTGCGCTTACTTGTAAAGGCTTCGACATTTTACGCCTTGATATGAATAAAATAGGGGTTTTTTCTTTATATATATATATATATATATATATATATATATATATATATTGAAATAAGGTGATTTTATTTCTGAAAACTAAGCTTACAAGACGTGGGTCATCTCCAACCTCCATATATCCCCATTTATATTACATATGATGGCATTATTTCCCCTGCTTCGACCTTCGAACACTCTATTATTACGTTCTTTCCAAACATGCCAGACAGCTGTCATAAGTCAAATTCCTGCCTCTCGTATCCAGTTCGGATCTCTCCCTCGATTTGCCTCTATGTTCTGGAGGATCTTTTTGACGTCCAGTCCTCCTGCCGACTGCATATCGAGTTTCAAGGCTTGATTGTACCATATTGGCTTCGAATACTCACAATTGAAGAATATGTAGGGGGTGGACTCTCCCACCAGTTGGCATAGAGGGCAATTGGGTAGGATAGGGTTTAGTAGAGTATGATATGGTTAGGTAAGGTATTGGGTTTTACCTATGTGACATATGATAGATAATGTATAAGGTAAGGGTAATTAGTAAAGGTATTGAATTTGATCCTATATATGCATAATATAGGTAGATACATAAGGATATGACATGGTATGGCAAGGTATGGACCTAAAACCTAGGTATGGCCTAAATTGACCTAGTTTAGCTAGATATTGACTTAGTTGACCTAGTTTGACCTAGAAATGACTTGGAAATCTAAAATTGAGCTAGTATAGCATGTTTATGTTTCTAAAACACAAATTAACATAAATATTTTATATTTATGTCTTCGAGGTACCGTATCAGGTACCTTGATATTTCACATCGGATCTCAGGCGAGTACGTTTTCTGATAATTTTCTGTTCATGATATCTTTTATGTTTCTTGTATTTAGTGTAGATATCCTTGATTTATTGACATAATGGTTACACGGATTGGTATTGCCTAGATCCTGTCATGAGATGTTATTCCAAGACATAAATGGAATAACAATCCTTCTGGCCGCATGAAAGCGTATGAACCCTACTTTTGGTGACGTTCCACGTCTTATCTTTTTGTCAAAGTGTCATAGCTGTCATTTTTGTCAGTTTTGACAGAACTTGGCAGCTTTATCAGACGAACTGATCCTCTTGGCCGCATATCTTTCTTCTGTAGCTGGTTGTCGACGGGCCACATAAGGCAGTAAATCTGTCATACGACTTTCCTTTATGCGGACCGGTTTGGCCCAAAGTACATATGCGACAAATTGTGATCCGCATGAACCCCATATTTTCTATGCTTCTATAAGACCCCCTTCAAAGTTTTTAAATTACAAATTTGGAATACTTTGAATAAGAAGTATGGAGATATGTCAAGCCGCAGGGAGTCTTCAAGTCGCAGGGATTTTTTGAGCCGCAGAGAGCTCTCGAGCCGTAGGGATACTTGAGCCGCAGAGAGACTCCATCAGCCAGCCAGCTGTCACTGCTGTATTTAATTTTCTTGATTCGGTTGTGGATCTCTTTTCGAGATAAAGCCGACGATTACTAGGGGTAAAGTCCCCAAACGTCGACTTTATCTTTAATGATCTCGAGAATCGAAGAGGCGCTCTTCAAGATGAAGTCGACGGTTATTTAGGGATAAGGTCCCCAAACATCGTCATTATCTTTAATGATCTCGAGAATCGAAGAGGCACTTTTCAGCAACTCTATAAATAGGGGTCATTCGGAGAGAGATTTTCCTCTTTCATCTTTTTCTCCTTCGACTTCATTATACTTTCTGCTATGGCTCCAAAAGCTTCCAAGTCGACCGGTACGACGACCAAAGGGAAGGGACTTGCTTCTCCGTCGAGAGCGACAGACTCTCCTTCCATTCATCCCGACGTGCAACTCCCTATCAAGAGTAAGGATGATGGAAATGCGACGACTGAAATTTTGAATGGTCGTATTGCATATTTTATGCGCGGGCCTGCATATACTGCCTCTATGCTTCAAGCCTGGTCGATGCATGCCCAATCTCATTTAGACCGCATGTGTTCTATATGATAGGACCGCATGGACTGAGCCGCATGAGCACTGCTTATTCGAACTTGAACCACATAAGTGCTCCATGACTGATCCGTATGAACACTTCATGAATGAGCCGCATAAGTGCCTCATGACTGAGCCGTATGAGCACTTCATGATTGGGCCGCATGAATACTGTATGAGTGGGCCACATAATTGCCTCATGACTGAGCCGTATGAGTACTTTATGACTGGGCCGCATGAGTATTTCATGACTGAGCCGCATAAGTGCCTCATGATTGAGATGTATGAGTACTTCATGACTGAGCCGGCCTCATGACTTTGGGCCGCATGAGTACTTCATGCCTAAGCTGCAAAAATGCATAAGTGCCTCATAACTAAGCCACATGAGTTGCATAAACTGCATAAGTGCCTCATGACTGAGCCGCATGAGCACTCCATGACTGAGCCGCCTAAGTGTCTCATGCCTGAGCCGCATGAGTTCTGTTAGGCTGCATAGCTAAAAAGGAGTCCTTTGTTTTTATATGACTATCTTCTTTCTTTGATTTTTGTAGCATCCGTATCGAAAGCTGAAACCATTGTGAAGGAGGAGATGCTGCCCCCCTTTCATCAAACAAGAGTAACCGTTTGTTAAAGATGAGGTGATACCAAAAGTTGAGGTAAAAGAGGAGCTGGCATCCACCGGAGAGGGAATTACTCCCAAGATTGAGGCTGCTGTGAAGGAGGAACCCAAGTCTGAGGGTAGTAGTACTGGGAGTTCTGATCCTCTTGCTCCCGCCGAAGACCTTAATCAAATAGATCTTTCATATGCGAAATGGCTGAGAGAATGGTATATACCTCAACACAACTATGATCCTTGACTGTAGGGATCCATGGGATGCCATGTAATTACTGTTTCCAGGAATATGATAAATAAGCGTTCATATTTGTCTTTGTGTTTCTATCTGTCTTTAGCTGTAGTTCATGTTTTGCTTCTTTTGGATACCAGTATAATCCTTTACTGAAGGTGTAGTCCTATGAATGTAACTAATTTTGAATAAATAGAATACATTCACTCCATTCTTTATTTGTAGTATTTTATGGTGCTTGTATTAGAGGGCCTAATACAGCATTTGTGTTTGATAAAGGACATCCCACTGAAGGATATTTGTGGACCTATTTCCCTTTTTTGCATCGGAAAATGCGAGCAAATAGATTTGAATGATATTTTGTGGACCTACTACTCTTTGGTACACCGATGGTGCGAGTAATAGATTAGAATAACTTTTATGGACTTATTACCCTTTTTGTGTACTGGCGATGCGAGTACTGATAATAAGTGGAGAGGAAACCAACATATTTACTCAGAGGTAATGAGGATGTGACAAATATGGGTCAAAACAGAGCCTTCCTACTCAGAGGTAATGAGGATGTGGTAGGAGTAGGCATAATAGGGGTACACAGAACAACTCAGAGGTACTATCAACGTGGAAGTTCTATGCATTGGGTGATTTATTTGTGATGGATGGAAAAACAACTCAGAGGTAATATAGACGTGGTTATTTTTCCGTTGGAGAATTTTGTGGACCTATTAACCTTTTTATGCACTGATGGTGCGAGTAATAGATTAGGATAAATTTTATGGACCTATAATCCTTCTGCGCACTGGTGGTGTGGGTAACAGATTTTGAGGCAAACTCTGGTGGAGAAAAGCATTTAATGTGGATGTTCATAGATATGACCAAGAGATGAGATATGAATCCATTCGGAGCAGATTTTGAGGCAAACTCGTACCTAACGGATAAAGGTGCCTACCATTCTAAGTGAAATGTAGTTAAGAACAATCCTTCCTACACATGGGCCCTGGCTAAATAGGATCGGCATAGTCCCCCCTTGGGGCACCAGAGGCCCCATCAGTAAGAGCATGACGTTCCACAGAATCGTCAGTGGCCGTCAGTAATCATGGGTCATTAACCCCGTATCTCCAGCGGAGAGTCCGGGTCACAAGGGAAAGTGCATCGAAGCCCATACGCTAAGGAATTGTCCTCCCCGCCCAATGCCTACTGTGTTGTATCCACAACACAAAACCACTATAACCGCTAAGTTAAACTAGCATGCAATCTCTATTAGCGGTTATTCCTATCGTACGGCTTGTACGTACTGGTGGCCAGCCAATCACGCACTTCCGTATTCTACATGTGACACACAACTTCGTGTTACAACGTGTCAAGGCCAATGAATACAACACACAAGGTGGTCTCTTCAATCTAGGTTTAATGTGTAAGAAAAATAATACATAGCAAGACTATAAATGAACAGTAAGTTCTAACAGGTTATGCCATGTATCACAGTTTATTTTGCATAAAGAAAATAATGAACAATGCATGAAATATGAGCTAAAATAAGCAAACAACAAATGGCAAGGTGTCTTACCTGGTAGTATGCCTGATGTGCTGCGATAATCAATGTGGCACGAACTTCGACTTCGATGCAACAACTATGCAAGTGGACCTCTGTTGATGGCACGGACAGTTCCATTGGGTCCGAGACAGTCAAATTTGTTAGGGTCGATAGGAGAAGGACAGAATTGGTGAGGGAAGTAGGAATAATGGCTTGGTCATGGACAAGAGGATAATCGAAGAAAATTTAAATAAATAACGTAAATACAATTTTAGAAAATTATTTATAATATTTTGAAAACTATTATTAGTAAGATAGGGTTGATAAATGTTTGAAAAATAGAGAAATAAATCGATTTAAGCTAAAAGCCAAAGTTTGTATAAATATGCTTATGGTAATAACTATACTTTATAAACAAAGTATTTTAAATAGATATTCAAAAATATCTTATAACTCATTTAGATCAAATAGGTAAAAAATAATCTCAGAGAAACATAACTAAAATACCAAAAAGGAAACAAAAAAACTAAGAAAATCACAACCTTGCTGTTGTCTCTATTTCCTAGTGGTTAGAAGACACGCAACTCAAGAAAGGAAAGGGAGAGAAAAGGAAAAATAACTAATAAAAACAAAACAGAAAAGGAAAAAAGAAGAGAAAAATAAAAATAAAAAGTAAATAATAATAATAATAATAATAATAATCGAAGAGCTGTTACTGCCATCCCTTCTTAATAGTGAAGGCTTTAAGAAGAAGTAAAGGAAAAAAATGCAAGAGGGGAAAGAAGAAGCGGAGGAGAGAGAGATGAGGAGAGGGAAGAGTGAGCAGGAGAGAGGCTGTAAGGGAGAGAGAGGCGGCGGAGTGACAGTCCGGCGGGGGAGAGGCGAACGGGAACAACGAGAGAGGTGAGAGAGGGAACGGAAGGTGGAGCGGCGGAGGGTCAGAGTGGGGATGTCGTCCGACGCGGAGGCGGAGGATGGAGGTTTCGTGGCGCATCTCCGGCGTAAGAGGGAGGAAGGACTCGGCGGATTTCGCTCACTCCGGCGGTGCGGCGGAGTCCTGGAGGATCGCGGCCAAGGGCGGAGGAAATGGGGTATCAGGCGGCGGCGCTGAAGGGGGCGATCGTGCGCGGCACTGGGCGTGGGTTTCTTTGGTGCGGCGGGCTCACCGGTGCTCGGCGGTTGCTGGAGCTTTCGAGCTCGGCGGAGGGAGCTCGCCTCCGATCGTACGGCTGGGAAAGGAGCCGGAGGAGAGCGGATCTGGTGGGGCTGGTCGAGGATTTTTACGGCGGCGGAGTGGCGCCAGCATCTTTGAGGAGCATGGCGGTGGTCTGAACCACTCTCTACCGGACGTTATACGGGGTCGGATCTGGCGACAAGCACGGTCGGGGACGCTCGGCTTGACGAGGCGGCCGCACGGGTCCCGACGAAGGTTAGGGTTTTCTTTTGGTTTGGATTTCCTCTATGTTGGTTGTAACGGCGGTGTTGGTCGTTGGTTTGGTGAGCAGGGGGTTTGGGGAGGTGTAGGTCGGGTGGCTGGGTTGATAGTGGTGGTGTGGTCGGGTGGCTATGGTTGTTTGGTGGAGATGGAACGACGGGTGGTGACGAGGTGGTGATGATGGGTGATGGTAACGGTGGTCCGGTGATGGCGATAGGGGTTGTAGTGTTGCCGGTGGGTTGGTCGGGATGGTGTCTGATGGTTGGCAGGTTTGGCCATTGATGGTCGGGAGTGATGGCGATGATGATGGATATGGTGGTCGGCAGCACATGTCTGTGGGATTAGGATTAGGGTTTTGATTGTATCTAGTCGGGGTTGTGTCCTGCGAGACACGGATCTGGATGTCCGGATGTGTCGGACAGAAAGAGTCATATGTATATGTAAAGGAAGACAAGTAGTGGATGGGGCACGGACACGGTCATGGACACGATGCACTCACTTTTGGTTGTAGAGAATTTTGTGGAGAATTGGCTTGTGGAAAAAATAATGGATGAGTACCTGCCTATTTATAGGATGTGGGAATTCCCATTTGGATAGGGTTAGATTTAATTTAAACCCAAAATAGATAATTCGCAACTTAATTTAAAATCAATCAAATCTAAATCCAAATACAAATCCAATTTAAATCTAATTAAATTTTTAGTTTAAAATCAAATGGAATAAATCAAATTTCAAATATTTAACTATTTAAATAATTCCATAAATTCAAATCAAGATTTAAATTGCCACAATAATTTTGAAATATATTTTCCAAAAATAATAATAATAATAATTTCAAAAATTACATTATTATTTAAAATAAACTAATAATTAATTACGAAAATATATATGTATGCACAAATAATATTTACAAATATACACTTTTCTAGTATACCTTTTTGTAAGAATATTATTTATTATTATAACTGTCTAAAATAGTTTTTCATAAATAAACTCATAAATTTAGAAACTTTGATAGCTAAAAATAATTAATATATATTATCTTAAAACTATAAAAATAGAAAATAATGTTTTTTCTAAAAATATGTACGCTCGCACATATTTGCACTCGTCGAGCAATTACGAAAAATAAAATTTCATGCGCGACGTACAATACGACTACGCGACGTACAATACAAAATTTTAAATTAGTACCAAATTTATTTTAAAAAATTAGAAAATTTAGGGGTTTTACAATGTCGTTTAGACATAATATTTCTTGAGGAACTTGCCGTTGATGGGCATCATGAGCAAGTCTTCATTTTGTTTTGCGAGACGGTACGCGCCGTTGGAAAATACGGTCTCGATGATGAACGGACCCTCCCATTTAGGCTGGAATTTGTCGGGGGTCTTGTCAATCATGACCATTGGTCTGCGAATGGCTAAGACAAGATCGTCGACTTGGAATATTCTCTGTTTGACTTTCTTATTGAAAGCCCGAGAGATGCGTGCTTGGTAGAGCTCTATGCTTTCTTGCGCTTGTAAATGCTTCTCATCTAATGCTTCCAACTCTTGTAGCTGTCGGCGGTAGGTATCGTCTGACGTTAACCGGTAAGTAAGTGCCACTCGAAGTGAGGGGATCTGAGTCTCCAATGGGAGGACTGCCTCGCTCCCGTAAACCAAAGAGAACGGTGTATTTCCTGTAGCCGTCCGAATTGTGGTACGATACGCCCATAAGCATTCGCCAAGCTCTTTATTCCAATCGCGTTTGTTTGCAGACACGAACTTTTTGAGGAGCTTGATTATGGTTTTGTTGAAAGGTTGAGCCAGACCGTTAGTCGATGGGTTATATGCTGTCGAAGCCATGTTATGAATCCGATTCTTGTCACAAAATTGATAGAAAGCGTGGCTTGCGAACTGTGGAGCATTGTCGTGAATAATCCTCCGGGGTAGTCCAAAATAGTAGATGACGTGATATTTTATGAAGCTAATCACGTTCGAGGTCTTAAACTTTTCCAGCGGAACGGCTTCTGCCCATTTGGAGAAGTAATCGGTGATTGCAAGTATGAACTGATGCCCTCTAGACGACGGCGGAGTGGTTGGCCCAATGATGTCCATTCCCCATGCTTCAAATAGCCAAGAGGCCACAGTCGGATGCAAGAACTTAGATGTCAGATGTATAAAATCTGCATGGATCTGGCAAGTCTTGTACTTTTTTGCATAATCAACTGTATCTACTACCATTGTGTGCCAGTAATAACCCATCCGATGGAGACGTTCTTACAATTTTGGGCCAGGTTGCTGAGCCCCACAAGTGCCGTCATGAGCTTCGCGTAAGGCTTCTTTGGCTTCTGTATTTGACATGCATCTTAATAGTAGCCCATCGTAGGATAGTTGATATAACATTTTTGTCTTCGTATCATAGAAGAATCTGAGGGAGCGTTTTCTGATTGAAGTTGCTTCCTTCACATTCTCTGGCAGAATTCTATAGACTGCAAAGTCAATGAGCGGGCGTCTCCAGTCTTGTATGTCGTTGGTTATCTGGACGGAGTAACTCATACCCAGTTGAAGATTGTTCCTGGGACAGACCAGCTCATGGCCTATTATGTCGACTAGATGATGAGTATTATTTGGAAGTGCCAAGGAAGCAGCGAGACCTGCTAGGGCATCAGCTTCGATATTTTGGAGCCTAGGAACGTGCTCTATAAAGAATCCTTCTAAGGTCATAATGATGGCAATTGCTGTTTGATAATAGGTAATCAGGTCCTCATTGTGAACCTCGTATGAACCTTGGATCTGGTTAACAACCAACTGTGAGTCACCATATGCTTCCAGGTATTTGATTCCCACTTTTTTGCGAGTTGGAGTCCGATGACTAGAGCATTATATTCGGCTACGTTGTTTGAACAGGGTTTTGTAAGCGAATATGCCCGATTGACCACCAATCCAGAGGGGAAAATTAATACTACCCCGACTCCGGCGACGATATCACCTTGTGGCCCCGTTCTTGAAGCACCGTCAAAGAACATTCACCAAATGGCATCATGCGAAGTCATATTTGAGGCGACGACTTCGTCAGAAATTTCTTCATAATTTCTAACTGTTTTTGAGCCTGGATGGGCTGCTAAGAAGTCAGCCAGGGCTTGACCTTTGATAGCCTTCTGCGGAACAAAAACCATATCATATGGGGATAATAGTGTCGCCAAGGTGGCTAGACGAGAACTGAGTGCATCAGGCTTGGTCATGAGAACCTGGACAGGATTAACTCGTGAAACAACGTGGATGGTCTGCCCTGTCATATAGTATCGTATTTTTTGAATAGAGAATACTAGGGCAAGACACTCCTTCTCCACGGCGGTGTACCTATGTTCTGGTCCTACCATCATCCGGCTGAGATAGTAAATGGCCTGTTCATGTCCTGCATCATTATTTTGTGCTAGCAAAGCACCGAGGGAGTGTTCCATCACCCGTACATAGAGCAGGAAGAGCTTTTCGGCGACCGGGGCTACCAGAATTGGCGGATTCGTCCGGTACTCCTTAATATCATCGAAGGCACGCTGATATTCCTCATTCAATATGAATGAGACACCTTTTCTTATAAGTTGAGTGAAGGGTTAACATCGTCCTGAGAGGTTAGATATAAACCTTCTGATATAGGCTAGTCTTCCCTGAAGGCCGCGGAGTTCACGGAGGTTCTTTGGTGGACTCATCTCCAGGATTGCTTTTGTTTTATCGGGATCTATGTGAATGCCCCGGGAAGTAATGACAAAGCCCATGAACTTTTCGCTGGACACCCCCAGGAAAGACTTGGTGGGATTCATCTTCAGGTTATGCGCTCACATGAGGTCAAACACTGTTCTCAAATCATGTAAGTGATCATGTTTTGAGCGACTCTTGACGGCAATGTCGTCAACGTAACACTCCACCGTCTTGCACAAATGATCTCTGAAGATGACACTCATAGCCCGTTGATATGTAGCACCGGCGTTCTTCAGGCCAAAGAGCATGACCGTATAACAATATGCGCCGATCGGTGTTCGGAATGAAATATGCTTCTCGTCATCAGGAGACATTTTGATTTGATTGTGTCCTGACCATAAAGGACATGCGCTCGAAGCCACACGTATTATCGATCATTATGTCGATGATCGGAAGAGGGAATTCATCCTTAGGGCATGTCGTATTCAAATTGCAAAAATTAATGCAAATTTGGATCTTTTCGTTCTTCTTGATGACTGGTACTACGTTGGCTACCCTGTCTAGGTGTTGCTCTTCACGGATAAAACTGCTAGCTATAAGCTTGTTTACTTCCGCTTCGATGGAATTTATGATGTCTGGACGAAACCGCCGCTGCTGTTGTTTGACTGGTTTTGCGTCCGGATAAATGTTGAGCTTATGAAGTATGATCTTGGTGTTGAGCCCGGGCATGTCTTTATAGCTCCAGGTAAAGACGTCGATGTATTCTCTGACGAGTTGTAACAACGACTCCCGCTCGCCGTCTGTCAGGCTTTTACTGATGAAGATTGGCTTTGGAGAGGATTCATCGCCGAGGTTAACTTGCATAACCTCGTCCTCAGTGGAAGGATCATAGAGTTCAAAGCGTTTCTCCTATTGTGCGTCTAGTTACTGGACCCACGGCTCCAACTCAAGTGGTTCAAGTAGATCTTCGTCTTCCTCTTCGATATCAGCGGATGTCATGTTGATAGATAATGTCTGTCTAAATATATCTCCAATACTGCTATCAGAGTCGTAAATGGGTGACTCGAACGAATGAGAGTACCACTCGCATTCTTTATCGGAACTTTCGAGCATTTTTGGTGGAGTAACATACCCGAGGCCGCGTCTGGATTTGTGATGATTGTCCTGAGGTTTCTCTGCCGGTGCCAACGGCTGTAGAGGCAATCGCCGACCACTGCCGTGATTCAGACCCGGGATAGCCTCCATGTCGTACCCCTGTTTTGCATGAAGTACTTAGCTTGAGGACTATACAGGTAGAGCGGTAATCTTCCAGCGTCGGGTCCGAGATCGGACTCTTGTGGCATAAAAGATTGAGGACCTTCTTTTCGGCCAAAGATGATCGTGTGATCCCATCCTCTTCTGTCTGGGACCAGGAAGTAAGCGCCTTTAATGGGAGCAAGTTGATTTGGGGTATGGACGGTTGTCACCCATGTGTACAGGCTAACGTCTAGACAGTCTCGTGCCGCATACATTAGATTAGGCTTCTCATACTCAGAATAGTCTAATGGCAGCCTCTTATTGATGAAATAAGGAATTTTTTCCACAGGGATTACATCATCAGGAGAGGGGCTATCCACCTGTGTAACCAAGTATTTGGCGAGTTCTACGTCCTCTTCGGCTACCCCCTGCGAGCTTAGAGGTCGGGATACTGTCTTAGGCAACTTGACCACCAAGGGTTCAGCTTGAGGTATTGACTTGCCTGAAAGTGTTGGATCGACACCTGGTTGCCGGCTCGTCTTGGAAAGACGGATGACAATTGGCTCAGCAAGGGACTTTGCGTCTTCCGGTTGCCTTTGAGTGGATTTTGGCAATCGGATTACCATCAGTGTTACAGAGGGCCTTGCATCTTCCTGTTGCCTTTGATTGTATTTCGGCGTCGGATCACCATTAGCCCTATGACATGTTTTGGCTCCTGGCTGGATCTCGGGAGATGGATGACCATTGGTTCTAGCTGCGTAGGTGAGACAGGAGAACCGAGCACCTCTTTATGCAAAGTTGCGATGAGGGATGCGACCTTGCCCGGTTTGCGAGCTTGGAGACAATTCTCAAGGGTTCTTCTGGCCCTGTGATGGACTCCAGTTCGTCAGTTATATGTTTCCTAGATTTGTCATATAGACAAGCCTTCGAAGAGTAATAAGATTCAACCTCTTTGAAGGGATCGATGTCGGACGAATTCAGTTTTCACGAAGCCGTGCTTACTGACATACTTGAAACACTGATGGAGGGTGGATGGCACGATCATATAGTCATGTATTCACGGACGTCCAAGGAGGATGTTATAAGAGGTGTCTGTATCTATGACATAGCAGGTAACCTCCGTCTTCAGGTCACCAATCTGACATTTCAATCGGATCTTCCCTAGGGGATAGCTCCTTCCCGAGTTAAAACCGCTAATGGCAGTGTTGGTCGCCGCTAGCCGATGCATAGGGATGCCAAGGAATTGGAGCAAGCTTTTCAGGATGATGCTTATTGACGAGCCAAAGGTCGATATAGATCCGATCCACCATGATGTCGCCTATGTATCCAATGTAGTACAAGGGACGATTATGCAAATTGGACTTGATCAACATGTCCTGTAGAGTAAATATGATGTTGGGTATTGCATCTGTGCTATTGTTACCCTGTAGATCTGCTGGCGGGTCTTCCCCAAGAGGCTTGACCTGAGCTAAGTAGGCGTCAACATTTTGGAGTGCTTCGCTTAATAAGGCACGAAGATCCTTAGAAAGCCTTAGGAGCTCGTATAACGACAACTTTGCTGGCATATTAGCCAATTGTGCTAATATGTCAAAGTTGTAAGGTCTCTCCAGTCCCTGAGGTACATCATTACGGAGTGGCCTGTCGAAGCGGGTTTCTTTTGGCTTGAATTTATCCGCCAGTGGAGGCTGAGATGGCCTTGGAACATCAGAGGGAGGACAACGTTGTCGGCTGAGGATCTTCGACTGAACTATTCCGTGCGGGCTGGACTTGTGCTCCAGACCGGGTAATAATGGCTGCAGCTTCCTCAGCCTCGACTGAAATTGTATGGCAGGATCTAGACTTCCTGCCCTTTTTCTTGTTGGTAGGAGATGACACCTCCTGGGTACCTTCGGGCACTAAGTTTGGATGCACCCACATGATCTCTCCTTCGCGATGTGGTGAGAGATACCAATCCAGATGTCTGGCTCCGGACGGGTGGAAGATTAGTAACCTCCATCGTTGCCCGAGGGACAGGTATTACCCCATCTGGAGTTCTTGTTGGAGGGATGTCACCGAACTGAATTGACACCATGTTCGCCGCCTCGGTAACCTCTTAAAGTATATCGAAAGAGCTTTGGAGTCGATAAGACTCTGAATGTACCGCTTTAATTAGAAGCAGTCATGAATGGAATGATGGACATAGCGGTGGAAGTGACAATATTTTGGGTCCTCCATTTCTGCCGCTCGGGGCTCGCGCCTTGGTGGAGGGAGATGGATCCTACCCCCTTGTAAGAGCATATCGAAGATAGGTTTGACAAGACTATCTTCAAATAAGTAATTCACCTTGGGCCACTAACCTTCCGCCTATTTTTGTTCGGGCTTCTGGGTCGCATCAGCGACCATGGCCTGTTTGCCCTTATTGTCCCGGTTGGAGGTGGAGCCACTGTTGTTATTGTTGGAGGTGGAACCAGGACGTCTGCCCTCATCCTCTCCGTCTGGGATGTGTAATCCAAATTGGCGAGCCTTCTTCAATTTTGCCTCTGCATTGGTAGCACTTATGATGAAGGTCGTCCAATCCCTGAACTGATCGTCACCCATCCAGAGGCTAATTGCGGGAAGCAACTTCTTCTGGCAAATTTCAATCAAGGAGCTCTCGGGATTGCCTTGGGGCAATCTTATTGCGGTTTGGCAGAATCATTCGATATAGTTCCTTGTTAGCTTCTTCTCTTCCTGAACGACATCCATGAGAGATGACATCATTACATCATGCCCCACTTTGTAGAATCATTCTAGGAACATATGCTTGAAGCCGTCAAAAGAATGGATGCAGTTGTCGGAAGGTTGCGGTACTACTCGAACGCGATCCCCTCCAATGCTTCGATGAATAATTACGTGAGGATGGTGTGACTATGTGGCAAGTGGTCGGTTGTGACTTCAAAGTAAGTCATGTACCGACTAGTAGAGGTCTTTCTGTCATAAGAATCGATATGGAACGACTTGTACCATGGTGGAAAGGGCACATCTCTCCATGCAACGGGATACGGTTGCTGTATTCTGAGGTCTCGAGAGGAGACTCGGGCAATTGAACATTGCTCGAAGCTCCTGGACTTCCCTCCTCGCCTCCTTGGCTTCGTCCGCAGCTGAAGGAACGGATGCTCCTAAAGGATCATCACCCAAAGAAGGAGCAATCGTATTGGAGTCCGCATTGACTGCGGGTCCCAAGCTTGTTTGTCCGGGCGTCCTTGCCAGTTGGGTTGGCAAGTGTCACGACCCGCACCCACTGTGAGGGAACGAGAACGCAACAACGCCCAGCCTACGCCGCAGTGTCGGCGGTAGAACGCTGTCCTAGATCACAATATCTAACAATATAAAGTTAAGCAGTTTATACTCCCCGAATGGGGGTGACATAGCAGAAAATAAACTCAATCACAACTAAGGAAGAAGAAGCACGATATGATATAGAACTCAAGGAAAATACAGATGATCAAATATTCTAAGATAACATCTCAGCAGATATCCAGAGTACAAGGTCTCAGCTACTGAATATGAAAGAATATACAACCCAGATCTCAAGGATAGAAATAAAGTCTAACTACTAGTCTCAAGACAACATAAGTAAAATAAAGCCTAACTAAGCTAGTCTAGGCAGTAGGGTAAAGTCATCAGCTAGAGCTGTCCTGCAGAAGGTATCCACACAGGCCTCCTCCTCATCCTCTGTAATATTTTCAACAGGTCCAGTCAGGACAGGAGCGAGCACAATACATCTCAATAGTTCATAGCAGGTTAGAAAATATAATCATGCAGTAAAGTAAGATATAGATACTGAAGGAAATGCAGTATGTAAACAGAGAGAAAGTTGTAATAGAGATATCTACTATAAATAGAGACTAACAGTGGCTAGTGAGTCAGAGTACAATATAGACATGTAAATGGCATAGGATGATTCTGATGCTATACTATGGAAGGATTCTGATTCTACACTACTTGGATATTATTCACATGTCTACTTCTACTCTCCCGTACCCCCAATTAATACATAAGGATCCAACCAGGTTATGTTATGATTCTATGTAACGACCCCCGAAGGGTGGTACATAGTAGTCCCATAAATGGGGATTCTGGGAAACCCAATAAATGGGATAAGGATTCAAGGAAAACTCTGTGATCATAAGAGTATATGTCACAAGTGATCAAAGAACCAAAGAAGCATAGTGATACGCCATGTAAGTGAAACGCACAGAACATGTAGTACCCGATGCTCCCTGAAGGGATAACATCTCAAGAAGGGATCCATATAGTACTAATCCGTGTGACCAATGTGACAGTATCAAGTAAAGTAATTTAATGCAGGAAAATAATTCTAAGCAGGATATGAAATGATCAGAGAATGTACTCGCCTGGTATCTGAGTGTCCAATATGAAAGTATTGTCCGAGGACTGGTGTCTGGCTCCTATTTAGAACAGCACAAGTCACAACAAGTCCAGAATGGTAAAATAAAGTACTACAATGCATTCTACATGAATCTAGGTAAATCTAGGCCAAAGTCAACTCTTGGTCAACTCTGGTCAACCCTAGAAGTCAAACTAGGTCAACTATGGTCAAACTAGGTAAACTAGGTCTAACAAGTCTACACTAGTCTAGCAAGTCTATTCTAGGTCTAAACAAAGCTATACAAGCCCAATCTAGGCTCACTAGTCAAACAGACTCACATATATGCCATAGGCTGAATCATGCCTATAGGCCAACCCTAACACATATACCATGTCAAAATCTATATCTAAAACAATACCCTATTGATATATTTATATAATCTAAAACATAACACACATATATATATAATACATATATTTAGTACACACAAGTTACATATATATAGATATACATACATATACATATACATATACATTATAATATATATATACCTACATATGTACCTACATATGTATTTAGAGTGAGGGCATGTGTGTGTAGAGAGTGAGAGAAGTGTGTGTGTGTGTTAGAGAGTGAAGCTTGTGTGAAACATTGTGTGACAGTGAAGAGAGTAGTGTAAACTGTCATGAGGACAGTTAAGAGTATTAGAGAGTAGGTAATGTGTGTAGCTGTGATGATGACAGTGGAAATGAAGGAAAGGAAGCTAATACATACCAATTCAGAATGTAAGGAAGGAAGGGAAATCAATTCATGTATTAACATAGTTCAGAAATTATACTGATAAAGGAAAGGAAAGAATTTAACTCATTCAAACTCAGATTTTCAGTCCAAAATCCCACTTTTCAGTCCTACCTTTCAAACACCCAAATCGAATTCAAAACATCACCAAACAACACAAAAATTGAACCACAGTTAGATAACATATAGGAGTGTAGTATTAGGGACTTAAATCAATCAGTTAACAGCATAAAATAAGTTTAATAGATTGCCCAAGTTCATATTTCAAAAACTAGAAATAATAGAATATCATTCATGTATCAGTTTTTATGGTAAATAGGAAAATGGAAATCAAATCAAATTAAAATACAAATCTAATGGTTAGTAACTAAAATATATCATGTGAGTGTGTCCCAGGGTCCACACGTGTCCACCCTTATGACACAAACGTGTCCAAACAGATATAAAAATCCAAAACAAAACCTGGACACAGTGTAGTGAACCAATCATCGTACACGTGTTCACAGTGTTCGTGCACACGATACGACATGACACAGACCTCGTGGTCATGTCCAAGTGTCGACTAGGTCTAGGGCTAGGGCTAGGACATACTGATACGTGCCTACGACATGTGTGCGTGAGATAGGACACGCATATCAGTACACAAAATCGGCTATTGTCGATTCAGTACAAATTTGATGCAGAAGCTCGTGCGTGTCCGACACGACACGTGAGGCTCTGAAACTTGGGGAGCCCCGTGTCAGTGTCAGCCCCGTGTCACATGTCAATTTTTACGTGTCGAAGTGTCGTGTCCAGTGAGTTGTGTCCCCCGTGAGGCAGGGCAAGCAACTGCCAGTGCACGCACGCGCGCGACAGCGTGTTCACGTGTCTGTGCTGACTCGACACGACACAAAAATCACACAAGGACACAAAAAACATGTAAGCGACACTAAAACCTAATTTCCTATTCAAATGGATTCCTAAAAAATACTCGAAATGCCCATTGGGGCATTTCGTCAAACACTTGAATACTAGGGCTGATACGTGTCCAAACGGGACAAGAAATGGACACAAAATCTAGGGTTTCCTATTCCTACAGTTAGGTTAGGCCTAGGTCTCCCTAGATATGCAATAAAATTAGAATTTCATGGTATAAAATAAAAGTTACCTATATGTATCAAAATCCCCAAAAAGCTCCAAAGAGAGGTGTTCCTCTTGATAACCAAACTCCTCCAATTTTGCCCAAACTCTGAAATTACTCAATAACAGCAGCAAGAGAAATAAAATTAGAACCTATTGCAATTGGTTTGGGGGAAAAAGGAGTTGAAATGGATTTTATAGGATTTAATGAAGATGGAGACTTATCTCTTTCTAAAACTTTACAAAATTCCTAATGAAGGCTAGCCCTAACTTTGAGGAGCATTAAATAGAGGGGGGGATCAATGTTGCCAGCCATGGACTGTTGGAATAGGGCTAGGGTTCCATGGTGTGGGCCTATGGGCTTTTAAGGCTAAAGTTATTAGTCATGACTTATGAAGTCACAAGCCATTCTAGCCTAATCAATTCCTAATCTCTCCAAATAAGTTCTAATGAGTTAATCATCACTAACTTAGGTCAAGATAAGGTTACTTAACCTAACCAAGTCCAAACTCAACTTGGGTTAGCTCCTAGGTTAGTCTACCAAGGTCATTGCTAGTCAAAGTCAACCTAGTCAACCTTCATTCAAACAATTCCAAAATAAATCCTAAAAATTCCCATAAATTCAAATAAATTCAAATAACCACAAAAATGACAAAAATATCCTCAAACTAGAAATGATAAACAAAATATCCTAATCACATGGCTAGGCTCTAGGTCAACTAGTCTCCAAGGTTACACTATCAAACACCAAAATCATAAGTCATGTTTTAAAATAGTTTTAAATGATTAAAAAATCACCAAAAATTATAATATAAAATAAGTATCAATAAATAATAATTATAATTACAAAATTTCAAAATTACCCTCTTCTGGAAAAACTGGGTGTTACAATCCTACCCACCTTATAAAAATTTCGTCCTCGAATTTAAGATGATCGCACCCCTTCTAGGTTAAGCCCCCAGCAATCATAGTCTCAGAAACCTATTTAAATCATACAGTTGGAAAGTGTAACCTATGGGGTCATGGCATGCAATATCAGTCTAGGGTCTCATCTAGTTATACCAACATGCTACAGTACTAGGCAATCATAAGGTATCAAAACATACAAGCAAGGGATGCATCAATATTCTCAAAAAAAGGAATACTAAGGTTATATCTAAACTCACCTCCAGCTAGCTCTGAGAACTAGAACTCCCTCCTGGAAGCAGGGCCCTGGTCGGGGCAGGTATATCAGGACAGTGCTGCACCCAGTGTGCAGTTGACCCACAGAATAGGCACTATCCTAGTCTCTTTCTACAGATGTTCCACTTGTGTCCAGACTTCTTGTAGTAGGCACAAATAGGCTCTGGCTCAGCTGGCCTCTGCTGGACAGGAGACTGGGCTGGGTATGATGATATAGGCTGGATATATGGTTACTCCTCAAACTCTGGGTAGGACTGGGTACTGCTCCTCGCCCTCTTGGAGCTAGACTCTCCTCCTGGAAGCACAGAGTCCCGCAGACGTAGCAACCTCTGGATTTGCTCCCTCATGGCCTCATCATGAACTCTCTGTGACTCCAACAACCTTTCTTGGAAATATCCAAACACCTGGGCTGCGTCAAGTAAAAAACCTCCGGGTGGTACAGTATGGAGTACCATCCCAAGGGGTAGTAAAAGGATCTCGGTCCCAGGCAAATCTGCAGCTCTCTCCTGAACGACAGGAGATGAAGGAAGACTCTCTGGCGAGGCTATCACCATCTCCTCAATGGCAGGAGGTGCCACCACCCCCTGATCAGATGGAGGGATCACTACCTCCTGAACAATAGGAGGTGGAAGCACACTTTCAGTAGCTACAGCGGCTCTCAGACGACGAGCTCGGGTCATGGGTGCCATACTGGAAAGGATAAAAAAACAACAATCATCAAGGCTGTAAGGCAGTCTACCATCCTATCTAGAACTGGTAATTATCAAAATTAAAATAAATATAAAGGGGTACTATTTAAAAAAAATCAAGGTCAAAAGTTTAAGGAACGAAGGTCAATAGCATTGAAATCCAATCACGATATATATATATATAGTGTGTTAAAGATAGAAAAGCTAGCATTATGTAAGGGTCATGTAGTTTGTGTGAAATATACATGAAAGTGTATAAAAGGATTTGGGTCTCAACTATAGCTATCAAGTTACACTATTCATGGCATATTAGTTAAGCAGTCTACAAGGCATAAGCTATTTACTCATAACATGCATGGCTAACCATATATATATATATATATATTTATATGTATAGAGATATAGAGATTTAATTGCATCTACACACATTATAACATGTATACAGAACTATATATATATATATATATAGCTATATGAACATAACATAGAGATGAAGGGTTAGGTTTTCATGGCAGTTGTGAACATTAGTGTAGGGTATCAAGTGTACATGGGTTAAAACTTGAAATGAAGGGTTCATCATTCAGCTTAGTTTAACATTACATATTAATCCGAAATTGAACTACACATTTGAAAGCAATGAAAAAAATGTTAACATGTATTCTGTTTTCAAAATTTTGGAGAAATTCGAACATCAAAACCAACTCAATGTTTACCACAACCTAACATGTAAGAGTATGAAACCTAACATTATACACCTACACACAACAATGTATACAGCTCAAACATTTACTATTAAAGAAAACTGCACATTGAACTAAACACTTAGAATCCAGGGTTAAAGGGTTAATATGTACACAGTCTCAGGTTTGACAAATTCAACACAAACTCAACCAATCTTAACAAATTTTCTTTAAGACTTGAAACCCGGCATGTAACATACATGTGCAGTAATGTAAACAACAACTAATAACATGAAATTTAAAATTAATTTACGAAATTAATCTGGAAAACGGAGAACTAGTCACTGATACTGTCCTATATTAGAATCATTAGGATCTTGAGAAATTAACATCAACATATTAATATGCATTTAGATAGGTTGGTGATCAAGTGTAGCATGCATACGTGTCAGGCAAGCATCTGTGTCCACTATATATATATATATATATTAATATAATACAAGAAATAATGGCAAGAAGAAAATAATGATAAAATATGTTCTGCTTATCTATTTAAAAGAAGGAACCATTTTGAAACCAGATTTATAATATCAAATCTAAGTTAAGGTCTAGCAAAATCATTGATTCAATGTATTAGGAAAAAATTTATAGCAAGAAGTTACACTAGATTTATAATAACAACCAAGTCACTCCTACTCATACTCCTACTCCTAAGTTATTTGATGATGGGGTACAATTTATAACAACAGAATGGTACGATAGAGATGATATGTTTAAAAACCTTCTCAAGATACAATCTGATAATCATATGCGTCTGTCTAAAATCATGTTACTCAGAGTCCTCACCATGCCAGTAAGCAAGACTGCGATAAACGATACATTCCATAACTGGGGCATGCACCTCTATAATCATGTCGTCTGGAATTCTCGCTATGCCGACTAGTATAGCTGCGAGAAATTCCAAAACTCATAACCAAGATACGTACATCCGAAGTCAGGTCTCTATGTTTTCGCCACGCCAGCTAATATGGCTACAATAAACTACAGGTTCCATAATCAAGTAGACGTTTTACCATCCCTGTATTCCCGTCAACATATGTTATCAGAAAAATATCGTAACTCAGGCCATAAAATTCATCTCGATAGGAAAATCAAAATCAACAATGATCCAACAAAATCAAATTCAATGATCAAGGAGTGAGAGCAAACAAAACAAGGGGAAGGATTTCAAATTGAAGTTTAAATAAGATTCTCAAGGGTCGTCCCAGGAATCTCTCAAGGAATCCTAACTGTGATTGAGTATCTCCAAAATATATTCTAATCCTACTGCAGGTTGTAGAGATACTCTAGTTCGAATACCACTACATAAACTCGACCTGCATGGGCCACCACTAAAAACGTGTCAAGATCCGCACCCACTGTGAGGGTACGAGAATGCAACAACGCCCAGCCTATGCCGCAGTGTCGGCGGTAGAACGCTGTCCTAGGTCATAATATCTAACAATATAAAGCTAAGCAGTTTATACTCCGCGAATGAGGGTGACATAGCAGAAAATAAACTCAATCACAGCTAAGAAAGAAGAAGCACGATATGATATAGAACTCAAGGAAAATACAGATGATCAAATAGTCTAAGATAACATCTCAGCAGATATCCAGAGTACAAGGTCTCAGCTACTGAATTTGAAAGAATGTACAACCCAGATCTCAAGGACAGAAATAAAGTCTAACTACTAGTCTCAAGACAACATAAGTAAGATAAAGCCTAACTAAGCTAGTCTAGGCAGTAGGGTAAAGTCGTCAGCTAGAGCTGTCCTGTAGAAGGTATCCACACAGGCCTCCTCCTCGTCCTCTGTAATATTTTCAACAGGTCCAGTCAGGACAAGAGCGAGCACAATACATCTCAACAGTTCATAGCAGGTTAGAAAATATAATCATGCAGTAAAGTAAGATATAGATACTGAAGGAAATGTAGTATGTAAATAGAGAGAGAGTTGTAATAGAGATATCTACAATAAATAGAGATAAACATGGCTAGTGAGTCAGAGTACAATATAGACATGTAAATGGCATAGGATGATTCTGATGCTACACTATGGAAGGATTCTGATGCTACACTACTTGGATATTATTCACATGTCTACTTCTACTCCTCCATACCCCCAATTAATACACAAGGATCCAACCAGGTTATGTTATGATTCTATGTAACGGCCCCCGAAGGGTGGTACATAGTATTCCCATGAATGGGGATTCTGGAAAACCCAATAAATGGGATAAGGATTCAAGGTAAACTCTGTGATCATAAGAGTATATGTCACAAGTGATCAAAGAACCAAAGAAGCATAGTGATATGCCATGTAAGTGAAACGCACAGAACATGTAGTACCCGATGCTCCCTGAAGGGATAACATCTCAAGAAGGGATCCATATAGTACTAATCCGTGTGACCAACGTGACAGTATCAAGTAAAGTAATTTAATGCAGGAAAATAATTCTAAGCAGGATATGAAATGATCAGAGAATGTACTCGCCTGGTATCTGAGTGTCCAATATGAAAGTACTGTCCGAGGAGTGGTGTCTGGCTCCTATTTAGAACAGCACAAGTCACAACAAGTCCAGAATGGTAAAATGAAGTACTACAATGCATTCTACATGAATCTAGGTCAATCTAGGCCAAAGTCAACTCTCGGTCAACTCTGGTCAACCCTAGAAGTCAAACTAGGTCAACTATGGTCAAACTAGGTCAACTAGGTCTAACAAGTCTACACTAGACTAGCAAGTCTATTCTAGGTCTAAACAAAGCTATACAAGCCCAATCTAAGTCAAACAGACTCACATATATGCCAGAGGCTGTATCATGCCTATAGGCCAACCCTAACACATACACCATGTCAAAATCTATATCTAAAACAACACCCTATTGATATATTTATATAATCTAAAACATAACACATATATATAATACAAATATTTAGTACACACAAGTTATATATATATATAGATATACATACATATACATATACATTATAATATATATATACCTACCTATGTATTTAGAGTGAGGGCATGTGTGTGTGTGTAGAGAGTGAGAGAAGTGTGTGTGCTAGAGAGTGAAGCTTGTGTGAAACAGTGTGTGACAAAGAAGAGAGTAGTTTAAACTGTCATGAGGACAGTTAAGAGTGTTAGAGAGTAGGCAATGTGCGTAGCTGTGCTGAAGACAGTGGAAATAAAGGAAAGGAAGCTAATACATACCAATTCAGATTGTAAGGAAGGAAGGGAAATCAATTCATGTATTAACATAGTTCAGAAATTATACTGATAAAGGAAAAAAAAAGAATTTAACTCATTCAAACTCAGATTTTCAGTCTAAAATCCCAGTTTTCAGTCCTACCTTTCAAACACCCAAATCGAATTCAAAACATCACCAAACAACACAAAAATTGAACCACAGTTAGATAACATATAGGAGTGTAGTATTAGGGACTTAAATCAATCAGTTAACAGCATAAAATAGGTTTAATAGATTGCCCAAGTTCATATTTCAAAAACTGGAAATAACAGAATATCATTCATGTATCAGTTTTTATGGTAAATAGGAAAATGGAAATCAAATCAAATCAAATTAAAATGCAAATCTAATGGTTGGTAACTAAAATATATCATATGAGTGTGTCCCAGGGTCCACCCGTGTCCACCCTTATGACACAAACATGTCCAAACAGATATAAAAACCCAAAACAAAACCTGGACACAGGGCAGTGAACCAATCATCGTGCACGTGTTCACAGTGTTCGTGCATACGACACGACACGACACAGACCTTGTGGTCATATCCAAGTGTTGACTAGGTCTAGGGCTAGGGCTAGGACACACTGATACGTGTCCACGACACGTGTGCGTGAGATAGGACACGCGTATCAGTGCACGAAATTGGCTGCTGTCGATTCAGTGTAAATTCGATACAGAAGCTCGTGCGTATCCGACACGAAACGTGAGGCTCTGAAACTTGGGGAGCCCCGTGTCAGTGTTAGCCCTGTATCACATGTCAATTTTTACGTGTCGAAGTGTCGTGTCCAGTGAGTTGTGTCCCCCGTGAGGCAGGGCAAGCAACTGCCAGTGCACGCACGCGCGCGACAGCGTGTTCACGTGTCTGTACTGACTCGACACGACACAAAAATCACACAAGGACACAAGAAACACGTAAGCAACACATAAACCTAATTTACTATTCAAATGGATTCCTAAAAAACACTCAAAATGCCCATTGGGGCATTTCGTCAAACACTTGAATACTAGGGCTGATACGTGTCCAAACGGGACACGAAATGGACACGAAATCCAGGGTTTCCTATTCCTACAGTTAGGTTAGGCCTAGGTTTCCCTAGATATGCAATAAAATTAGAATTCATGGTGTGGAATGAAAGTTACCTATATGTATCAAAATCCCCAAAAAGCTCCAAAGAGAGGTGTTCCTCTTGATAACCAAACTCCTCCAATTTTGCCCAAACTCTGAAATTACTCAATAACAGCAGCAAGAGGAATAAAATTAGAACCTATTGTAATTGGTTTGGGGGAAAAAGGAGTTGAAATGGATTTTTATAGGATTTAATGAAGATGGAGACTTACCTCTTTTTAAAACTTTGCAAAACTCCTAATGGAGGCTAGCCCTAACTTTGAGGAGCATTAAATAGAGGGGGGATCAATGTGGCCAGCCATGGGCTATTGGAATAGGGCTAGGGTTCCATGGTGTGGGCCTATGGGCTTTTAAGGTTTAAGTCATTAATCATGACTTATGAAGTCACAAGCCATTCTAGCCTAATCAATTCCTAATCTCTCCAAATAAGTTCTAAAGAGTTAATCATCACTAACTTAGGTCAAGCTAAAGTTACTTAACCTAACCAAGTCCAAACTCAACTAGGATTAGCTCCTAGGTTAGTCTTCCAAGGTCATTGCTAGTCAAAGTCAACCTAGTCAACCTTCATTCAAACAATTCCAAAATAAATCCTAAAAATTCCCATAAATTCTAATAAATTCAAATAACTCCAAAAATGACAAAAATACCCTCAAACTAGAAATGATAAATAAAATACCCTAATCACATAGCTAGGCTCTAGGTCAACCAGTCTCCAAGGTTATACTATCAAACACCAAAATCATAAGTCATATTTTAAAATAGTTTTAAATGATTAAAAAATCACCAAAAATTATAATATGAAATAAGTATCAATAAATAATAATTATAATTACAAAATTTCAAAATTATCCTCTTCTGGAAAAATCGGGTGTTACAGCAAGGCGGCTTTGATTTCGTCCATGGACTTGACCAAGGACAGGAGCATGGCTTCAAGTACTTCTAGACGTTCTCGATCGGAATGTACTTCATGATCAGCGTCAGCCATAAAGACTGTCCTCACGTGGGTAGAGGAGGAAAGAATTGTAGCAGAGGTGCTCTCTGTGCCGTATCCTTGTATAGAAAAATCGTCAGAGAATGTCGAAATGTCATCTTCCTCGGACTCGGAAGGGGTGCTACCTCCTGTACAGGAAGCTGCATCATCTTGGTGAGGGTGGTGGCGCTCAGAGACGTCTAAGTCTGTTGTGCAGTTCTGGGGGACCTCTACCCCCTGTATGTGCTCTTGGTATACTGGGTTGTCACATATATTGAGGGGACTGCTACCCCCAACTTCATCTACTCTCAAGAAGGCTGAAGGGGCACCTCCGGGTACTGGAAGCTTCTTTTTGGATCGAGTGCCTAAGTAGACATCCCCTGTGGTTATCGGTAGGAACCCTCCAGATGTGGGTCTCCTTGCAATACAGGCCGAGATTGTCGGGCTAGAAGATACTGTCTTCTTTTCTCCCTTGCCAGGAGGTACCTTTTGAGTTGAATTACAAGAGATGAAAGGAAACTCCTCGTCTCCCAGAATTTTCACCTGTTTCTTGAGTTGTTGTCGGACAGGTACTGGCTGCTGCAGTCGTTGGAAAACTGACTACCGACCTTCAGGTGCTACTGATTTATCGCAGCAGCAGTTGATGATGACTCGGGTGCAACGACATCCCGAGAGGGACTCATTGCATGCCAATGCTGCCACTTGCATTTGTGAGTAATCACCTCACGTAAGTCGGTAGCAAGCTGATCTACCTTTGCACCAAACTTGTGGACTCGGGTATCCCAAGCGCACGGGTACTTAGGTATCATATTTGCTCCCTGATCTGTGGCTAGTAAAAGCACTTGCTCTGGATCATTGGAGGAAGGCTTTAAAGACCCACCCTGTCCGTTAGCCCTGGAGGACTGGATACGGGTGATTCTGTACAACTTTCCATCAAAAGCCCGTGTAACAGTTAACGAGGTCCGCTGACAGTCAGTAACTTGGACAGTTGACTGGCTTATTTGGCCTGCACTGTCCTAGACTTTTTTGACTTAGTGCCCGAAGACGCATCGTAAAATGAGTCTAGATTGATACATCCTATATTTTTAATGGGCCGCATAGAGTCGGGCCTGCATGAGAGACGGTTGAACACAGGGCTTCTGACAGGGTCGCATGAGACATCCTGTTTGAGGCTAGGATTGGCTGCCGTATGGGCTATCTTCCTGCGGCCAGCGCTGGCTGCCGCATAGGCCATCTTTCCGTGGCCAGAGTTGGCTGCTACATGGGCCATCTTCCTGCGGCCAGAGTTGGATACCGCATGAGTTGTCTACCTGCGGCCAGACTTGGCTGCCGCATGAGTTGTCTGTCTTCGGCCAGAGTTGGCTGCCGCATGGACAGATAGCCCATCTCTCTTATGCGGCTTCTTCTTTGTTCGCATGGATTTCCTTTGTGCCTCAAAAAACTCAGCATCGTAGTATTTTTCTTTGCTGGATTTAGGGACAGTGGGGTCCTCTGCGGTCGGAAGTAAAGCCGCAGGAGAGCCTTGGTCTCCGTCTTGGACTACAGAAGGAACTTCTTCGAGAACTTGGTCGGGAGCAACAGTTTTGTGCACCGACGTCGTGCAAGTCCTCTTTGGGTTGGCTCGCTTCTGTGACGGGCTGACGCTCCCTTCAAAGTGCAATTCTTCGAAGGCTTGTTGGTCAAAACGAGCCACAAGCATCTGTTGTGTAAAGCCGAGCATGGACGCGTCAGATTGGGTCACCAACTTCTCATCAGAAGAGAACGACGTCCCCAGCAGAGTCGCCATCGTATTTTTCATTAAAAATATCAAAGACAGGTTTTACAGGAATACTGAAATTGATTGCAAACTCGCTTGTACAAAGAAAAGTGTAGAAAGAAATCCTATGAAACAATCTAAGTACAATTATTTAGTTTTGGTTCTGGAGGGTAACGGTAGAGGCTCGGGAAAGTGTTATCAGATCTGCCTTACTTTTTGGACTATCTGATGCAGTCCTTAGCTCTTGAAGAAATTACTTTTCGAAGGTTGCCAGCCTTTTTGCAGGGGTGTGGCACCCTACTATTTATAGTAGTATGTATGTTGAGCTGCATAGATGGCCTGTGTCTACGTGGCTAATTAGCACGTGAAGATCCGCTCTTAGGTTGCCATCTGTCGATTTGTTGGGATTTTGTTGCAGCAAATCTGGGTAATTAAGACTTGGTCAGCCTGCCAAGTGTCCTATCGCAGGAATCATTTTAAGCCGTATGAGTCTCTCAGTTTTCGACCATGTGGAGCCGCATGAGACTCATGCGGCTTAAGTCGCAAACTTCCTTAGCCCACATATAGTTTAAGGATTTAAGCAGCATAGATTCTGTACTTTGGTCGCATAAAGCTCATGCGGCTGGGGTCACAGTCACCCTTGGCCGCATGAAGTTCGGAGACTTTAGGGCCGCACATGTTTAATCTGCATAAGGTTTATGCAGCTTAGGTGACACTCCTTCTAGCCGTATAAAAGTGTATGAACCCTGCTTTTGGTGACGTCCCACGTCTTATCTTTTTGTCAAATTATCAGAGCTGTCTGTCACGACCCGCACCCGGATATACGGGTACGAATACGTGGGCCACGCCCAGCCTACGCCGCGGTATCGGCGGTAGAACGCTGTCAAGTATACTATACTAACTACAATATCTAAAGATTCATAACTAGAAATGTACTCATGTCACATCACGAAAACTAAGGAAGATAAGATAAGAAAGATAACTAAACACAAGAACATCTAGAACTACTAGAAAGATCATAAGACAGGAAAAATAAAGAATGAGAAGACAAGACAACTAAAGGTACTACTAGGCAACTCACATAGAGGAACAGTGAGATCCACCTCAGCTAGCAATATCATGAAGTCCAAATACTGAGGGCACAACTACTCCTAAAATTTTGTCAACATATCCAGTCAGGATGGAACGAGCACAATCCACTAACAACATTTCACAAGATATGACAAAAGCTATAATCTGTAAATAGAGAGTATATACAAGAAAATCATGGAATGTACATGTGAGAATCATGGCAAGGTAAGCTGTAAAACTAGAGCTAGAACAAGGCAAGTAAACTGATCATGGCATGTACAAGAATCAAGAATCATATATCTAGGTGTGTGAATACTAGCTACAACATGTGGCCGGCTTGGGTCTTGCACAAGGTCTACTGGCCTGGTTAATCATACGTGGGGTGTATGATTAACACTCACAAGATCTACAAGAATAACAAGGTGGATAATGACCACATGTCTACACTAATACTCCCCGTCCCCGGCTGGTAGGGTGGATCCAAACAAGACACGTCACGACGCGGGATTCTACGAGAAGGGAGCAAGTCTCCTCGAGAATCGGCGTCCATGTACTGCACAAGAACTACAAGGGGGCTTGCACAAGACATACCAAGGCAACAAGGAATAACACCTCATGTCGGGATCCATGAATACCAACCCGTGTGACCAATGTGTCGAGAACAAGCATATCTACACTAATTACATGGATTATATCAGTCAGCATAAATTGGAAAAGTGTCAGAGAATGTACTCGCCTGAGATCTGGTGGAATATGTCAACTGGTCCAAGAACAGTGCCTCGAGGACCTATAGGTGGAATACTGTATCAATATAAGGGTTTGGAAGTAAAATCAAGTCATACTAAGTCAAACTGGGTTAAGGCAAGTCAAAGCAAGTCAACTAGATCAATCTAAGTCAATGGTCGACTTACAGTTGACTTTTGGTCAACTGGTCAACTCTAGGTCAAACTTGACTAACGTTGACTAACAGTTGACTTTGGGTCAACTGGTCAACTTCGGTCAAGTTCTGGTCAATCTTAGGCTACGGTTGACTTCCGGTTGACTTTTGGTCAAAATAGTCAACTGTGGTCAACCAGGGTCAAAACTAGTCTAACCTAGGTCAAATGTTGACTCTACTTCGACGTTCAGTCAAAGTAGTCAACCATGGTCAAACAGGATCAAAGCTAGTCTCTACAACCATCTACAGGGTCAATACATTCAATTCCAGTGGTTGTGAAATCACTGGAATCGATGGATCTTAAAATACCACAAAGGAGAAGGATTATAATAATAGGGTAAAAACCTACAGATGTTGTCGGATGATAAAATCAATATCACCAACGTGTCCAGAATGGTCAAATCAGCTAGGATAGCCTGTCCAAAAGTCCAATTTGGACACAGGGGCAAAACGATAATTTTGGGCCAAAATGATGTCCGCCGTTGGACACACTTTGCACCGAAAAATGTGCCGAAATAAAAGTGCACAAAACCTAACAAATTATATGTCCACGAATCCAGAATGACGATGCGAACCCAACGGTATATCCAGAATTGGATTCCGTTGACCCGATCTCAAATTGGTCCGTTAACCGGGACATTGAAATCCGATTTGCACGGAAAAGCGTGTCAGAGCCAATGTCCTCAAAACTCAGCAAATTATATGTCAACGAGTCCAGAATGACGATACGAACTCAACGGTATATCCGGAATTGGATTCCGATGAGCCGGCGTCAAAAAGTCCCGTTGACTCAGAAAGTGGGACCCGCTTTGCACCGAAATACGTGCCAGGGCCCACGTTCTCCAAATCAAGCAAACTTTATATGAAAACATACCAGAACGACGCCACGAGTCTACTGGTGGTGTCAGAAATTGAATCCGGAGTCCCGGGTTCAAAAATGGAATTTAACTAGTGCAAATTAAAGAATTCGAACGGCCAACTTTGGCGTCGAATTCGACCGAACTAACTAGCTCAAACTGAAATGAAATCTAAAGGGGGCAGGAAGAGGGTTATACCAGCTATGCACCGGAACTGGTGGCGCACAAAACGGAGCTGCGATGGAGAAGATACGAACCCGCGAAGTTGGCGTCGCAAAACTGTCCAAAAACAGTACAAATTAAAACGTCAACTTGGTGGCCGGTTTTGATGTATCAAACGACGAAATTAACGGATGAAATTTGACAGGGATGAAGGGGTATATACCGAGATTGCGACGGAGCAAAGAGATCGCCGATCCAACGGTCGGATCTCCCGAAAAACACGCGCGAAGTCGCTGTCCCGAACGCGAATTCTGTGTTCCGTTCCCGCGCGCGCGTCGACGGGATTTCGACGTAAACGCACGAATCGCCTATCGTGCGCGTCGGGGACGAAGGCGCTGGCCCGGGGGAGGTCGCCCGGGGGTGCGCCCGGCCTCGGGGCCTCGGGGTGGCCGGCCACGCGGTGGCGCGCGGCCACCCGCGGCGACAGCAGCCGCTGCTGCTACTGAACTGCTGCTTACTGCTGCTGCTGCGCCTACGCGCGCGGCCAGTGCGGCGGCGACACGGCGCTGCGGCGACGGCGCGCGGCTCTGCGGCTGCGGCGCGGGGCTGGAGAGGGAGGAGGAGAAGAGGGGTAGTCGGGGAGGAGCTCGGCCAAGGGCTGTCGCATGGGGGCTGGTGTGTGGAGGGAGAAGAGAGAGAGAGATGAGTATGTATGTGTGTTTAAAATAAAGAGAGAGAGAGAGAGTGTTGTGTGATATTAATAAAGAGAGAGAGGGAGAGAGAGAGAAGTCGGCTAGAGAGAGGGGGTTTGTCCTGGCTGGTATGGTGATGGGAGGGGGAGTGTTGAGTGTGATGTGGGGAGTTAATGAGGAGAGGGGGATTATATGTATATAATATATATGTATGTATATATATTATATAAAGAGAGAGAGAGAGAGAAAAATTAAGAAGATATTTAGGGAGAGAGAATGAGAGAGGGGGGGGGAGGATGTGTAGGTCGGCTGCCATGGGGGTGTTAGGAGAGAGAGTGAGGGGAGGATGAGAGAGACAATATTATATGTATATAATATATATATATATGTATATATATATATATTATATAAAAGATGGAGGAATAGATATTTATATATAATAAAAGAATCATATTTTCGAGTAGGCAAAAAAAAATGGAAAAATACCAGTGGGGTGTATGGGCAGTCATGACAGGGCCCACACTAAACTGGGTTGGACGTTGGGCCAAGTTTGGACAAGGTCGAGGCCAAGATTTAATTAATTTATAATTTAAACCAAATTAAATCATGGATGAAATAGGAGCACAAGGGAGATCGAAATTGTGGCACGCAAGTGGCACCTGCATAGTTTACTCAAAACAGGCCAGGGCCATATATTGGGTCGACTGGATTGGACCGATGTCAGGCCCGAAATTTAAATTGGAAGTTAAATCACAATTTACGGTAAATAATAAATTGGTCTAATATTGACCCAAACTTGCGCGAAGCAAAAAGAGCACAAGGGAACGAGTTCAAGTGGGACAGGATATATCAAAATGAAGATAATCTCGTCTACTACAAACTCCAAGAAGAAAGTTTCCAGAGACTGGCATCCCTGATGCTCTAGAATTCCAAGTCACGGTAAAGAGCATTAAATTAAATAATAATCAAATAATAATATTTATTCAAAATAATTGATTTATAAAAATAAAATAAAAAAATAATAAGCCCTAATTTCAGGGGCTTACAATCCTACCCACCTTATAAAAATTTCGTCCTCGAAATTAAGGTTGGTAGTCGGATTAAAACATGATAGAGGATTTAGACAATAGTTTAGGCACGATCCAAGATTGACGAGTTTTGCACGATCAAGATAATCGATTTAAAATTGTTCAGGCACGATGAGGGATTTGGCACGATAGAATCATGATGCAAACAAAATCGTATGTGCGTGATTTCAGAAATAAGTCAAGTCATTGGGGCACGATTTAGATATGACAACGAAATCAAAACTTGAGCTTCGTCCGGTTACAATCGAGTCAAACATTGATTAACAGGATTTCAGCTCGATGAAATTAGAATTAGGGTTAAGATTATCAAGATCATGAAAATCAAAGTTGGATAGTCATAATCTAAAACAGGACTAAGAGAAGCAAATGGAGAGAAAAATTTGAGAATAGCACGATTGAGAGATAGATTTGATAGAAATCGGATTATAGGTCACATAAGCACGATCAAGATCCAAGTTCAGTTATGAAAGACGATAAAATCATGAATTTGAAATCAAAGTCCTAAAAGCACTATTAGGAAGGAACCCAAGTCACAAAGGAATTTGAAGTCATTTAGAGTCTAGTCAGCAATCAAGACTCTTTGGCACGATAAACAAGACGACCAAAATTGATTGGTCATGGACAGAAGGAAATCAAATTCTTAATAGTATCAAATTCTAAGAAACAGTTGAGATATAAACATTTCGAAATTTTCCAGAGTTTTCAAGTGTAGATGTCAGATGTAGATATGAGATAGGTGATTGGTGAGATCAAAACATAGCTAAACAAGTCAAAGGAAATGATGGCAAGATGAGGAAATCATCATACGATGAGAAAAAGAAATGAATGATAAGTCGAGAAATAAGGGTATGAATTGTCCTCATCATTTGGTCAAAAAGAAGTGAATCAATTTAAGATATGACCTGATAACCATACACGTCTATCCAAAATTATGTTGCCAGAATTTACGCCACGCCAGTAAACATAGCTACAATAAACGATAGAGTCCATAACTAAGGTATAAACCCTATAATCATGTCATCTAGATTCCTTACCACGCCAACCGGTATGGCTGCAAGAGAATCTAAATTCCATAACTAGGATAGTATATCCAAAATCAGGCTCCATGTCCCTGTCAGGCTAGCTAATATGACTGCGATAAATTCCAAACTCCATAAGTAAAGTAGACACTTACTGTTCTCATCGTCCTCGTCCAAAATATGTTTATCAGGATATCTTAACTCAATTCTTAAAAGAATTATCCAAAACAAAATCAAAGGTCAATAACGAATATTAAGATTTAAAAATTCAACAACAAGTCAAGGGTAAGTTAATAGAAACAACGGAAACGACTTCCGAGATAGGGTTCAGAGAAAATCTCAAGGAAAGTCCCGAGGGTACTACCTAGGTCAGGATAGAAAATGATGGAATATAATCTAAAACAAACCTCGACCATGATATGAGGTTGGTAAATCATATTCTCTCCCCAACTTAGATGATATACAAGTCCAACTTATACCTTCCCTTTGGGGTCCACAACTCATCCCAAGAAGGAATAAAGTTTGATACGGACAGATATTTCAGAAATTCGGACGGACAGGAACAAATGGAGAAAGTTTCGAAAAGTTTGAAATAAGATTCCCAGGGATCATCTCTGGAATCTACCAAGAGTTCCTAATATGTGACTGAGTACCAAAATCCTAAAATATTCCATTACTCAACCTTAATCCTAGGGCAGGCTCGCAGTAGTACAGATAAACTCAAGCACTACCACGACTTCGCATTAATTGCAAAGACTGACCTGCATGGGCCACCACTAAAACGTGTCACGACCCGCACCCGGATATACGGGTACGAATACGTGGGCCACGCCCAGCCTACGCCGCGGTATCGGCGGTAGAACGCTGTCAAGTATACTATACTAACTACAATATCTAAAGATTCATAACTAGAAATGTACTCATGTCACATCACGAAAACTAAGGAAGATAAGATAAGAAAGATAACTAAACACAAGAACATCTAGAACTACTAGAAAGATCATAAGACAGGAAAAATAAAGAATGAGAAGACAAGACAACTAAAGGTACTACTAGGCAACTCACATAGAGGAACAGTGAGATCCACCTCAGCTAGCAATATCATGAAGTCCAAATACTGAGGGCACAACTACTCCTAAAATTTTGTCAACATATCCAGTCAGGATGGAACGAGCACAATCCACTAACAACATTTCACAAGATATGACAAAAGCTATAATCTGTAAATAGAGAGTATATACAAGAAAATCATGGAATGTACATGTGAGAATCATGGCAAGGTAAGCTGTAAAACTAGAGCTAGAACAAGGCAAGTAAACTGATCATGGCATGTACAAGAATCAAGAATCATATATCTAGGTGTGTGAATACTAGCTACAACATGTGGCCGGCTTGGGTCTTGCACAAGGTCTACTGGCCTGGTTAATCATACGTGGGGTGTATGATTAACACTCACAAGATCTACAAGAATAACAAGGTGGATAATGACCACATGTCTACACTAATACTCCCCGTCCCCGGCTGGTAGGGTGGATCCAAACAAGACACGTCACGACGCGGGATTCTACGAGAAGGGAGCAAGTCTCCTCGAGAATCGGCGTCCATGTACTGCACAAGAACTACAAGGGGGCTTGCATAAGACATACCAAGGCAACAAGGAATAACACCTCATGTCGGGATCCATGAATACCAACCCGTGTGACCAATGTGTCGAGAACAAGCATATCTACACTAATTACATGGATTATATCAGTCAGCATAAATTGGAAAAGTGTCAGAGAATGTACTCGCCTGAGATCTGGTGGAATATGTCAACTGGTCCAAGAACAGTGCCTCGAGGACCTATAGGTGGAATACTGTATCAATATAAGGGTTTGGAAGTAAAATCAAGTCATACTAAGTCAAACTGGGTTAAGGCAAGTCAAAGCAAGTCAACTAGATCAATCTAAGTCAATGGTCGACTTACAGTTGACTTTTGGTCAACTGGTCAACTCTAGGTCAAACTTGACTAACGTTGACTAACAGTTGACTTTGGGTCAACTGGTCAACTTCGGTCAAGTTCTGGTCAATCTTAGGCTACGGTTGACTTCCGGTTGACTTTTGGTCAAAATAGTCAACTGTGGTCAACCAGGGTCAAAACTAGTCTAACCTAGGTCAAATGTTGACTCTACTTCGACGTTCAGTCAAAGTAGTCAACCATGGTCAAACAGGATCAAAGCTAGTCTCTACAACCATCTACAGGGTCAATACATTCAATTCCAGTGGTTGTGAAATCACTGGAATCGATGGATCTTAAAATACCACAAAGGAGAAGGATTATAATAATAGGGTAAAAACCTACAGATGTTGTCGGATGATAAAATCAATATCACCAACGTGTCCAGAATGGTCAAATCAGCTAGGATAGCCTGTCCAAAAGTCCAATTTGGACACAGGGGCAAAACGATAATTTTGGGCCAAAATGATGTCCGCCGTTGGACACACTTTGCACCGAAAAACGTGCCGAAATAAAAGTGCACAAAACCTAACAAATTATATGTCCACGAATCCAGAATGACGATGCGAACCCAACGGTATATCCAGAATTGGATTCCGTTGACCCGATCTCAAATTGGTCCGTTAACCGGGACATTGAAATCCGATTTGCACGGAAAAGCGTGTCGGAGCCAATGTCCTCAAAACTCAGCAAATTATATGTCAACGAGTCCAGAATGACGATACGAACTCAACGGTATATCCGGAATTGGATTCCGATGAGCCGGCGTCAAAAAGTCCCGTTGACTCAGAAAGTGGGACCCGCTTTGCACCGAAATACGTGCCAGGGCCCACGTTCTCCAAATCAAGCAAACTTTATATGAAAACATACCAGAACGACGCCACGAGTCTACTGGTGGTGTCAGAAATTGAATCCGGAGTCCCGGGTTCAAAAATGGAATTTAACTAGTGCAAATTAAAGAATTCGAACGGCCAACTTTGGCGTCGAATTCGACCGAACTAACTAGCTCAAACTGAAATGAAATCTAAAGGGGGCAGGAAGAGGGTTATACCAGCTATGCACCGGAACTGGTGGCGCACAAAACGGAGCTGCGATGGAGAAGATACGAACCCGCGAAGTTGGCGTCGCAAAACTGTCCAAAAACAGTACAAATTAAAACGTCAACTTGGTGGCCGGTTTTGATGTATCAAACGACGAAATTAACGGATGAAATTTGACAGGGATGAAGGGGTATATACCGAGATTGCGACGGAGCAAAGAGATCGCCGATCCAACGGTCGGATCTCCCGAAAAACACGCGCGAAGTCGCTGTCCCGAACGCGAATTCTGTGTTCCGTTCCCGCGCGCGCGTCGACGGGATTTCGACGTAAACGCACGAATCGCCTATCGTGCGCGTCGGGGACGAAGGCGCTGGCCCGGGGGAGGTCGCCCGGGGGTGCGCCCGGCCTCGGGGCCTCGGGGTGGCCGGCCACGCGGTGGCGCGCGGCCACCCGCGGCGACAGCAGCCGCTGCTGCTACTGAACTGCTGCTTACTGCTGCTGCTGCGCCTACGCGCGCGGCCAGTGCGGCGGCGACACGGCGCTGCGGCGACGGCGCGCGGCTCTGCGGCTGCGGCGCGGGGCTGGAGAGGGAGGAGGAGAAGAGGGGTAGTCGGGGAGGAGCTCGGCCAAGGGCTGTCGCATGGGGGCTGGTGTGTGGAGGGAGAAGAGAGAGAGAGATGAGTATGTATGTGTGTTTAAAATAAAGAGAGAGAGAGAGAGTGTTGTGTGATATTAATAAAGAGAGAGAGGGAGAGAGAGAGAAGTCGGCTAGAGAGAGGGGGTTTGTCCTGGCTGGTATGGTGATGGGAGGGGGAGTGTTGAGTGTGATGTGGGGAGTTAATGAGGAGAGGGGGATTATATGTATATAATATATATGTATGTATATATATTATATAAAGAGAGAGAGAGAGAGAAAAATTAAGAAGATATTTAGGGAGAGAGAATGAGAGAGGGGGGGGAGGATGTGTAGGTCGGCTGCCATGGGGGTGTTAGGAGAGAGAGTGAGGGGAGGATGAGAGAGACAATATTATATGTATATAATATATATATATGTATATATATATATATTATATAAAAGATGGAGGAATAGATATTTATATATAATAAAAGAATCATATTTTCGAGTAGGCAAAAAAAAATGGAAAAATACCAGTGGGGTGTATGGGCAGTCATGACAGGGCCCACACTAAACTGGGTTGGGCGTTGGGCCAAGTTTGGACAAGGTCGAGGCCAAGATTTAATTAATTTATAATTTAAACCAAATTAAATCATGGATGAAATAGGAGCACAAGGGAGATCGAAATTGTGGCACGCAAGTGGCACCTGCATAGTTTACTCAAAACAGGCCAGGGCCATATATTGGGTCGACTGGATTGGACCGATGTCAGGCCCAAAATTTAAATTGGAAGTTAAATCACAATTTACGGTAAATAATAAATTGGTCTAATATTGACCCAAACTTGCGCGAAGCAAAAAGAGCACAAGGGAACGAGTTCAAGTGGGACAGGATATATCAAAATGAAGATAATCTCGTCTACTACAAACTCCAAGAAGAAAGTTTCCAGAGACTGGCATCCCTGATGCTCTAGAATTCCAAGTCACGGTAAAGAGCATTAAATTAAATAATAATCAAATAATAATATTTATTCAAAATAATTGATTTATAAAAATAAAATAAAAAAATAATAAGCCCTAATTTCAGGGGCTTACACTGTCATTTTTGTCAGTTTTGACAGAACTTGTCAGCTTTATCAGACGAACGGATCCTCTTGGCCGCATATCTTTCTTCTGCAGCTGGTTGTCGACGGGCCGCATAAGGCAGTGAATCTGTCATACGACTTTCCTTTATGCGGACCGGTTTGGCCCAAAGTACATATACGAGAAATTGTGATCCACATGAACCCTATATTTTCTATGCTTCTACATGTTGTTATTCTTGTGCATTGTATAGACACTGATTCCTGCGAAGGCTCGCGACCTTCGTAGAGAATCCCGTGTCGTAACGTACGATGGTTAGATCCACTATACTAGTCGAGGGCGAAGAGTAGTAGTATAGATATGTGATCATATCCTTCCCCTGCATATAATGTTTTTCTGTGAGTGTTAATCATACACATATGATTAACCAGGCCATATTTCCAGTATAAGTTTCCAAGTCGATCACAAATTGAAACTACTACTCACTCACATAGATAGTATTTTCTAATTACTGTACATGATGATTCATGTTTTCCCTATTTACTTATAGTACTTCTATATATGATATATTCATGTACATATTTACCTTATCCTGTACATTCTTCATATTTACTGTTACATAGTCTTTGTCATTTACTGAATCTGTTATTAGAGATGTACTTCGCTCCAATCCTGGCTGGATATTTTTTTAGACAACACTGATGATGGTTGCCCTCCTATTACGGCCCACATGACGTGGTAGGTGTAGATCGAGAGACTTTGATTCAGGAGGGTCTAGCTCTAACGGACGAGGCTTATTTAGCGACTCAGTTAGGCTATATTTGTATGGGATTTCTCCAGTTGACGACTCATGGACTGCTATTATTTTAGACTTTATTGGAGATTTGTTGGCTCTTAGACTTTCTGGACTTGTAATATTCTTATGTTAGACTTCTATAGATATTTCTTATCTTATTGTCATTACTTTTATCGTGCCATTTATCTTCCATATAGACTTGTGATTGAGTATGAATATTACCATTCTTGTCCTCCGTTTGGAGGTAATTTCTTGACAGGTTATAATATTTACTTTAGCTAGTTTTGTAGACCTAGACAACGTTCTACCACCGATGCTGCGGCGTAGGCTGGGCGACGTCACGCACTCGTGCCCCTATATCGGGTGCGGGTCGTGACATGAGAAGATTTGCCCCTTCACTGGTTGAGGATGAATCGAACAAGGCTTGGAGGTTCCACCAGGGCTTCAACTATGAGCTACGATAGTTTACATGCATAGTGGCCCATACTACTAGGGCAGAGGTTCTGAACGATACAAAGATTCAGAAGGCCATTTTGCTGGAGAGGGCCCCCGAGAGGCTTCTTGGCACTACAGTGCCAGTATAGAGAGCAGCACCAAGTAGACCGATTAGGCATCCGACTATTCAGCAGTAGCAAAGGCCAGTTCCTTATTTGAGAGAGGCCTACTTGTCATTTTTACGGCAAGGCAGGACACATCCAACATGACTGTCATAAGCGCTTAGGAAATTTCTTAATTTGTGGGTCCAACCAGTATCAGACCCAGGAATACACCGGATATCGACCTTCAACGATGCGTTAGGGAGCAGCTTTTCCTTCACCACAGCAGGTGACGAGGCCAGTGGTACTAGGAGCTTCGCGTCCTCTGGTTCATAGTGGGTATCAATGAGGCCCACCTTTGATGTCGTACGCAGCTCAGTTTGGCAGAGTTAGGTCTCAGGCGGGAGCACCGAGGCATGGTCATGTTTATGCTATGGCAGTTGAGGAGCCCAAGCTCGAGGGAGAGGTCATTACAGGTACCATCTTAGTAGATTCATTTCTTGCTCATGTATTATTCGATTCAGGCGCTACGCATTTATTCATGTCTAGTTGTTTCGTAGCCATCCATACAGTAGCGTCCCAGTCCTTGACTAAGAATGTCAGGATACTCACTATAAGCTATAGTGACAGTCAGTGACACATACAGTGGATGTTCTATAGTAGTATGTGGTAAAGAATTGAGGGCACGATTTTTGGTATTTGATATACCGAACTTCGACGTCGTCTGGATGGACTGGTTGAGCCAGTATCATGCTACGCTAGACTATAGGCGAAGATGTGTGATCATTAGAACCCCAAGTCAAGAAGAGTTTGAGTTCTGTAGAGGAGCCTTCGGAGGAGGCGACCAGCCTGTCGATGGGTCATAGTTGGCGATGGAGGGCATATCTAACCCTCTGGTCGTGGACGAGTTCTAGGATATTTTTCCTGAAGATCTGTCGTGACTACCATCTGACAGAGTGATAGAATTCATGATAGAGCTAATTCTGGGATTCAAACTGGTCTCTTCCTATGTATACCGTCTAGAGCCGAAAGAGTTGGAGGAGCTGAAGCTCCAGGTAGATGAGTTATTGGATAAGGGCCTCATTCGATCTAGTGTTTCGTCTTGGGGAGCACCATGTTTGTGCCAAAAAAGGATAGAACGTTACGCTTGTGCATCGACTACAGGAAGTCGAATGCAAAGACCATGAAGAACAAGTACCTTCTACTGCGCATCGATGATTTGTTTGATCAGTTGAATGGAGCACGAATATTCTCGAAGATTAATCTCAGATCTGGCTACCATCAGATAAAGGTTCAAAAGGACGATATTCAAAAGACAGCTTTCCGGATGAGATACGAACACTATAAGTTTCTAGTGATATCGTTTGGTTTAACCAACACGCATGCAATGTTCATGGACCTGATGAACAAGTTATTCAATCAGTACCTAGAAACGTTTGTAGTGGTTTTTATAGATGATATCTTGATATATTCTAATAGCCATAAGGAGCATCTTAGGATTATGCTGGAGACACTACGACAGGAGAGGTTGTATGCCAAGCTCAGCAAGTGTGAGTTCTGCTTGGATATGGTGCCTTTTTTTGGACACATCACTACTGGAGATGAACTATCAGTTGACCCAGAAAAGATTGCCGCAGTTGGGATGTGGCCTATGCCTACATCGGTGTCGGAGGTTAGGAGTTTCCTCGAACTTGTCGGATATTATCGGAGGTTCATGGAGAACTTCTCTAAGATTGCAGAGTCTATAATGTGATTGATGTGTAAGGACCAGGAGTTTATTTGGACTGAGGAGTGTCAGTTGGCATTTGATGAGCTGAAGAAGCATCCGACGATGGCACCTATCTTGACTCTTCCCACGGGATCTGGAGGATTTGTGGTTTATAGCAATGTATTTGGGAGCCGATTAGGATGTGTGCTGATACAGCATGGCAAGGTTGTGGCATATGCAACAAGATAGTTGAGAACACATGAGAAGAACTATCTGACGCACGATCTTAAGCTAGTTGCAGTGATATTTACACTAAAGCCATGGAGGCATTACCTATATGGGGAGCGGGTCAAGATTTTTACTGATAAGAAAATCTTAAAATATGACTTTACTCACAAGGAGCTAAATATGAGGCAAATGCGTTAGCTGGAGTTGATAAAAGACTATGAGATTGAGCTATAGTATCACCCTGGCAAGGCGAATGTTGTAGCAGATGCTTTGAGTAGGAAGCCTATGACATACTTCTTGACAACTCAGTGTCGCTTATTGGAGGATCTTCAGGAGCTTGGGATAGAGATTATATTGCCATGCATGGATGGGCAGTTAGCCAACCTTGAGGTTCGATCTTCATTGGTTGAGAGGATCAAAGCAAATCTACCGACAGATGCTAGATTCCAGAGGCTCTGAGAGAGGACAAAGACATACTTGCAGACCGGACTACGGATTCATGAGGACGGGAAATTAAGGTGTAGAGATCACATATATGTTCCGAGAGGAAAGTTGCGACAGGAGTTGATGTCGGAGGTGCATAGTTCAGTGTTTTCTATTAATCTCGGAGGTATGAATATGTACCGAGATTTGAGGCAACACTACTGGTGGCATGGGATGAAGAGAGAGAGTGCTAGATTTGTAGCGAGATATTTGGTCTGTTAGCAGGTAAAGGTCGAACATCAGAGATCGACGGGACTATTGTAGCCGCTTCCCATTCCTGAGTGAAAGTGGAAATATATCACGATGGACTACGTCACTTGATTCCTGATGAGCCCCAATAGGAAGGACGCAGTCTGGGTTATCATGGACCGATTGACTAAGTCTATGCATTTCTTGCCCATCAAAGTTGGGAAATCTATGAAGATTTTGGCTGATATGTACATGAGGCATATTGAACGATTGCATGGAGTTCTAGTTAGTATTGTGTCTGATCGGGATTCGAGGTTCATATTTCATTTCTGGAGGAAAATGCAAGAGAGTCTCGGCAATCGACTAAAGTTCAGTACTTCATACTGTATAAGCATGGAATCCGTGCGCCCCAGGAACAAACTATAGAGTAGGTGTGTCCCTACGAGCTTCAAACAGCATACGCTAGAGGTCAAGACTAAAGTTGGTGCATCCCAAAGACAACAGAAAATAGAAGTGCAGAAAAGGAAAGATTTTCATTCATTGGAAATCTATTACATAAAATACTTTTTCATTCATTATAAATCTATTACATATAGAAGATTTTTATTAAAAAGCCTACTCTAAACTATCTAAGATAGGCGCAACAATTCTGACATGTGTATGAGCCGCTGGTGTAACGCTCCAGTCCCAAAATACGTAGGACTAGGTACGTAGACGTGCCAGCCGTATAATAAATATATGTAAGCTGTAAAATAATGTATAACCATAACACACTAATCTCATCCATAAAATAATGAATAAAGATATCATAAATCAACTATAAATTATCATTTTACAAGTTCGTTGGACGGAGACAAATCCACTACCAACTATTTTAAAAGAGAAGTAATATAGAGCAATTGAAAGGATTTTGTCAAAATTTGCAAGAACGATCCAAAAGTGAGTCATCCTCGTCAGTAATAATGTAAGAGCATAATGCTTCGCAGAACGTCAGTGGCCGTCAGTAATAATGGGTAATCTCACCCGTGTCTCCGACGGAGCTCACATGTTACAAAAGGAAAGTGCATACGTAGCCCATACGCTAAGGAACTATCCTCCCTACCCTATGACTATCTATGTCGAATCCACGACAAAGTACCTCTAATAACTGCTAAGTCAACCTATCATACATTCTATTAGCAGTTATACCTATCGCACGACTTATACGTACTAGTGGCCAGCCAGCTACGCATGTCCGAGTTTAATATGCAACTCGCAACTTCGTGGCACAAATGTTTCAACGCCTATGAATGCAACACAAATGAGGGTGGTCTGTTAAATCTAGGTTTAATGGACATAGAAATATTAAATAACAGGAAATACACTAAGCAGTAGAATTGTATCCCAATATGACTATGAACACAATTTATCATATAGAAAATAATAATAAATAAATAAATAAATGTATGTAATTTATGAGCTAAAGTAAATAGAAAGTAGATGGCAAGGTATCTTCCTGAGGTGGTGTGCAAAATGACAGTATCTAGTAGCTCCAACCGGTAGATCAGTGAAGCAAAGAAAGCCAACCTTCGCAAACGTTCTCGGATACAGGAACAGATATCACCAACATTTTTGGTATAAAAGACATGTCTAAAAATGCCTACACAAAAGTCCAATTATGGACAGGGGCAAAATCATAATTTTTGGTTAAAACGATATCCGCCCGTCGGACCCACTTTGCACCAAAAAGTGTGCCAGTATTTATGGTCTCTAAATTCATCAAACTATATGTATACAGGTCCAGTTTGACAATACGAACCCAACCGTATGTCCAAAGTTAGATTTTGGTTGGCTGTACATAAATTCTTCCGTTGGATAAGGTCGTGGGCCCGCCAAAATAGCATTTCGGTCGACTTTTTCATAATCGAACCAAACTTGGCTCACAAGACCAGAAAAATAACACGAACTTGATGGCGCAAGTTTTGTCTCGAGATGACGAATGTCCACGAAGTTATGGGATAGTTTACAAAGGGGCCGATACGGGGTATCTCGATCGATACGCCTCGATTTCCTTATGCACAGACAACATAATCGAGTTCCATCGAATCCCACACGTCGACAACATCCATATGCGTCTTTCGATGCTCAGAGGCTGTGACCATGTTGCCCAATTTTTCAAGACGTACGCCATATCGGAAAATCTTTTCTAAATTTCTACAGTTTTGAAAATAGTTTTTCGCTAAATTGGGAAACTGATTTCTCGGCGCACAATCGTCAAAATCGACTTCCATAAAAAGGATTTTGCAGCCCTATATGTGTCTAGGTCTGTGTGTAACTAGTTTCTTAAAATTTGAAATAACCTAGCAGGAATCATCCTTCCAAGTTAGAATGGAGGCTGCCTATAAACTTCTTATTTAAGCAATTTTTCTTCCAAGTTTAGTTCGAATTTCCTGGGTCGATTCCTTCATATAATTGAATATATCAACTGGGATTTTAGAGGGTCGTATAGGCTTCAAG